>OZ012677.1:137876315-138231690 GCA_963942445.1 Argyra leucocephala
CTTGCATATGTGTTTTGGCAGTATCTTTCCATACGATAAATCCATATAGAAATACACTACGCAAAATTGTCTTATATATTAGGAGTTTGTTTTCCGAATTTAAAAAAGACTTACGATTTATTATGGGATACAAAAGTTTAACAAAGAAATTACATTTTTCAATAGCTTCGTTGATGTGAGTCTTAAACAATAATTTTTTATCGAGGTGAATTCCAAGATAAGTGATGTATTCTCTCTCCCAGACAATCTCTATATTATTAACACAAATTTTTCTGTTTGGCAGAAAACTGGATTTCCTTCTTCTGGTAAAGAAAATCGCTTTGGTTTTTTCGCCATTAATTTTTATTTTCCATTTGTAGCAATAATCTTGAATATCTTTAAATGCATTTTCAATATTGCTTGTAATTTCAATTGGGCAGTTAGATGTTGTTAAGATAACGGTGTCATCTGCATATAACCCAAGAGTGCAGTTGTTGGGCGTAGGCAAGTCTGCTATGAAAATATTATATAACATGGGGGATAATGTTGAGCCTTGTGGGACTCCTGAGGTAATTGCCACAGAATGCGATACATCCGATCCTATTTTAACCAGAAATGATCTATTTTTTAAGAAACTTTGAATAATTTTTATGATATAGGTAGGACATTGAGAAATAATTAATTTATGAACTAATCCATTGTGCCAGACCGAATCGAAGGCTTTTTCAATGTCGAGTGTCATCATCCCTACAGATTTTTTATTTTTCAATTTATTTTTGATGATATTTGTTATCCTACGAGCTTGATGAGAAGTTGAGTGTTTACTTCTGAATCCGAATTGCTCATTAGGAAGTATATTTTTATCTTGTATAAAGTTGTCAAGCCTTTTCTTGATTAATTTCTCAAAAAGTTTTCCAATAGTATTTAAAAGACTAATTGGACGGTAACTTTCTACGTTTACAGGATTTTTTCCTTGTTTTGGAATGCAAGTTACTAAGGCTATTTTCCATTTTTCGGGAAAGTAACTTAGTCGCAAACATTTATTAAAAATTGTACTTAAGGTTTGATAACTTGTCTTTGACAAGTTTTTAAGCACTATATTTGGGATGTTACCTCGGCCCGGAGCTTTCCTAACTTTTAATTCTTTAACTGTGCCTTTAATTTCGTTTGAAGTTATTTGCACGATGTTTTCGATATTTTGGAAATTAAGCCTCTCTATAGAATTTTGTACAGCAGTTTCGGTTAAGATGTCGCTATAATTATTAGTTAGATTGTTTTGATTTGCAAAATAATCTGCTAATATATTAGCTTTTTCTATATCTGTGGTTAGAAATGAATTGTTATGGCTTAATGCTGGCATTTTTGTTTTTTTCTTTTTTAAAACTTTACATAGATTCCAGAACAGTTTAGTTGCCTTATTTAAAGAAGACAAAAAACTGTTCCATTTAACATTATTTTGATCAGAAATTTGTTTTTTTATTAATTTATTATAGTAACTATATAAAATTTTGTGGCTAGAGTTCCTTGAACGTTGCCATCGACGACGTTCTGAATTTCTCAATGCAATAAGATGTTTTGTATGTTCTGCTAGTTTTGGTAAACAATCGTTACTTACCAAGGTTTTCCGCGAAACAGTTTCAATAATAGTTTCTTGTAAGCTTCTATGAAAGTATTCTACAGAACTTTCAATGTTTTCAATTGAGTTTGTATTCTGAAAGTTATACTGGGAAATTAACAAATCCAGCGTTTTAGCAAATTTTTTCCAGTCTTTCTTTTTATACAAGAACATTTTAGGTAACTCCCTAGGAGTAGGAGTTCGATTAATATGACAAACTACAGGCAGATGATCGGAGTTGAGTTCATTAATAGTTATTGGATCTGTTAAATAATCGCACATATTTGACAAAATTATGTCCAAAGTAGAAGGTTTCTGCCTGGCAGACGCAGGAATATATGTTGGGGATGCTGGGAAAAGAAGATTGAAATTACTGTGACATAATTTTTGATTTAATAAATTTCCCCATATATTATTTTTAAGGCAGTTCCAAGTTGTGTGTCTGCAGTTAAAATCACCCGCTATAATATATTCACCAGATAGGTTATTGAAAAGATTTATATCGTGTTTAAAATTGTATTTTTTTAATTTATCGCTATTCCCACCTTCGAAATACGCCCCTGTAATTTTAATTTCTTTGGAATTGCATTCAATTTCAATTGAAACCGTTTCAAAAAATTTTATTTTTAAGTTTGAAAGGAGAGTATGTTTTATATTTTTTTTAATAAATATTGCTACACCACCGGCTCTCCTGGAAATTCTGTTGCATACATAACCGTTATATAAATTGTCATTGATGGTTTTTTTCTTTTAACCATGGTTCTGTTACGATTGCTATATCCACATCGTATGTTCTTAACATGGTTAAAAACTCTATTTTTTTATTTGTGATGCTTCTAGCATTCCAATACAAAATCTTCATACCATTTTTATTTACTAACATTATTAAACAGATATTTAAGTGTTATTTCCGTTAGAATATTAAATTGCTCTATTTTTGTACGACAATCTTTTAAACGAGTTAACAACTCTTGGGAGATGGAGAGTAACTCTTCGTATGAGAATAAATCATTCTCAATATTAGTGTTGTTAGTGTTACTGTTAATTGAGTTATTGTTAAAATTAATATAATTATTAGTACTTAAATTATTCCTATTTACAGGTTGTTGACTTAGCTTAAGTATACTTGCATATGAGTTGGTATTATTCCTTTCCTTTGCATTGTACGAATGAAAATTTTGAGATGAGAGATTTGGAAACTGGTTCCTATCGTTTGTATTGTATTTAGTTTGATTATGGCGTGATATTTGTTTTTTTGATATAATTTTGTTTTTGTTTTTTTCTCTAATTGCTTGCATTATTTTTTGGTATTTTAACCTTTCTGGGCAATTAAAGAAATTTGATTTATGGTTTCCTTTACAATTGGCACATTTAATTTTCTGTTCTTCAGTTGGTTTATTTTTCTCTGGACAGTCGGTCGTTTTGTGGGAACCGGAACAAATTCCACAAATTGTGTTCAAATGACAATTTTCGGCACCGTGGCCAAGCGTTTGGCAGTTAAAACACATGACTCGTCCGCGTGTTTTTTGCTGATAGTAGTCCCACTTGACTATTCTGTGAAATAAAGCTTTTATTTTTGATCGTATTTCATTTAATTTTATGGTGTTAGGCTTAATATAAATCAAAAAGTTTTGTTGCTCGAAGTAACGTACGACTTTGATGTTCATTGGTTTTACATTCAAGACTTCGATTTTGAAACCTTTTAATTCGTTCATCAGCTCTTCCTGTTTGATAGATGCATCCAAACCATAGAGTACAAATTTAAGAGGTTTATCTCCACGAACTTGGTGAGTGAAAAATTTCCATTTTTGATTTTCATCCAGTGTACTGTTGTGTGTCACCAGTGCATTAAAAATAGCGTTGAATTCATCCAAAGTGTTTGTAATAATTTTTGTTCCGATACTAGTATTTTTGATGTGAAAATTTGTAATTTTTAGTAAGTCCATATGATTGCGACTTTGGTTATTAGTTTTTTCAATGATATTAATTGGTGGTGGTTTAATAGTTTTTATATTTGCACTCACAGTGCTTTCATCATCAGCATCATTTTGCTGGCTTAAAGGTGCAAATTTATTGATATAATTATCATGCTGTCGATCATCATCCATCGAAGAGATCGACGAGCATCTCCGCACCCGTTTGTTACCTATATTGACGAATTTATTTTATTGTTGTTGATAGTAATGTTGAATATAGTCGATTTTTATTTAAATGAAGTGAATTTTCTTTTTGCTTGAAATTTTCTATTAAATTTAGTGTTTACTCTTTTGTGAATAAATGAACACTGAAATTTACTTCAATAAAGTAACCGAATTTTAAAAACAATTGTTTCTGAAAAATATTCCAAAGGACCCTTAACAGATATTTAAACACGTCGGTCCAGTTCAAAATCTGTAGTAGGCTTGAAATTGTTCAATCAAAATTTCGGAAAAGGGTAAAAATAAAACAAGTTTGTTTGCTTTTGAGAGAGTACATGATTACTGATAATTAGGCCTGTAACTCCTTTAGTTTTTGAAATATTCCTGGTGGGTGTTGGGATTGCCATAATATACCCAGATCAGTCAAAGCACAATAAAATGTGTGTTTGCTTATTTCCAAGAAAGTACTTAATTATACAACATTTTCAGGTTTGTAACAGATTTGATTTTGGAAAGATTTTGGATAGATGCCAGGAGTTGTAAGAAGACTACTCGAACCCTTCTGAGTTTTGGAAAACGGTAAAAGACGCGTTTGTTCATTTTTTTTAAAAAAAAAATAATTTTTCAATTCTGTTACTAGCTTAGTATTAATATGCGTGCAGTAGTATGGCACCTATTCGAACCAATAATTTGATAGGATTATAGTAGTATAACGTTAATTTTTTGTTTCGATCATGAATAACTTTGCAAAATTTCAGAAGTCTGTCTTTAAAACTATGGACGTGTATAGCGAACAAACACACTTTCTCTTTTATATGTGCAGATTTTTTTCATTTTTGTAATACTTTGTCTCAACATTTAGTTGGGTTTGGCTCATTATTTCTAAATCTTTATCAATTGTTTTTATTCTGGATTAGCATTTTTTGTAAATTTAATTTTGATATTTCTTTGATAAATTTAAGTGTTACTAAAAACAAATCTGATTTTTGATTTGTTTTTAGTGAAATTTAGCAATTAAAACTCGAATTTCTTTTCACCAATCAATTTGTTTTTATTTGGCAAATACCGACATTTCGCAAACAATTTGTTTCCTTCATCCTTGCTTGCGACTAATTAATATGTACACTGAAATATCTAACATGAGCAAACCTAAAATTGTGTAAGCGGTCAGGGCTAGTCAAGTATAAGAAAAATGTAAATGAAGTAAATAGAATTTTATATAAAATAGCACTTTAAGATTGTTAGGGTTATATAGGGTTAATTATATTTTTGAATAATTTTAAGTACTCTTCTTTTTATTTTTTTTTTGTGTTTATTTTGTTGTGTTGCTAGTCTGTAAGATTTTATTTTGTAGACGAAGTAGATAAATAAATAAATAATTGATGTTGACTCTTTATGTTCATCCAAGTTCTATTTTACCATTACTGCATTCGCAATAGAGTTTAGAAAGTTAGTTTTGTAAATCTTCTTTCCATCTTCATAATCTAATATTTTAGTTAGCCCAGTCATTTTGTCTATATTATTATTTATAAAGATTGTTGTTGCTTATGGTTGCGTATGTAAAAAAAGTTTGATTCCTATTAATTAGGCGATGTTTATTCCTAGAAATATTTATTATTTAGTCGAGTGAATGGTCCATGGCTGCCTATTTTTAAAATAATTTCATATAAATTTACCATGACGAATCAAGTCACATATTGTTGAATAACATTTCTAATTCACCCAGTATAATTATTATATTAACCATAATAACAAAATTGTTGTAGACCACTGCAATATCAAAGGGTTGGATAGATGGATGCATTATTTTGTAGATTTAACTAACAATAAAGTCCATGGAAAGGGAATAGAAAGCACATTGTATTTACCAAGTATTATACTCAATCTGAAGACACAACCAGTAGTTAATTTAAAAACAAAAAAAATAAACGAAGTTAGTTGAGGATTATGATGAAAATTTAGACTATGACTAAAAAGTATATATACGGTATTTTATTCCATTCACTGCGATCAATATTCGATTTGGATTGTTTTGTTTGTTTTATTTTTTTTTTTATTTTATTTTTTATGGTGCTGATGAATACGTACTCAATTGATGGTGTTGTTTTTGTAATGACAGAGTTGAAATGACCTGTTGAATATGGATTGCATGTGCAATTGATCCATTTCGTTTTTTTGTTTTGTTTTTTTGTTGTTGTTGTTGTTTAAGAACAATGTCATTACTTATACAATGACAATATTCTTTGTTTGATTTGTTTTTTTTTTTGTTTTCGATTTGGTTCATCAACAGATCACTCTATATTCTGAATAATATTTTATTGAAGACTCGCTTCAATATTGCATGATGCTATTGAAAAATGAAAATAATGAATTTTTAGTTAGAAAATGAAAAATTGATAAAAAAAACGAAAAACGAAAAAAAAATAGATCTGATTTTTGATGTTGCTTTAAAATGATAATGATATTGATATTGATGATGTTTGTATTGATGAAAATGATGAATAAGTTGTGAATTGAATATTAAATTATTTTTCGTTAATATAAGAAAGGTATAACCAAGAGTACTTTATTGCATTGCACTTGTCAAAAATGTATCCTTAAAATATCGAATAATGTTGTTGTTTTTGTTGTTGTTATTTTGTTTTTGGAATTTTATTTGATACCTTGGACAAGTGAATGACATTATTTTTAAAATTAAAATTCTTTGGTGTTTTATAGCAAAAACAAAAAAAAAAAATAGTTTCTTTGGATGTTTTTTTTTTTTGGGTGGTTTTGATGACTTGAGAACTTTGTTATCGGTTTTTTTAACTGGAGATGATAATTGGGTGGTCATTTTTAATTATGTGATTTCAATCTGCAATCAAAAGAAAAATTTACAAAACAATAATCCATCTGATCTAGTTTTCGATATTCCTTAAATATAATGGAACTAGAAACGTCGTCAAAAACTTGTACTCACTTCTAGAAATTAGGAAGATACGTTTTTTTATTTGAACAGAGTAATTTTATAATACTATTGAGATATATAACGTATACTACTACCTACTCATAGTTTTGAAAATCCTAATTTTGACTGAAATTTCGATCAAATCTGAACCGGGAGTAAGAGATGGAGTTTTATTAATATTTAAATTAATATATACGTGATTGCCACATGTGGCAGCTCTCCAATTTAATTTATAAGTATATTTATAAAATTATAGTCGATTCGATTCAAATGATTTATTATAGCAAAATAGATTATGACTTTGGCATTGGTAAACCATATACCACAAAAACAAAATTTGATTTTATTTTTGTAATAAATAAGACTTAACTTTATTTCGTAAACCTAATACTAATTAAACAAAACCTAACTTAAGTTATTTGTTACCAAAAAAATGTCTCATTATTAGTCAGCTTATTACTATATGCACATAGCGAACTTGAAGTTATTATAAATTTTTTGTCACACGTATTCCTTGCCAAGTTGCAAAATAACGGTATAAACTCATTATTTACAATTATTCTTATAAGATGAAGCACGGGTCCCCAGTATGTTGGTATCAACTGATATATTTGTCACAAATGAACCAAGAGTGGTAAATTAAGAAATTAGATATTTGTTCTATGTACTACTATGGTGTATGTGGTTATGGATGACACGGATAATATGTCTATTCTGACTATGTTGCTTTTTCATACACTGATTTATTTGAATAATAATGTAAGTAGTTCGTTGACGATTTTCCATTTAAATTTGTACAATCTCTTCAAATAATCTTAATTTATCCATTACAAAAGTGCTTATATTACACCATATGGGGTAGTCATATGTTAGAACTTATCAGGCTTTACCGCGTAACATTTTATTGTTATAAAAACAAAATTTAAAGTGAGTTAAAGTGTTGTTATAAGAATAGAATTCTTAAAATAGCAGTAGTAGCGTTATTATTTTACTGTATTCCTATGATGTTACTAATAAACTTACTGTAGCTTTTATTAATAAAATAAATATTTTGCGATGGACATTATTTTCTACAGACATGGTAAAAATAAATTTTTTTAAATAAACAAAAACTTAAAAGCTTTATTTTGCATTCTTTTCGCAAAAGTATCATTTACACATTACTACATTATTCAACATTTTAAAGATTCAATTTGAAAAGATATTCAAATTAACACTAATACTTTTACAAAAGTGTTTATAGTAGTGTTATAAGAGTGCGCAATCAAATTGTTACGTGGGCTTAATAACAAAGCACTTTGGAGTAAAATAATTTTTTTAACAGCATAAAGGCGTTACAGGACTTCTTAATTTGATGCTTTATGTGACATTTGTAATTATGTAGGTAATTAAAATTTATTCCTAAGTATTTGAAATATATGGAATTTTAATATAAAAACTTCACCATTTTTTTTAATGCTGTAATTTAACTTGTTCATGGTTATTTCGAAATAGAACAGTTTTTGTAATTGATTTTCAGTTTCAACTTTTTGCTGCATGTAATTGTGTGTAACTACCTTATTGAATAATTTTTGGAGTGGAGTCAATAGTGGGCTATTTCCAGATTGGAATCAGTTGTATGGATGGTTAAATCGTCAGCAAAAGTAATACTATTATTCAAATATAAACGGTTTTCTAGGAAATTTAGTAAGTCGCTTATAAATATGAAAACTGGAGAACTTACTGTGCCTTGCTGTGTGCCATTTGTTAAGTTATAATCTTTAGAAATAACTTAAATATTTAAAGAAAATTTAAAGGTTTTGTTGCTTAGCATGTTACTAATTAAACATATTAAAAGTGTGAGAAATTTATATTTGAGAAGTCCAAACAGTGTCAAAAGATTTTTCAAAATTGATAAAGCACGTTGCGACACATCTACCATTTTTGATATTCCAATACATGCTTGACGATAATTCCGTTATAGCTAGAATAATGGTGCGTTTATTGGTTGACTGGTAATATATTTTTTGATCGGTTTCTATTGGTATAAATTTACTTATTATGATTTTGTTAATTTGAATGATGTTAGGTATAAACTGAAATATTATTTATACGCCGAGTTAAATTCATTGGAATCTTATTGTATTGATTGTACTACTGCATGTATTAAATTCTCTGTCTATTGAGCCTAAGATACATAATAAGCGACTCCGATTTCATAGCTTAGCCTATAGTCATATAGGATGGCCCAATTTATTTATAGTTATCAATTGGGACAGAAATTAAAGTTTAATATTCATATTTGATGTTAAAAGTATAGGGACTATTTTAGTATTTTTTTAATTTTGTATACCAACAGTAATTTGATAGAAGCTTAAATATACTTAAAAATAATTAAAATATTTTAATTTTCGTTTAAACAAAACAGCAAAAATATAGACTCTCTGTGACAGACCATCTGACAGAACTCATGTTGCAAGACTACTTTCGTTTAAGATCGGTATAGGAAAAAAGGATGCTCTGCTATATAAGATATAGGACATTGAAATTTAACCAGATTAGTTAATCTATCAAGAATATACACTTGCATATTCCTCTTGTCTCCGTCATTTTAGCAATAATGATTTAACATCCAAATCATATATCTATTTTTTAATTGAACTTATCGGTCTATGAGAATAACTTGTTATCATCCCATAAAAAGTATTATAAAATTTCATTCCTATGTTAACATTAATTTATTATACTTATTAGCTTGATATCAAAAATGTTCACAATGGCACAACGATACACGACACCAAATAATCTACAATTCTCTAAGCACAAAATAAATATTAGAAATGGTTGAATTGAAAATTATTTTTTATGACGATTTATTAATATTACAATAATATCCCACCTCTATTTATTTCCTTAGATTTTATTTTTTATCCTTTTAAAAGTTCATTATTTATTGTCCCTTAAATGGCAATTTGCATTTTTAAAGAATGAAAATTTGTTAAAAAAAAATCCAATTTTGACTACACCAGCGTTTAAAGAATGAAATTTGTTTTTGCTTAGCTAAATAAGATTCACATAAAAATTTATGTGTCTCATCTGTGCCACTAGAAATGATTTATAATTTCTAAGGAAAAATAATTCTCTCTCGTTAACTTTAGTATAATACTAACAATATTATGTATAGTAACTAACTATATACATACATTCACACCTCATATACATTTTATGTATATTTTTAATTATTTTGCTCTTTTCCTGAAAAGTGATAAAATTTTGTATTTAATGTTCGCCGCAATGGCAATTTTTATTTTTTAAAATAAATTTTGAGTTTCTCACCTTAGTGAGAATTTGATGATGACGTTGTATATTTTTAAGGGAATCATAATTATATACACCACATAGTGTTATAAAAGTAATTGGTAAGATATAGAATAACAATATCGACTGCAGCTTATTAAAATTCGTTTTCATTTCGAGATTATTCAATTCTGAATTTTTCTATTTCAGATGATGTGATGCAGGATATTGATTCTGATTATGTGATTTTCATGAGTAAATTAAATACTGAATTGAGAGGGTAATATAACTGTTATCAGCACTATAAAGAAGATTTTGCAACTGATAATTAGCTAAACTTAAATTAGTCTAAATATATGTAAAGCTCCTATAGGTTTGCGTCATTGATAAATTTTATGCTTTATCCAAATTTCAATAAGTCGTCTATATATGTTTTCTCTTTGGTATATACTCAAATACTTTAAATTGGAATTTGAATTCCAGCACATTCACATACAAGTATATTGATAAAGTCCTAGTGATTCCATTAACTAATTCAGATCATTTAAATTATTTCAGCATTTTGATTTGCCTAACAATTATCTTAGGAGAAAAAAATTGTTTAAACTAATTAAACAACTAGATAGGAAGAAACTAACGGTTGGTCTAGCAAAAACCAGTTTCAGCAGAGAATAGAGTTTGACTATAAATCTATTTAATATATTTCAAAAAATCTCATCTATAAAGATGAAAAAAAATCACCTAAATAAATAAACATTATTAGATGGCCTCGTAGGACAAATTATGTCAAACTAATATTACAGTCGGATTTGTTGCTTAGAGCAAGCACATCAGACGTATATTAGAGACGAAAGTTTGCTATATTTGTATTAAATATTTATTATCATTCATTGAGATTAGTAGAACCCTGCATCGTTATATAAAAAAATAAAAAACATACTGCCAGTAGCTTACAAAAATTCAAATTATATAAAGATTAAGTCAATATTAATTTTACAATTTAAGAAGGAAAAACGAAAACCAGTGGACAAGAAAAAAAGAACATCAATTAATTTAGCTAGTTAGCATTACGTACATTATTACGCAGTCTACTTTTAAGAGTCCAAATGCTCACGTTGCCGTCAAAAAAGCTTGAATTAGAAATTATTTCACGAAATATTCCGTAAAAAAAACATTTTGGCGATCCTTAGATCGATTGGTTCTTTTAATCAGAAAATTAATCAGCAAAATAAGTGAGTCTAGTTTACATATTGAAAGGTATATCTAGGGTTTTTAAAATGATTTACAAATTGGTAAATCCCATGATTACATTTTTTATGTCCAGAATATTATTGTATTTATACGTTAAACTGCAATGCAGATGAACATGTTCAACAGGCATATAGCCATATTAACACATCCGGATTTACTATAAGCCACATTCAATTTATTGCTTCATACAGAGCAAACCAGTGACAATTATACTAGTCATTTTGGACTCAAATTGATAACTTTCACACGAGCTCTAATTTTAAAAATACGAAAAATCAGCTTTAGAAAGGCTTAAAATCGCTTTTTATTTTGTATATTAACAATATTTTATAATAACATTTTTGCAGAACCTGTAAAAATATGAAAGACGACCAAATGGTCCTGCATTTTCTCTGATACTGCCCTTTTTTATATTTTAAAAGAATACATAGAATACTATTTGCTAGACTCACTGGATGATATGTCACTATACAAGACTATCAACGCTGTGGTACAAATTAAATTTATTAAAAGGTTGGGTGGATAAAAATGGCAATCGGCATATAGTGTAGTAGTTATCAGACTAATAAAGTTTTAAACTCAAATTTAAGTTTAATAAGTACAATAAAACAAAAATCTTAAAATTTATAATACAATATACAAAAAACTTACTATAATTAAATAATTCAATTGTGACTTAAAACTACAGAAAACTAATTTAATATTATTGTTAAATTTACAAAGATAGATTAGTTAGAGGCATTTTTTATTAATAAAAATAGTGTTAAATGCCACATAAAAAAAAATTATTTACAATAATTATTATCGAGCTTATTGTGGGGTAAAAATATATATAATTAAAAATAAAGTAAAATAAGAATGTAACAATGAAATACTAAATACATTATAAAAAAAGAAAAAATAAAAGAATCAATTTATATGTAATAATTAGCAAACAATAAAAAAAGTTCAAAACTAAGACTAGAAAGTATAGAAAAGCATACTCAAAAATAATTTAAAAATAAAAATAAATTATGAAAAAAAATGAAACCAATTCAAAGTATGATAATAAATAATAGAATTTCGATTTCTCTAAGATTAAAACCTAAAAGCCATGTCTTAACCCTGTTTAAAAAGATATTTTTATTGCGGAGAGTTATAATGAATTCTGGGAACCTATTAAATAGTCTGCATGACAAGACGGTATAAAAACTACGAAAGTTAGTGGTTCGCTAAACTGGAATAGTAACATAGAAGCTACTATTAACTCTTAAATTATAATAATAAGAATTTCTTGAACTTTGAAACAATTAACATTGCAAGCGATCTCGTGACAAAAGGAATTCTGAAACGATTGGGAAGAACAATCATTATTAATTAGTTTATCTACTACACTCAGATGCATCGAAAATCAAATCAATTTCCGAAGATACCTGTTGAGATAGACTGAAATACATCACTTTTGTTTTATCACTAACAACTAGTTTATGCTCAGCAAACCAATTTCTTAACAAATTTAAGTCATGATTAATATGAGCAATCATATTAAGAGGACTTACCGTAGTATAAGAATAACCGATATCATCAGCAAAGGCAGTAAGATGTCCCTTAAAATTTTGACTGAAAATAGAATTGATATAAATTACAAAAAGTATCCGTCCTAGTTAAGTACGGTACTGCAATTTTACACTAAAATATCTACAATATTTCGAGTATTTATTTATCAAGTTATCGGCTTAAGCTCATTAAATGTGGAAAACTACTGCTGTTGTCAGGAACTAAGGCTTCTTAAATAGAATAGCTCCATTTTATTTAAGCTGTTATCAGATTATACTCTCAATTATTTTCTGTCATTTATTTTATCCCAATGACAATGGGTACTGGACCAGGTCGAAAAACCGATAAATAATTTTTTTGCTTCATCGGGAATCGAACCTGGGACCCTTCGGTTGGAAGGCAGGCGGTCTATCTATTGCACCACCCAGCGTGTTAAATTGCTTGATACGCAGTAGCAAAGTTAGCACCAACAATTACACCCTCTTCTTTTTACAATTCAGATATGATTTAAACCAATTAAAAAAAGAGCCCCTGAAACCAACATTAAATATTTTTTTGTTAAAAGATATTTACCATGTCAAACGCCTTCTTAATATCAACAAATAGTTTTAATAACTTTTTACTATCCAGACCCTTATCAATATTTGAACAAAAGTTATGTAAGGCATCTTCAGTAGAAGTACCCTTCTTGAAACCGTATACTGTTTCGAGCTCAAAAAATTTATTGTGTGCAAATAGTCTAGAACTCTATTTTTTAAATTGAGGAAAGTAAAGAAATTGGTCTATAATTCTTATTAACTTTTGGGTTAGCTTTTTTAAGAAGTGGTATCACATTAGCATATTTTAAAATTTCTGGAAATATTCTGGAAGATATACTTAAATTAAAGATGTGTGCTAGAATATCAATAATATTATGCGCAATTTTTTTTCAATAACTGGCATGAAATTCCATCTTTACTACTAGAATTAGAGTAACTTAACAAATAGTGTTTATCAATTCCAAGGCCGAAATCCTTCTAAAATAAAAACTATTACTTTGATAATCTTCATTTCGCTTAAATATTGATTTTCAAGTTATTGGACCTTATTCTGAGAAGCGAATCACTTTTTCGCTACGTACCGGTAGAGCATCACATTGCATCACATTTGGTATTCTGAGAAGTGAATGATACGGTATTTTGCAAAACTGGCAGCATTGCTCACTAAAACTGTCAAATTTATAATTTTTTTTGTTTTGGCATTTTTTGTTTTAAGTTTTTGTTTGAAAAGTGAAATTAAATGAAGTTAAATTAAAATTTTATAGCTATTAAAAAATACCTTTTCTTTATATTACGAAACAAAATATAATAGAAAAAATGTGTTCAATTATATTTGTTTTTTTGAATTCATTAAGTATTTCAGAATCTCGAAAGAAGCCTTTGTAATGATTATAGATAAATTAGCAATAATTTAAATCTTGCAATTGGTCCACATTCAGTAAAACTCATTATAAAATTGGTTGGAACTTGCACTTCCTTGCTGAAGGAAGTAGGTTCCTACGAGCTTGGTAGGTTTAGCTACATCAACTATTTCTAAATTATTAGCCGAATTGTGTCGAGAATATATAAATTTTCCTGAAACCGAAGAAGAAAAATCATCCATCAAATTGGGATTCCCAGGAATTATTGTATGTTGATGAAACACGTGTAAAAATCATTGCACCAACAAACATTCAAACTGCCTCCTATTTGTAACTTTTCTCTAACTACAAAATGTAAAATAATATTTAATAATTATTTTTAAATATAAATATATATATAAAAATATATATATATATATATATATATATAAATAAAATTAATTTACTTGAATTTTACGTTAATTATATATATTTACTTTTTCTCCTTCGCCATCTTTCACTACCTTTTCTTATAATGATATATTTATCGGGTTTTCTGACAGCGAACAAAAAAAATCGATTCTCGTAATACCATGAAAATCGAAACGTTGCGATAAAAACTGATCAGTATCGCTTCGCAGAATACCAAAAATTAAATTTATCATATTTTCAGTACGTACTGAAAAATTCGCTTCTCAGAATAAGGCCCATTGTTTTTTTTTTTCTGTCATTATTTCGAAAATATAGAAATTTTATAAAATTTATTGAAAATATAATTTTGAAAAAATTAGCTCCCTTAACAAGCTATATTGTACCAGATAATTGGTCAATACTCATCAAACACTAATCGTTCTGTTTTATATTGTAATAAATTGAACTGCAATGCCGTACTTAATGTGCAAAAATGTAAAGCTACTTTCCATGACGGAAAGTTTTATTCTGTGGTATGACAATGCACTTTCTTAGCTTAAGAGAGCCTTTGATAGGTAATCGAAGCTTTCTATATAAACCTACCTTAACGAATACTCTCAGTTTTGTGCAATTTTAATACTGATATTTAATTTTCGGAAATTTTTTCGTTCATCATAACACTATTAGAACTTATCAGTAGGTTTTTCAGGTGTTAGACTACCTATACAACTCCTATTTTTATTTTGATTGATTTTATAACTTAAAAAATTTATATTTATATAAATTTATTTTTCATTTAACTTTCGACATAAAAGTTTTTTGTAATTGTAAATGCACCTTTAAGGAACATTTTCGAAAACAAAAATACTAGCTATAATTAAATTTCAGAAAGAAAATACAATTTGGTGTTATATCATGCCTGCAGATAAATTAGGAAAACTTCATAGACAAAGTTAAGTACTCAATTTTAAGTAACATGTAATAAAAATCATTGGTAATGACGTTAGTTATCTACTTTATGACAAATAATTTTAGAGTTTATTTTTCTCGTAAATTTTTATTTTTTTTTATTGTTTTTGTTTTACTTTTGTACTTTATTTTTATTTGCATTTTCACAAAATCATTATTATTTCTTGTAATTTTTTAGATTCCTAACAGAGTTATAGTTGTAGGCTTTTATAATATAATATTATAACTTGTATAATTTAAATTAATATTAAAATATAAATTTTCTAATTTAAAAAAATAATTAATGATTTTCAATATAAAAAAAAAATTATTTTTAATTTCTTTTTGACACCTTAATTTAATCTACTTTACAGCACAGAAATGACATTTATTCATAAAAAACTTTATATTTCCGTTAATTTTTCTTCTACATAACTGAAATTATTAATTTTCTTTTTGAATTTTTAGTTTTTAATTTTCTACTTAAAGATTTTGCAAAAACAAAAAAAAAAAATTGTTTTTAAATTTTAATTTGTGCGAATATTTTTTTTTTTTTTTGAATCGTTCACGGAAATTAACTTTACTCATAACCATGCCAAGATGATAGGCACTTTCTCTGTTGGTATAATCATATACGAAATATTTTCTCACTGTTTCTCTAATATCAAATCAATTGTGTATACGTGTGTGTTTCAGTGAATGTTGGTATGTAATTTAAATCATAAACCACTGTATTATAAGATAATCCTTAAGTGCATATTTGATTATCTGTCATATTTACCTATCTTTGGTAGGTATATTGTTGAAGTGTAACAGTGAAAATATTTAAAATGAACCTTGAAAAGAAAAATAAAGTAAATTTGAAGTTGATTATTATAAAATTGTTTTGCCGTTTGTAATAATGAGTTTGTGAAAATTTTTTTTTCATTAATGACTCGATTTGGATTTTCAGTCGTTCACAAGAAATCAGACATGAGAAAAAATTAGACGTTCATGGTAGAAATGTTTATCATAAATAATATATTCGGCTTTGCATAGAGACAGTCAAAAACCTAGATACTATAATAATAATGTAAGTAAAAAGTTGGAAAACATGGTGTTAGTCATGTCATTTGATTACTAATCAAATCCTGTTCATGGGGTGGTAGTAAAATCAAATAAAAAGGAAAGTTTGTTTGCTTGTTTGTTTGTTTGTTCGCTATGCACATCCACAGTTTTAAAGATAGAGTTCTAAATTTGCGCAAAGTTATTGATGACCAAAAAAGACAAAAAAGAGGATTAACATGTTATAAATGCTATCAACTGACAGATTCTGATAGCTTTATTAAAATTAAAATTAAATTAAAATTCTAGCACCCATTAGGAATATTTTAAACACTAAACGAGTAACAGACCTGAATTTTTGTACTTGGGAATTTAAAAAAAAATTAATAAGCACGGGCTAATTCCGGTGCCATATAACTTCTAGCACCTATCAAGATAGAAATTTCAAACTTTCTTAAGGAACTGTTTCAGAACTAACTCAGATTAAGGTATTGTAGGGGCAGTGGCGTACTGATAATTATTATTTGGTATAATGTTCATTATGTCTGTTATGTTTAGAAGCTACTCGTTATGTCTGTTATGATTTGAATATTTATAATTTAGAATATTTGCATTTAAAATTTTATAGACCTAAATTTTCAATTTTTTTCTCACTCACTTTACTGTAAACTTCCATAGATTAGTGTATTTTAAGTATAATGGATTTATCTGTTTTATCGTACAGTCTTATAGAGACTTAATTACCGTCTCATTTATATGCACATAATGAAATAAATAAAATAAAAAAAACCTTTCTAAATTAAGCATTTATCACTTACATCTTAATCGGGTCCCTTTTGTTTTTCTTTCACGTAGGTGACCCTAATATGTCAGAACCTTTATGCCCTTCTCAACCATCAACTTAGTCGACCCTTTTGATAAAGGGCAATAGGTTTAAGGGTTCTATCTTGCTGGAGCTTTCTGAGGTTATGGAGTACGTTTCCAACAACCTGAGTCTCAGCCTTGGATCCCTTAGTCCGAAATTAAAAATTAGAAAGCTTAGAAAGTCCTTATTATAATTAAGGACAGTAAAAAAGTTTCATATTATGTGTATTATATTTTTTTTTCCATAGTAATGAAATAATTTTTTATTTGATTTAAAAAATATTATTCGGGTCAATAGCGGAAGTCTATTTATATTGAATAGAATTGCTTTTATCAAAGTCTATCAATAATTTTTTTGGTATTGTAGAATTCTATTGAAACTAATAGACTTGTCAAAAAGGTTTTTAGTTGTGTGTTGTGACAAAAACTCA
Organism: Argyra leucocephala; assembly: GCA_963942445.1. Lineage (NCBI taxonomy): Eukaryota > Metazoa > Arthropoda > Insecta > Diptera > Dolichopodidae > Argyra > Argyra leucocephala. The sequence goes on from OZ012677.1 coordinate 137,894,134, forward strand.
ATCGTAATAGACTTCTGCGATTGATCCCATTGTTTTGTATACGCTCTTATATATCATAAATACTTAATAGGGACTTGCAGAGTGCTCACAAATTCTAAAACAAAAATAATATTTTACGAAAAGTTTTTTTATCGCCCGGTCAATGTTTTAACATTTCGTATGTTAACTATTTTATGTATACCCATATAATTTTCTGTAACAACTATTTACATGTATACCTACATATTTTTTTTTCTTAATTTTTAATTTTTATTATAAAATTAGTTTTTATTTTTGTTGCAACATTATAATAATCGCAATATACTTTTTAAGCAGTAACCTGATGATGAAGAGTACAGAAACTTCATTATCCAATTAATTTTAATCTTTGATCTTCTGACTTGTTTTTTTTTTTTTTTATTTTTCTTCATATAAACTTGTATTTTGGACGTATATTTACGCGATTTTCTTGATCTAAAGTTAATCCATAAAACAAAAAAAAAAAAAACAAAAATTATATTTTTTTTATTTTTATTTTTTATGTAAGAATAAAAAGAACCTGGTATTTTAATAAAAAATCATGAGTTACAATACCTACTAAGAAAACAAAAATAACAAAAAAAAAAAAAAAATTGGTCTTTAATTAAATTGATTGTGGCATAATTCTACAAAATTATATGAACGTGATCTCCGGCAAATGGTTATTTTCTTCAATTCTCATTTTTATATCAGACTTAGTCATAGTATCCTTTTGGTTTCGCTTTTAGATTATTCGATTATATTCTTTAATAATTTTCGGCTATAAAAGGGTTAATATCAGTACTTTATGCTTCTCCTTACTTTAATTTTTTTAATTTAAATTTTTTCTTATTGTTTTTGGGAATTTTTGTTATTGTTTTCATTTGAATTGGAGTTTTATTGAATTGTTTATGTATGAATTAAGGTGTACATGTTAATATGGTAGTAGTAGTTGTAATAGTAGTATATGGATACATACCTGTTCATTAATTTTTAAATTTTCATTTTTGGATCAGTTGAATTAATTTTAATGGATATTAAAGAAGAAGAAAAGATACATAAATGAATTGTCCTTCATTTATGGAAAGAGAAAATCAAAACAATAAAAAAAAACAAAAAGATAAATATTATATTTCAAATTTTTTGATAATTTTCATAAATATCTGATCAAAAAAACGAGTTCACTTTTATTTATTTATTTGGCTATAGTAGAGTGTAATAAATATTCGAATTTGATATGATGTAACCCATTGACCTACTGGTAATTAAATCCATTTAAATCTTGTTTTGAATCCATATAATATATTACTAAAATTACCATATTTGAAATGAAATATTTTCACCCTTTTTAGTAGCATCCAATTGCTACTGTTTATACAGAAGTCATTAAAGATAAGGAATTGAAATATGTGTTATTGGAAAATTTATTAAAAAAAAAAAAATCAATAATATTTTCAAAATTATAATAGAATCGTCTTAAGAATTATAACTGTACCAATACATAACTTAATATAAATTTAATAAAAAATGGAAAATAATAATAAAGAAAATAAAAAAATAAGTAAACACTCCAAATAAGTCGCCCCCTCTATCATATTAGATGTGTAACTATTACTAAATAAGACTACGCCCATGTATCCAAAAATGGTGATTTTTATTTTTTTAAATAATTTTTTAAAATAATTTTTAAAAATAACAATTTTTTTTTTTGCTACTATTTATTATAAAAATGAATTTCACGATTCATATTCAATAATAATAAACAAAAAAAAAAATAAAAAGAATTAAAATAAATAAAAAAAAATATATGAAAATTATTTCAACATGAAATCATATTTATTTGCACCATGGGTGTTCCATGATTTATGATTATTAAAAAATAAAAATTTTCGTCTTTTTTTAATTTTAATTCTTTTTACTTTATTTTATTTTATTTTATTTTTTTTTTTTTTGTTTTCCTCAACTTTAAAGAATACCTACCCATATTTTATAACTCCTCAATATTATGTATGTAGTTAGGAGTAGCAAAAATGCTATGGTAATAAAATTCTTGAATTCTTTTTCTTAAAATGGCATAACAATTAGTTCTTAAGAACTTTTCTTTTTTTTTTTTTTAATTTATTTATTACTATTTTGTTTTTGTATTTTTTTTTTAATTTGTTTTTTTTTTTCTTTAAAAAGGTAATTTCATAAAAAAATAAAAATTAATAAACTCTCAGTAAGAAGAAAATTTCTTTTACTAAAGAAACATATTTATAAATAAAAATAGTTATTTTTACTGCCGGTATTTCAGATCATAAATTGAAATTAAAAAATAATATTTTTTAATTTTTTTGTTTTTGTTTTGTTGTTGTTTCATGAATTGCGTGAAAATTTAATTAAAATATTTCTATTGATTTTTCTAATAAATATAAGTAATAATTATTTAAATTAAAGATTAGGCAAAAAAAAAACTTGTTATAAATTTATAATTAATTATACTTCAACTATACAGGGTATTTTTGCACATAGTATGGGTAGTTGTAATTATATAACAGGACGTTTAAATATAGGGTCTACGGTTAATATAATTATTTGGATGATTTAGTTAATTCTTTCTGCAATATTGTACTATTTTATAATATTAAAATTGTATAAGAGTTATGTAAATTAAAATATTTATACATCATCTTCACTATATATTAGATATTCACCCATAGTATAAGACTCATAGTCATAGCTATCAGTCATATTCACCCGTCTTGAAGACTCATCGCGTCAGTTTTGAAATATTGGTTGACAACATAACGAAACTGTTCACAAGTTTCATAGAAAAATAAATTTATTTAGACGCGGCTCAATTTTTCAACACTGACGCGATGAGTCTTCAAGAATATGGGTGATAGTGAATACGGTATACATCATGGTCAATCTAATTAGGCATATCATAATCACTGCACATTAGCCTTAAATAAAACTGTATTGATTAAATTGCTAAACAATATGATGTAGGAATTATATCATTTGCCTACTAAATAGAAAATCTCAGGCTTGAGTACTGCTCAGGCATGGATATTTTGTTTAAGAAATCTTTGATTTTAATTTGGAATTTTATTATAAAGTCGAAATTGCTCTGCAATATAGGTCACATTCAAATTAGTTAATTAAAAAAAAAACTATTGTGTGTAATTGTGCCAAATGTTTGCTTGACAGAAGTTAGTGTGTTCATCATCACAAGGTTTTGGTAAATAAATATACACTGAGGTCCGTTCTGAACCTGTTACACTTCGCATTTCACACTAGTACATCGCACTTACACTTACTAACAATGATAGGTTATCTCACTGCTTATCGACCTACATATCTATGTTTAATTCAAACATTTTTTTAAATAAATTCATGACGTACATTTTTATAGCATATATATATATGTTATACTATAGCTGTACTCCGACCTGTATATTTATAAAGAAATTCATGGCGTATATTTTTATAGCATATATATGTTATACTATAGCTGTACTCGGACCGTGTTGCTTTCTTTCCAAAAATGGTTGTTTTAAATGCGTTATGCTATATTAAATTTTTTTATTATTTATTTATGTAAAAACAGTGGGATCTGTAGATAAATCTGCAGTCCAACTACAGATTCTTTTCACTTCGGAAATGTGGGCCTTTTATATATTACTTATCTGGTATATATGTATGTAAATATTGAATATTCTATTATTTTTTTATTTGTTTTATGCTTATTAATTTATTAGTTTTATTATATAAATATATGCTTATTACCGTATAGTTCTGAATATAATACCCTCCCAATAAAGTACCCCGGATAAACTAATCGAAATATTTTTCCATTCACAGAACCCCGGGTACAGTAATTACATTTTATATTTTTCGAAAATTAAATTCGAACTATTTCGATATTGGATGTTTTCTAATACAAAAATCATATTCATGTTATCTATTACTAAACCAAAAAATTGTGTTAATTGGTGTTATTTTAATATAACTACCTCTGCAGAATCTATCATATGTATATAACGATCATATCTATATGTTGCTTTCCGAATAGTGTACCCGGGTGTAAAACTCCAATTAAAGTACCTGTGTATACCAATTGGATTTATTATTTTTTCAGAATATTGGCATTTTCCAATTAGAGTACCTGGGTATTATATTCAGAAATTTACGGTAATTGTTAATAATATTATATTAGTTAGGACCGATGTGGTTACATTGAAAATTATTTTCAATAATTTTCGTCATTTGAAAAAATTTTCGGCTCTCACCGGGTTTGAACCCGTGCTATATTAAATATTTTACTTATTTTTATTAGCACACAATTAATAAATAATGTTTAATGAAATGAAAAATAAAATAATTTTATTTTAAATATTCTTGATTCTTGTATACAAAACCAGTCCGAATTTTTAAAAACGATAAAATATATTTTCCGTTTATTTTTCAAGAAGTACCTATGTACCTAATTTTAGGTCTTTGAAACCATTGGTTTTTGGTATAATCTTGATGAGTGATAGGACTTGTATGATAGCTAACCGAACCGGCCCGAATTTTGAAAACCGATAAAAAACATTTTGGTTTATTTTAGAGGAAGTACATATGTATCACTTTTCAGGTTTGCAAGACTATTGGTTTTTGATATTTTCCTGATGAGTGCAAGATGATAGCTATCCGAACCTATCCGATATTTAAAAAGATTTATGGCAAAAAGTAGGGGTCTGGTTTGGGATCGACAGGGAAACATTTGATCGGTCGCTGACCCAGATGCGCAACTGTCGAGTTCCTATTCAAGTGCTTACACTACCTCCACGTGGTGACCCCTGGGAACTGTTTTACATAGCATCCGCTAGTAAGCAGGCCAAAATTGTAAGTGCGCCAAAATCCTCAAATTTTGAGGTTGGCGTAAGGCTGACTCCCTTACCCGTAAAAATTACATAGTTTTGAGAGACGCAATTGAAGCCTCGGATACGATCGAAATTATTGGAAACAGACCCGGCAAACGTTTAAAGGACTCCGATTTAAGAATTTGCAGTTGGAATGTAAGAACACTCTATCATCCAGCTGCATCTAACAAAATTGAAAATATTCTCTCGCAGTATAAATCAGACATTACTGCGATACAGGAAATCCGATGGAAAGGATCTGGCATGTTAAAAAAACGAACATGCGATATATATTACAGCTGCCACGAAAAACATCACATATTTGGATGCGGATTCGTAGTGGGAAAACGGCTTAGAGGAAACGTCATTGATTTTACACCGGTTAATGAACGTCTAGCCGTCATCCGTATCAAAGGCAAATTCTTCAACATCAGCTTAATATGTGTGCACGCACCAACCGACGAAGCGGAGGACTCAATGAAGGATGAATTCTACGACATCTTAGATAAAACATATGGGTCCTGTCCTGAGTACGATGCGAAAATCGTGCTTGGAGACTTCAATGCTAAAATCGGTAAGGAAGGAATTTTCGGCAAAACTGTTGGTAACCATAGTCTTCACCCCACCACCACAGATAATGGATACCGAACAATCGATTTTGCAGCAGCTCGTAATATGGTTATAAGTAGCACAAATTTCCCCCATAAAAATATCCACAAAGCTACCTGGCTATCTCCGGATGGACGTACATCGAATCAAATTGACCACATTATGATTGACGCCCGACATGCTACCAGTGTGTCGGATGTACGTACCTATCGAGGAGCTAACATCGACTCTGACCACTTCCTAGTTGTCGCCCAGTTCAGAGCACGAATTTCCAATGTTAAAAAAGGACGCACCAGCCATAATAGGAAGTTTAACATTGGAAGACTCCAAACACCTGAGATAGCCTTAGCATACAAGGAGCGATTAAGTAATATACTCAATACCACACCTCTACAACATAATCTCTCCGTCAACGGAAAATGGAAACAATGCGCAAACATCATCACGATGGCTGCTACACATACCGTGGGTTTTGAAACACCTCGCGTGAGAAACCCATGGTACGACGATGAATGTTTAGCAAAGACGGTAGAGAAAAATGAGGCCTACAGGAAAGCGCTGCAACGTAAAACAAGAGCAGCTCAAGAAGAGTATAGAGCGAAAAGAAGAGACGAGAAGAAAATTTTAAGGCGCAAAAAACGTTTATTCGAAAAGTCTCAACTTTTGGATATAGAATCAAACCGAGACAGAGGCGAAGTACGGAGCTTTTATAAAAAAGCCAAGCAGCTTGCAGCTGGTTTCAAGCCCCGTACACACGCGCTGAGGGATGATTCGGGAAATTTGGTAACCGATACGCAAGGGATATTAGAGACATGGAAACAGCATTTTAAAAACCTGCTGAATGGCGCAAACATAGAAAACACAGATACGCCTCGCCCTAACCCAGTCAACTCCGAAGATACAGATACACCCAGTCCTGCAGAAGTGGAAGCAGCCATCCGAAAATTAAAGAACAACAAAGCTGCTGGACAAGATAACCTGCCAGCTGAACTTTTTAAGGCAGGAGGTGAAGTGATGATTGAATTCATGCACCAAATCATCAAACAAATCTGGATCGAGGAGAGCATGCCTGATGACTGGAATTTAAGTTCAATATCTCCTATATTCAAAAAGGGCGATTCCATGTCCTGCGCCAACTATAGAGGAATATCCCTATTAAACGTTGCGTATAAGATCCTTTCCAATATTCTGTGCGAACGTTTGAAGCCCCATTGTAACGCTGTGATAGGAAACTATCAGTGCGGCTTCCGTCCTGGTAAATCAACCACCGACCAGGTGTTCGCATTAAGGCAGATCCTGGAGAAGGCCCTCGAATTTCAAATCGATACGCACCATCTTTTTATCGATTTTAAATCTGCCTATGACAGCATACATCGATCAGTGCTTTACGAATCAATGTCGGAATTTGGTTTCCCAGCCAAGCTTATCCGTTTGTCAAAAATGACCCTGGAAAACACCCGGTGTGCTGTGGTGATTGGGAGGCACATTTCTGATTCATTTCGAACGTGCTCCGGATTTCGACAAGGCGATGCGCTGTCATGTAATTTCTTTAATCTGGTGTTGGAGCATATAGTGCGACGTTCCGGTGTGAACACGCAGGGCACTATATTTTACAAATCGGTGCAGCTCCTGGGTTTCGCTGATGACGTCGATATTATCGGAACATCACGACGAGCAGTCATCGAAGCCTTTACACAGATTGAAGAGGAAGCAGGTAAAGCGGGTCTTCTCATAAATGAGAGCAAAACAAAATATATGCTGTCGACAAATAAAATGTCCTCACAACATCATATAGGACACAACATCACTGTCGGCTCATATAATTTTGAGGTAGTTCAGGAGTTTATCTACCTTGGAACCAACATCAACTCCATCAATAACATCGATGTTGAAGTAAGGCGAAGAATTACCCTTGCAAACCGTTGCTACTTCGGTTTGTCGAAACAACTGGGTTCAAAGCTCCTATCCCAAAATACCAAGGCACAATTATACAAAACGCTCATCCTTCCGGTGCTGCTATATGGTTCTGAATCGTGGACATTACCAAAAGCAAGCGAGCATGCACTTGGTATCTTTGAGAGAAAAATTCTTCGTCGCATTTATGGTCCTGTGTCTGACGAAGGGGTTTGGAGAAGAAGATACAATGCCGAACTATACCAGCTGTACAACGACATGGACCTAGCTAAAAAAGTCAGAATAAGACGGCTTCATTGGCTAGGCCATGTAGAGCGTATGGATGAAAATGCTCCGGCTAGGAAACTCTTCGAATCCAAACCCCAGGGAACGCGTCGTCGAGGGAGGCCACACCTTCGTTGGAGAGATGAAGTATCGGCAGATGTGAAAAAACTACAAATCTCCAACTGGAGAGATTCCGCTCGTGACCGAAATCAGTGGAGGACAATTTTGCGCCAGGCCCCGGACCTTCAAGGTCTGTAGCGCCCAACAAGTAAGTAGTATGGCAAAAAGTACCGACGGAAGCAAGGAAGTATACTCAACCACATCCCAAAGTTTTATGGCAATCGGATGATTGTGTAGTACTTATGCTTTACTACACACATAAATGGATTTTACATACATTGACCAATTTATGTTTTTTAATTTTTATTATTTTTATTTATTTTTGTTTTAATTATTTTTAAATATTTACACTTAAAATTTTTAAAATATTTTTTCTTTGTTTATTTTCTCCATATTAACGATGTTTATAGTGTAGTTGAGATTACAGTAAAAATTGTATATTTAATCAAGTGTGATCAGCTAATAGTTAGGAAATATATTTCACCACCTTTGAACTGCCTCCCTCTGGATTTTAGTGATTAGATTTCACTCTAGGTTACCATATACTAGTCTTTTTCTGGTCGTACAGGTTATGCTTCCAATATGAATCTAATTCCCATCTAATTACTGATATATCTTGAAATTGAAAGTTGTATATGCAACAAAATATTGAGTAGACAAAATATCGCTTTTTGTTTCAACGCTCTTTAGTTGGAATAATTTTTATTCATTTTTTTATTTTTATTTTGTAAAAAATTTTTAAAAAACCATATATTTTATTTTATCTTTAGTATAAAACAGGCAATTAAATATTTGTATAACCTAATTATTAACTAAGCTAACCTAAATACTTAACCTAATTTAGTTATTTACAGTATAAAAGATTTTGTTAATACAAAATTTCTTATTCGCGAATTTTTCAGGAATTGAAGATTTCTGTTTTTGTATTGTTATGTTATGATGATGATGATGAGGGTATAATAAAGTATTTTAAATATTAAATATTTAATTAAAATAAAGAAATGAAATGAATAAATAAATAATTAACTGTAATATTAAATAATTAAAATACCAAATTATATTTAAAGCAATGGGACAACACTCAACAGACCAACATGATAGTTTACAGTAAATTTTAGTCATAATTTGAAAATATTTTCCAAAAAAATCTTTCTAAAATTCCAAAAATTTGCAGTGCATCCATTTTTAAATGGTAATTTTTTAAATAATAAAAAAAAAAATTTGTAAAACAAAAATGAAAACATAAAAAAAAAGTCTGGTTTCATTGTCGCACCACCATTCACCTGTTTTTTGATTTCATAAAAACCTAAATATTCACATGATCCTAAAATTGTTACTTTAATAATTTACAATAATACATATTTTTTGTTTTATTATTTTATTTTTTTATTGTTTTTGTTTATTGTACAAATTCTCAACTCTTTAATATTCTTTTTTCGCTCAACGAATGTTACATTTTAAATAAATAAATTTTATTTTAATTTTTTTTTTTTTCATAAAATCTTCAAAATAAAAAACAGAAACAATAAAAAAAAAACGTTAATATTTAATTGGCACCATTTCTTTAATTCAGATCATGTTTTGATTTCATTTTACGATAAGTAGACACCACAATTTTCAACATTAATCAATATACAATATTGTTTTTTTTTTACATTTTGTTTTTGTTATCTTATTAAATGATAAATAAAAATATAAAGATACATAAAAAAACAATAACAACAAAAGCAATACTAAAAGCAAAAAATGAAATATTTTATTCTTTTTAATACAAAAGAAATACCCATAGTACTCGTACATTTTGACCAAGTATTGTGTACCTGTTACAGGTGAAATTATTACATTTTATTAATCTCAAACAAATTAATTTTTTTATTGTTATTGTAATGGAATAAATTTGACGTTTGCAATACACGTGATACTATAGGCTTCTATTACTTATTTTGTTGTTTTTTGGTACATAGTAATAACGTTGTCAAAACATTTTTTTCGTTATACAGAGAGCGGTCCCCTCCGATCTCAAAATCCTTTAAATAGTGACTCTTAAGAGTACTTTAGGAAAAAGATTGTTCTAGGTAAGCTAAAGATTGTTATTTGGAAATTTAACCTAAACAGGGGACTAAGAATATTGAATTACAAAAATAATGTCGAACAAATATCCATTACAGCTCCCAAGATGTACAAGCTAGAGCAATATATTCTTTATAATGTATTTTTTAAATTAATGTGCTTAACTAACTGTTTATTGACGGTCCATTAAACTTATCATATTAAAGTAAAAACTGTCCAAACTTAAATTTTTTATATACCTAATAAAAAACTAAAATTGTTATGAAAATGTTGATTAATTTGCAAAGGTTCGCTAACATTTTTTTTTAATGCATTAAACATCTTTGGTTTAAATTTAACTGTATATGAATATAGTAATTTTGATGTGATACGAGTACACAGCAGTTTATGAATATTGGTTCTATAACTGTAAATACTAGTCAAAAATTAAATATAAATTTTTTGCAACCTATCAGTGTTTTCATGACCTGTTATGCATTCAAAATATTCTCTGTATTAAGTCAAATATTAATTTACTTATATATAGGATATTAAATTAATACCAGTAGAACCAGTGTGTTCTAAAGCCTTACACACAATACTGATTCTACTTATATGCTATAAAAGTATTATTAATGCTATATGCACTTGTGGCAGATAGTGTAGTGCAAGATAAAAATCTGCTCATAACCGTCAAACTCAGCTTTTCAAGCATGATTAATATAGACAATGTTAAGATAATGAATCTTCTCAACTTTAAAAAGATGCAGATGTGATAACAAGTAATAATACATCCAGAATACAATTGACTGATGTTTTTAGTTTATAACTGATAAACTTTGTAATAGAGTGAGAATACTATTCCAAATGTAAATTTTAATGTTCATTTATAATTTAGGTCAGGATAACTGGAGACGTATTCGATAAATAATTAAAATATTCTTTTTTCTAGCCTTGTTTCATCTTATAGTAAACAATCAGGACTAAATTTAAGTATTTCAATCAGAACAGTATTTCAATCAATAAGAAGTAAAATTAAAATTCTAGATTATTGTGATAGTACATATTTGCATCAGTGGTTCAGTAAAAGTAGAAAATCATTGTTTCAAATTGTAGTCGATAAAGTGAAAATAGGTATCCTGGTTCCAAACTTTTGCAACGAGTACACTTAGAAAAGATTTTACATTAATATAAAATAAATTTTAATAAATTAAAGAATGCTTGGACTCCACTATGACTCCAAATGATTTCTGCAGAATGTGCAAAGGCGAATAAGAGGACGATACAATCTTGCACCTTCTCCGCACCTCGAGGCTGTAATTTAGACTCATAAGGATGATCTTTCATATGCCAAATATAAGCTCTTTCATAGAATTTTTAAAAAGCTCGATTAGGTTAAATAACTAGGATTCATGTGATTCTTGGTCTAACTATGCTAACAAAAGCAAACAATGGTACTCCCCTACCTACCTTGGTCGGTTACAAGTGTTAGAAGATTGAAAAACTATTTATAGCATATTCCATTAATGCTTTTTGAATAGATATATGTTATGATGAAAACTGCCACAAGTGCATATGCAAGATGAAACTGGATCTTCACTTAACGGAATTACCATTACAACAGGCATAAAACAGACGACGAAATTGGTTTTGAATTTAATCTATACCTAACTGCAATTAAAATAGCTCCTTCACAATACCCTATAAGTTACCAGATCAATTATCAGACTGTTTTTCCTCGTTACTCCGTACATTATATTTTATGTATGAAGCGCTGATTTTCTCAAAGTGAATATTTAAGATTACAATAAAATTGAAAAAAAAAAACACAAAACAACAAAAAACAAAAATTTCAATAATAAAAAAATTAAAGTTTTTTTTTTGTACCTTCTTAAATTGATTGATTTTTAAGTGATTCATTTCAATGATAAGAAAATGATATAGGATACCTGAGTCTTCGGGAATAAAAAGGACATCTCATATAAATCACAATCAACAAAAAATAAAGGAAATTTTATTTTTATTGTATTGTATCTATACGATACCTATTATTTTTGTATTGATTCGAAGTGTTGAAATCAGTTCTCATGTGATAATTTTACTAATAAAGTGTTTGTATGCAAATTTATTTCGTTTTTTTTTTTCTTTTTATGTGTTGACATCTTAAAATTGAGGTTAGATATAAATTTTATGTTTTAAATATTTTTCTTGCAGTTATTTTTAGTACCTTAATTTATCATAATATATAAAGATGATTACAATAATATCAAATTAAGAACAGGTTTTATTTAAAAATTATTATAAATAATAAAATATTAGTTTTTACATCGAATCTATGGACTTAATTATTAGTCGTCAAAAAACAGCTTCCTGTCAATTGGATTTGTTTCGTCATTAATTATTTGCTTTCTTTTATTCCTACTAGCAATATATTATGCAATATATATATATATAATATATATATAAATATCTAAGAGCCCATATTTGCTCAAGCCTAGATTCTACAAACTCAGCTTTTTAAAGTACATTCTATTGAACTTTGTGTGCGAGAGAATTACGAGAACTTACGAAGGAATTACAAAAAACCTAAAATCTACATTCTTTCATATAAAAATCATATACATTAAAGCTAGTGTGGGATTTTTTAGAAATACTCAAAATCCTAATAAAAAAAATAAAGTCACGATAATGTGGGTGCCAACAGGGTATTTTGGAATAGCCGGAAACAAAGCTGCATATTATCTATTGAAAAAGGTATCGGATATGCCTTTCATAGGGCTATATGTTCGTTCTGCGGGATTCCCCTGAGCTTAACCAAGATACAGTTGAACACTTGTGTGGGGAAAAACGCTGAAGATTTCACGGCCAACAGCCCTGGAAATAGGCAAACAAAAAGGATCACGCGAAAATCCTCGCTTAAGAAAACTAAAAACCTTCCAATAGGAAACAAATGCGTATCATGGCCGGGATAATAACGAGTCACTGTCTAGTAAAGATGCATCTTTATTAAATGGACCGAACCGAAATTAACTTGTCAATAATATGTGAAATAGAAGAAGAATCTATTGAGCATCAGCTCTGTGAATGCGAAAGGCTCACTCGTAACAGACTTCGCCTCTTGGGAACAGCCGAGCAATTAGAGCTATCCAGCATACCATTGCAGAATATCTTGAGTGTGATCACAAAATCCAACGTAAAAACTCAGATGAATAGCATTAACTAACACTGGCAATCACGTTTGTGGCTGCGGTGATATAAATTCTCAGTTTCCCTCCCGAAATTATTTATTATAATCTAATCTATACAACCATTATTATTTCCTATTTTAGCTAGTACTATCATTGTAAGTGATTATTCTATTCAAGGACCCAGAAGAAAATCACTTAAAATAAATAATTTGAAATAAAGTGGATATTCTGCGAGAAATATTCTAATTTTTAATACCTGTTTATATACTTTAATCTGTGAGAAAGATTAGATTATAGTAGAGCTTGATATAAGATTGCAAAATTATCAAAATGTCAATTTTTTTTTATACAAAATAACGGAATAAGCACCTAATTGTTTTCGCAGAATTTAAGCCATTTAAAAGATTAGAAAAAAAAGGAAGTTACTAGCCTTATACTAGAAGTAAACAAAATTATAAAAAAAATAGAATATAATAGAATAGGAAAGTTAGTATACCTAAAATTTACAGACAGGTTAAAAGATAATTATTTACCGTTCTCTCTTCTCAGTTAAATGTTTGTGGGAACACATAAGATGGTAGGGTGTTTCAAAGTTTAAGGGATCAGTGGATGAAATAACTTACATATTTCACAGCTCTAGTTCGAAAAGACTCTACTACAAATTTTGTGGGAAAGGCTTGCCCTTTGAGTATTGCACTGGAAATTAAGATCTTGTAATCCAAATAATATGTTCAGCTGAATCTGAATATCATCCGATTGTTATCTTCCGACGAAGCAGTCAGTCAATCAGTGTAACGATGAATGAACCACTGTCCAGAAAGAAGATATTTTGCTTACATTAATTCTAATATATTGCAGTTTGCTTCCGAGCATCAAATGTCATAAAAGATGTTGATTAAATTGTAATATTCCCATATTTATACAAAATTTAACCTATTTCTGGATGCAGGTATGCAAGAAGGTAAATCTTAATATGTAAAAATTATTTAAAAAATATATAAAAATATTGATATCTCTGATATTCAAATAAATATTAAATAAATCTTCCAAATATGAGATAATTTGTGTTATAGCGATTTACATACATACATATAAATTTTGAATTTAATTTAATTTTTCAACACTTAGGTTTCAATAGTCATAATGGCTTGTTATTTTGTAAATCGATACACAATTTATGTTTTTTTAATTGGTAGCGACCCTATTTATTTTCCTCTCATTTGAAAGAATTTGTGAGTCAGTTTCTTCAGTCCTTCAGAAGCTTACTTTTCAGATAAATTTTTAAAATAATTATTTTGATCATAATTATTGATAAGCCCACAAAGAGGTAATTTTAGAATAAGCTTAAAAATTTTATTTTTTATGCTACCAATACAATAGAATAAACACCTTATAACTACTTGCCCAGATATTAACATTGTTCATGTTCGTACATTTATTATAATTTACTAAATTAATGTTAATGCGTATGTATGTATGGTGTGTATATAAAACCTTAAAGATACGGGAAGTTAATAAAAAATTGGATTTTTTGTCTATTGAAATTTTCTTTTTCAAGATAATTAGTAGATATTTGGTAGTTTTTTAAATTTTCAAGGTTCGTGTAATTTTTATATTTTTATAAAGAACTTTTGTATTTTGCAGTTCTGGTCTGAAGGGATTAAATACATAATTATGGGGATTATATATTTATATTTAGTAAAATAAATAATACACATTTCTCTAATATAATTATTCAATGGTCGTTTCAGCACCGCTTTAACTATATCATTATAATTCAACATTTTGTGAATTAATATATTACTAGTAAATCCCCAGTGCAATTGCACGGAAGTAGTTCTTTCATACACAATTTTATATAAAAAAAAATATTTGTTTTGGTATAATTGTTGTTGATTTCTGCATCGCTTGATTCTTGAATATTTATACTTTATAATGAAATCAAAGTGTAATACCTAGTACTTTATGACGAAATTAATACTAATTTTAATATAATTTAACACAATAAGATCCCATTACTCTCAACGTAGTAGATTGATGTATTTTAATTCGTTTATAATCAAAAACGTTTGTAGTCACAATTCTGTTATAACAATAGTCAACAATTTGTTTGAAAGAAAGTAATTAACTTCATAACTTCATACTATCGATGTCGTCTATAAGTCACCTTAAAATATAACCACAATTTTTTCAATAAAACAAAAAGATATAGACAGTAATATTACTGAAATTTAGCGAATGACCATAACCGTGTTTTACTGTATATATTTTTGTTAATAGCAGACGCAAATGAACTAACATTTATTATATCATTTTTGAAGAGTAAGATCTGATCTGATTTTTATTTTTCTGTTTTGTTTGTGTTTTTGTTTTTGTACTTTTTACTATAAGTTTGTGTTTATTTAAAATGACAGAATTTTTATAAAGACTTTTTAAAAATTGTCCGTGATTGAAATTTATTTTAGAATATAGATGTCGCTTAACTTGGAAATAACCGTCATTTATTTGGTGTAACTATTTGAAATGGGTTAAGTGTTCAGCACCAAGAACTTGCTAAAATTTTAATATTTTTGTGGTGTTATTTACTATTTAATTATTTTTGCTTTTTTACTCACCAAGCCGTTCATTTTGTGTATTATAGATTTAGTTAGTTCTATAATAAAGTGCTCAATTACTAACCTAATTATCTTTTTGTTTAATGAACATGTTAAATAAAATTCTGTTTTAAATGTCGTGTCTTTCACATTAACAAACTCATATTATCTCGAATTTTTGGTTACAAAGTTTAATAATTATATTATTCAAAATTAATCTAAAAATATCTTCATATCTTTTTTGATATTTAAGCTTCATTAAAATTTAATAACTTATTTTATGGTTAATTTTCTCAAAAATTAGCATTCATTTCATAATTGATAAAAGTAGGTGCGGAAAATTTTTTTTTTTAATTACTTTAAAAATTTTCACATTCCCTGTACTATAATACAAGTCTTTACTTTTACAATCTAACTCTTGACATAACAAACTATTTAAAAAAAAAAAATAAATGAATAAAACTTTAAAAATCAATTGATAACATTTTTTTTTAATAACAATTTATTTCAAATTCAAACTTCTTAATTATATAATACTCCTTTTCTGAACATAACAACATACAAATGAACTTGAAAAGCGTCATTGCATAATACTCAAGCTTTTACAACATTGATTAATGTAAAAAAAACAATTCACTCCCAGTTGTTAAAATTCTTGTGAGATATTATTAGTGGCTCCATTAAACATTATTTGCAATATTTTGTTTGTTTAAAAATAAAAAAAAATAAAAAATTTCGATATTTTGAGTCATACACACATATAAGATTTGATACTAAGATTACAAAATCATCCTACCTGGTGACAAAACATAGGTAGAGCCTCTTTATTAATGCAAAAAAATTAAAGAAAGAAAAAACCACAATAATAAACAATAAACACACAAATTAAATTTTTAAATAGAAAAAAATTGTCAACTTTGGCACTATAATAACAGCTCATTTCATTAACGTTGCGGTACATACACACTATACGTTTCTTCTATTAGAGTAGGCAAACTTTCCATTTAATTTGAATTTTATTATTAATTTGTTTTTCTGTTTTTTTTTTTTTTTTTTTTAATTTGAACTGTAAATAAAGGTAAAAAATAAAATTAAAAAGATTTTTTACACCTTCTTGTGAATTTATTCAATTCTGTAAGTATAGAGTAGCGCTTTTTCAGTTTCATTGAATAGTAAGCTGACCAGATATTCGCGATTTTTAATATTATATAAAATGAAGGTATACATAAGTGAATTTGATATACTAAGATATGTTAGAAAAGGTATTTAAAACTGATTAAAGAATCGCTACGAGTATATTAAGTCAACAAAATAAATCTGGAATAAATCGAAGTCTTAATGTAATAAACCAAGCTTTTAAAGGACTTGTCTTGTAAAGCAAATATGGTTATGTCACGAAAAGAAGGGAAAAATTTAAAGATTCTTTCTAAATTTACTGCACAATTATAATACACTAGTTTTGTAACCCGTCATAAATTCTAGCATTTCTTCCTTTATTAGAGTTTTCATTTCAAGTTTAAGAAAAATATGTATTTGCTTACTAATTTATTAATATCATACCTTTATTAGAATTATTAGAAATCTTTTAATTACCATATAAATAGAATATTTGTAGTAAGATGCAAAATTTTCAATTCCCTAAGGGTTTGTTACTCGATCATTTTAACGACATCTTATTTGCCATAATTGGAAATTTAAACAATAAAATAAAAACAGACACTATGTTTATGACAATTACATGATGTTACAATTTGTATATAGATTTTAAATTGTATATGTGTTGGAGTATTCCGTCGAACTTACAAACATCCAGATAAATGCAGAAAATTGTATATAAAATTGTACAGTTCCTAGTTTTCTAAGAAATTTGCTGTAAGTCAATCACTTAGATCGTTTCTCATAGCATGTCAATATAGAAGTTTTACTTTTAGCTGACAGTCAAAACTTTGTTTTTAAGTGATTAATATTATAGTGGTCTTACATTTAAGTGGTTGAAATGAATGAAACCGTTCAAACTATGTTAATCTAAGATCTTGTATCTATTCAAATAATCTTAGGATCTTGATTGATCAAAGTTATCTGAAGCTATTGAGCCATAATTGTATTCATGGTTAATCTAAAGGACTACATTTTTAATGCTAACCAAATAATATAAACCTTTAATGCGTTAAAATTGGTGTATAGACTTTCACTACGTTCTGTGCAAAAGACCTGTCTTTTGTTAATTTTCTGTAATTTGGAAAGTAAATTACATTTTTTTTCGTTCACATAAGGGTTCTTCTAATGATTTTCTAAGTAGAAAATAATTATTCTAATTTTTAAAAAAATATACAGTTTATTAAAGAGAATTCAGTTATCAGACAAAGCTGACACATTACAGGGCATTCGCATCCATTTTTGACCATCACTTTACAACCATCACCGGGGGACGAAACTTTATCAGTTAAAATTTATTTTAAAACTTTCTAGATATAACCAATGATCACCAAATAAAACCAGTGAAAACTAGACCAAGATTAAATAATTGTCCTTCTTGTTATCATCGTGTAAATTGATGTTTATGTACCTCTTCATACGAATGCTAGTCCATTCGTCCAATGTTATACTGAATTGTTTATTTTATTTTAGTTTATCTTGAAAAAATATCATCATTTCTTTTTTTCTTCTCAAAATTACTTTGGATAGGCGTCATGATGCTGAATTCATTTTTAGGTAAAGTATAACCACATTTAAGAATTGATTCCCGAATAAATTTGGATCTAGTGATGACTCTAATTGATATTCCATGAGAAGCTGCAAGTACAGACACGATATCTTCTAACGATCTCTTTGTTGTTGTAGTGTAATCTAATACTGATGTTTTTTGTTTTTTTTTTTTTTCAGATTTATTTGCAGCTTTTTCATTTATTACGGTAATTCAATTTTTTTTAAAACCACATATTCAAACTTATACGTGTACTTGATTTTATATTTTACATAATTTAAAAGTTAAACTGAAACAAAAATTATTGAGAATTATAAAATGTCAATATTTGTCACCATGATAAAAAAATCCAAAGAATAGAACCCTAATAAGTTTTTTTTTTTTTTCATATTTGATCGTTTGTCAAGTTCTCACTTTTAGTTACCAAAATTTTTAAATGATTTCTAATTAATTGTATTTTTTTTTACAATCAAGACTATTTATTTTAATAGTGAATTTCGGGGAATCAGGATTCGGCGAATTTCAGAAACGGATCCCAATTCCGAATCACAGGGGAAAGGTGGGGACTCCGAGTCCGGGTTATTCGGTATGAGAAACTCACATTGCTTCCATCTTAAAATGGTAGAATCTTCGTCTAACCTCATTATTTTACAAGATATATTCATAGTAAGAAGTTTAATCCTTTCGATGCCAACTATGAGTTATCTCGTACAAGGTAAATTAATAAACACGGCCAGCTACGAGATAACTCATAATAAAAATATTTTTATCATTATTGTCTTAATTTTAATATGAGACTTTGTATTAAGTTTTTTTTTTATAATAGCGCAGAGGATGAATAATTTCAAAAAATTCAAAAACTGCTTTCTTTTGGTCTGCTGGGTTAGTTTTACGAAATTTATATTATCAGCGAAAGGGTTAATGTAAAAATTTCAATCAAGAGGTTTACCTAAATCAAGGGGTCATCACAATTTTTATACTAGAAAATTTTTTAAAGTTTTATTTTTTATTTACAATTCCAAGTCAATGTGATTGTCAATTCTAATGACTAATTTTACGCAGAGCGTTGGTCTCTATACAATAACTTACAATATTATTTCCTTTTCGATATATCAACTAATTTATAATTGTGGAAAACTACGTCTCTTGTCTACTCCTTCATAATATTATAGTTAAATTTATTTTTATTTTTTGTGGTAACCAAATTGTATTCCAAATTAATTATTTCAAAAAAGATTTTAAAAAAACTTTTTACATTCATGCCTTGAACGAGATTGTACGAACCCGCAACCTTCTGATTACTATTTAAATAACATTACTATTGTACTTTATTGGTTGGCCTATTTGGGGTAATAAAAATATAAAAGCAAGTACAGAATTACAGAAATTTTAACTTTCTGGACCAGGAATATTTATTCAATATTTTAGACAATTTACTTATTTTTTGATAACTTTATTATTTTCCAAATACCATATACATTTTTTGCTTTTTCACGATTCTGAGTTCAATCCAAATCTACACATATTTTCTTTCACATAGTTTTAACACTGGAAAAATGTCTATTTAAAATTCGTCAACCTCTGAAAACGAAAAGAAACAGTAGAATGTCAGTATATTGGTCTGAAAACAAAAAATTAGAAAGATTATACTTCCGTAACTCATCTGATTATTAATGAAAATTATTAGTCACTCTATAAACAAGTGAAAACCAATTGTTCAAATAATGATTGTATTAAAACTTTACGATGATTGTAATATGTTCCTATTTCAAATTTTAAATTTGCTCCATTTATGTTGCTGGGATTATATACAATAGTCTTACATGTACCCGGTTCAGTCTAAAACAATCAGTTTAAAATAAGAGAACTTTTAAAAAAAAAATTTGATTTATTTTAACCGTTACTTTATTTTACAATATTTTTCTACATGAAAAATACAAACATAAACATTCATAATATATGGTCACCCTATGACTAAATAATACATTTTTTATGTCTCATAAGATGTCTTACATGTCTCATATTTTTCATATATTTAATTTTAATTTTATCTTCCTGCCTACTCAAGTTTACCTGTACATATCGTTAATATTTAAATTTTATTTATTTGTTTTTTTTATTTTGTTTTTTATTTTGTTATTTTTTCGTTTGTGCAAATATTTGAGACAAAATTGTGATTGATTGATAGAATTAAAATCTTCAAACTACTTTATAGCATGAGATTTGTTTTATTGTTGAATGTATAGTTAGTTGAATTGAATTGTGCATTTGTGAAAATTCTTGTTTTACAGCTATTATTGGAAAAATTTGTATTCGTATTTAAAAGGAAATAGAAGAAAATTTAAATTAAGTTCGAATTTTTTATCTTAAATTATGAAAATAGATTCTAATTTATATACATACAATTTATTTTTATTGATACATTTTGTTATAAAGACATTTTGACATATTAATTCTTGACAAATAATTTGAAGATTACAACAACTGACATCTGATTTAAGATTAGAATAAAAGTTTGTTTTGTTGAGTAAATTTTAGTTGCCCTCAAATTTTCAGTATTAATAATAGTATGAATTAACTGGAGAAATTGATAGATTTGTATAGAATATAAAATTTGATACCACTAAACTCCATGTTGCTATATTTGGGAAGTAATCTGAACGTATAATAGAGTAATTTGAGAAAGGAAATTGCTATGATTTTATTGGGAATAAGTTCGTTAGGTTGTGCGATAATATATCTTTAATAACAGTCTAAATAATAATAAGTTGTCGCTGCGATTTTATCCATCTTTAACGTTAAGATGCCTGACGCTACTATGTTTACTGGTTGCGTCATGTCACATACTTTTGTCAGTTGTTGACAATTGTGTAATTATTATTATTGTTAGTCCAATTGATTTATTGTGTTATTTGATAATTGTGTTGTGTAAGAAGTATTGATATAGATATTGATATAGGTTATATTTTTAGTTATATAAAGTATTAATTATATTAATAATTTTTTATTGATTATTAATTCTATGTAAATTATTTTGCTATTTTTTTTAGTTATATTTTATACCCCCACGGGAATCGAACCCGTGACTACCACATCGTAATTCAAACACATTTCTGTGCTATAACCGATTAGGCCACGGAAGGGATTTTATCATATACATATATATTTGTATTCGCAGTCTAAGTAAGATCTAACGTGTCTTAAAGAAGAGAATTTCTAAGCAGGATACTTCAAGTCAGATATATATTACTGATAAACCATTAATAAAAATAGATTTCACAAAATTTAGATGAAAAGCGACTTCTAATAGTTCCAGTGCAGTTGGAAACTAGAATAAATAATCTAATTGACGTAATTTACCTTAGTAGTTCAATCTCGTAATAATTTATTTTTAAAAGCCATCTTTTACAAAGCTCAACAAATTTATTTAAACAATTTGAAATTTTTATATTCATTGCAAGATTATTAAAGCATATTTTGATGCCATAGTAAAGTAAAACTTCTCATAGTGTGTCTTAATACAGAAAGGTGTATTGACTATCATTCTATAATTTATTCTTAAGTTATACGAGTTGGAATTGCGAAGTCGTAAATGATGTTTGTCCTTGTAAAATTTAATTAATGAGTAATGAGCAAAGAGGTGTCTGACAGGCGGTATATTTAGTTCTTGGAATAGAGGTCAACAACTGAAGGTTCTATTTTTAAAGTACATGACACGGAGAATATATTTTTGATCTTTTAGTAATGGTTCAATTGTATTGAAATATGAGCCACCCCAACTAGTTATACCATACTTTATTTTAGAGTGAACCAGAGCATAATAAATATTTAATAAAAGCTTTTTTGAACAATATCGTCTCAATTTATAGAATTTTCTAACACATTTAGTTTAGGTTGCTGCTCAACTTGTATTATCGGTGTAAATTTTATAGTACTTTCATTGTAATGTAATCTGAATTTTAAACGGTTCACACTAATTAGTATAAATAAATTAAAATAGTTTTGTCTACCCATAGTACTGACTACAGTTAATTTGAGCCTGTGTCTAGAATGTTACATCAATTTAACTCGAGAGCAGCTTATTTCGATACTCACTTTAATAAAAGAAGTTTGAAAATAAAATTATATAACTGATATTTACTTTTTTGTTTCTTTCTTTTTGTGTTAAACTTCATTTTTTTTGTTCTATTTTTAATATCCTACTAACAGTTTGTCAGCTATTTTATTTTTTTACCTTTTACAAGTAGTGATGCTAGTGTTCAACTTGATGATGATCTCACCAATATGATAAAGGCTTACGTCTTCAACAACCACCTAGTTTGTTTTCTTTTATCAATATCTTACAATATTAAATTAAACCGCCTACTGATTGAACTTTCAGACCGAATAGTTAATCTAAATCTGACCAATTTTAATTTTTAGTTTTTTTTTTTTTGCCTAAATAATTCTATTTTTATTGAATTTTTCCGAAAGTTTTTAGGCACCAACAATAATCATTAAAATCCTAACATGTAACTTAATCCATACTGTGTTTACTAGTACATTGATACTTCCTTCGATTCGTCTAATTTTTTTTTAAATTTATAAGAAATCGCTTTTTTAAATTACTAAAGTTGCATCTTGTTATTTTTATAGTTTAATCAAATAGTTTGTGAACCATGGGGGTTTAAGTGTATTTTCTTGAAAGATTATACATAACGGTATTATTCAATATTTAGAAACCATACAGTCACACCTTTGTAGAGGGCTATCTTATGTTCTAGATGGTTCTAGTCATATATTCCATATTCCGTCTTTCTAGTTTTATTTAAACTAATTTAGCATTGATAAAGATAAGTTTTTCTACCTTATTCTGTAAACTGAGTAAATTTGTTTAATATTAATTCATCACTTCGTTAGTTTTGACAAATATTTTAAAATTTTTATATTTTTATTTTTGGAAAATCTGAAAATAGAATTCATTTTAAAACAGGCTCCACGACCACAAATTAAATTAGTCTTTGTTGAATGTCAATTATTTCTATTCAGCACTTTTGATGATATTTTGGAATTCTATTAGGAAGGTGAAAACAGAAATGACTATTCCAATTTAGTTCGATTAAACCAATTAGCATTTAGTTGTGTCTTTTTGATGCCATACGACTGAAATGACCTATTTATTGTTGATGATTGTTTTAGACAGTATAACTGTATTTCAGCAATATTATTAAATAAATTTAATCTAAATTAATTATTTTAAATTAATTAATAATGAATTGATTTTATTACAATTATAAAAAGTTTATATTAACTAAATAAATGAATAAGTATAAAAAAAACCAATTTGGTTAGTTTTAGACGGATAAAAACTTAGTACTGGAGGCAATCTCTGCTATTGAGGAGGTCAATTAGACAACGAATTTTGTGATAAGCACTGTATTGCTTGGGATTGCTTTCACAAATCTTACTGTACCTATATGGCTAGGCAATTCAAACAAGGTATTCAAAAGTTTCTGTTTCATCTGCATTTTTGAAGTTGCAACAATCAGAGTTGTACAGAATACCCAACTTGATTGTTGTTGGTCAATGACCCCTACTGATCGATATCGCTCCTTAATTATCGATACAAGGCCTTGTTTAGTTTTGTTAACATTTATTTATTTGTAATTTTCTGAACTCATAAGAGCTATACAGCTCGTATAAAGTGTTTTGTAATTCACAAATATTATTGATCAGTGTTAAACCAAAAAAAAGCTATTTACAATACTTAATACTAGAGTAACAAATCAGTTATTCCATGGCGCTTTTCGTTTGTTCTGGTCAAATAATATGAATAAATACGTATATATACCTATATCCGTTGTATATATATATGTATATACCTAACTATCCGTTAAAATAGTAAATTTTGTTTTTGGATATTTAAATATGCCTCTCGAAAGACATTTGCATACATTCAGGAAGCAGTATGATTTTACTAATATTAGATATTCATGCAAATTTCATGCACCAACTTCGTAGTCCTACTATTACCTTGATTTTTTTTTCTTTTAAGTCAAAAGATACCTTAATAAACGAATTCACAGTTAGAACTAATTGGGGATTGGGGAAGAAAATCTATACTTAATTTTAATTTTACGTTGCACAATTTTGTTAATATTAGGTAGTCTTGAAATTTTGTTGTTTGTGTGTGGGTATATTTTTGCATAAAATTAAATGGCATAATTGTGTTTTATAATTAGGGCACGTCTAAATATATAAAATAAACTATACTCGAAATCGATCGTTTTAAATTGGGAAGTGGTTTAATTTATTTATCAATTTCTCTTGATTGTTTTCGAGGTCGAAATGGAGTTTTTTTTTGTTGTTCCATCCGGATTTTCAATATTACTTTTCTATTTACAATAACTAGTGGATTAACTTTGTTGTTGCTGTGGTTTTGTATTCACAATTCGTTTTTGATTACTTTGATTTTGGACCGGTTTTTGTAATTTTAATTGATGTTCCATCTTATCTTTTGCTTCGATTTCAAAGATGATTTCGAGCTAACTGTTGTAGTGAACTTATTCGATGCATTTGCATTTGAAGCAGTAGATGATGCAGAAATTGTAAAATCTGCCGTTTGCTTTGGTATTGTTAATCTACCAGTAAGAGTTCTTGTTTTTCACCAAATAATTTATCTTCGTCTATCCATTCCTCTGTCACTTGAAGCTTAGTTTGTTGAGGAAATTCTGCTCGTTTCTGCTTTCTTAAGCCAGAGCGAATTGAAATAACTTCACGAATAGTTTTTGGAACTTCTAAAGGAATAGCTACTTTCCTGTGTAAAAACTGTGTTTTTCCCAAAAAATCCGCAATATTTTATTTTTAAAAGTTCTGAAGTAACAATTTCCGTAACAGTTTCCATCACTTGTGGATCGTTTAGTTGTCATATCATCCCATTTTAGGCAACACCATAAGATTCTAAATTAATTAACTGTGCGCTATAGCCAACATGTCCTAAAAAGTGGCCTTCCGCAAGGATAAGGCTTAGCTGTATTGTTCACTTTTGCTAAAACATTAAAACCGGTAACTGTACCTTTACCACCTAGACGAGCTAATTATAACAATTCATACTTTTGCAAACATAATAAGGACTTTGTTAGTTTATGAGTTAAAAATGATTGGATTACAGGGAATTTTGAAACAAAGCTCTTTGATGTTTTCACTTTTACATTACTAACGTCATAATCGTTTAACAAATACACTTTACATCTAGGTAATCGTACCAACTAACACTTGCATTATAATAAATTTCTCATATAAACTTTTTCATATTGAAATTATTATTAATTAGGTAAATTAACATGAATCTAATATGAATTTGAGGCTTGATTCTGAGTAATCTCAGCCTAGTGCTACCACAATTTCTAATGACACAATCTAATTGCTAACCAAAATAAGAAAATTATTTACAACTTTACTTAGAAACTTCCAAATTAGTAAAATGGTCTCAAATAGATACTACAAAAATATAACTGTAAGATCAGAATTTACTAGAAAAATTTTATCTCTAAAGATAATAAATTGAAACATAAATTGTTTAACATAACATGACACAATTTTTGTTTTTTCTTTCAATTTCAATACAACACAAACAAACTTTCTTTATATGGCACGAGTTTTGCAAAATATAACATAACAGTACAAACTTTGATAATCAATCAATTTAAAAATTTTCTATTTTCCTTTGTAAATAGCTTAGCTACATAACATTAATATAAATAAGTACGTTTTTGTTAATTTATTATTTTTAACCTATTAATTTTTATTTTCATAATAATAATTTGACGCTATGTTATTTATACCTACATATTATTTTCTTCTCATTTTCTTCTGCTTCTACTTATTCTTCATTTTCTAATTTAATAATAATTTAATGGTATTTAATGTCAATAGAATGTTTACAAACACCTTAAATAAGTAAACTTCCAAAAAACAAGTAAACAACAAAAAATAAACAAACCAAAATAACTTATAATATCATCACGTACGTCATCTGGTAGCAAAATTCCACAATAATACAAAAATTTTTGAATTCATATTACAAAGCGGAAATCTTTTTTTTTTTAAATCTTTAATGAACCAATTGATTTCATCTTTTAATAGATAGTAGGTACCCTCTATGCAGTATCTATAATAGATTATGTTGGGTATGTAAGTGTATATATACAATAATTCACAAAAGCTAGAATAATTTTGAAGATTTTATATTGATAATGATAATGTTGTTGCATGTTGAGGAATTCAAAAGTGTGGTATAAGAGAGATGTGAAAAAGAACAAGAGATGATTTCATCTATAATGGTTATGTGATTGAATATTAAAATCTGTGAAATTTATTTTTTATGCTGCGAAATTTTTCTAATATTTTTAATTTTTTTTTTTTCTTTTATTTTCATGTTTTTTTGTATTCATTCCATTAAGGTTAAAGGTTCTAAAACGGTGAAAGTCATTAACACTTGACAATTTGATCTTCAGGAAAAATTGATGTACGAGTATATATTATTGGATGTGGTAGATTCTAAGACATGTAACAAAATTCAGAATTTATATTGCCACAAAAAAAAAAAAGCAAATAACGAATAACAAAAATTATTTTTAAAACTTCGTTAAAAATTATCGTGGTTTTGTAATTTTTGATGTTGATTGTAACAGGGATGAGTTTAAAACCTTCATTTTATGTCACTATTTATAAAAAATAATAATTTTAAATATTGATAGCATGAACAAATTAACTCTAGAGATCTAAGACTATTCACATATTGGCTGTAGAATTCATTTAACCTTGTCAACAACTTTCCAAACTTATTGAACATACCTATTGAGATTCTGGGAATTTTGCCAAACGTAAGAATTCCCAAAATACAATTTATGCTTTTGAATCCGAAAAATAATTGATTAGTAACTGAGTAGTGTGTCGGTGAAAGTTCAAATTTTATACCGAAATGCTCAACGGGGAACACTTTATCCGGGGTATATTACCGAACGAAGACCGATTCGGGTATTTGTTTAATTTCCGGTAAAATTTAAGTTCGAATATTTACCTTTAGTATAGAATCAATTTTCTGAATTAATATATTCATATGGTATTTTATTTATTTTTCAATTAATTTTTTTTTATTTATTTTTTTTTTATTTCCCTATTCTGCAGGGTCAATCAAAAATTATAATCACACAAGACTAAATGAGGATTAGAATAAATTGCTATTAATTTTTTGTTTGCATTTCCGAAGTTTTCTTACCTTTTTGTAAATTTCCGTAGGTTTTCATCAGTTTTTCGCAATTTTGTGTTCAAATTTTGATAGTACACGTCGGTGAATATGTGCCCGAGAACATTGGCGAGTTTTTCGGGATTAAAAATTAAAAATATTTCAAAAAAAAAATGTTCAAACAAATTTTTTGTGTTTTCTAAAGAATTATGAAATTATAAAGTTTTATCTAAAACGTTACTGCTTCCATTACTGCAATATAGATCTAAAACGTGTAGCATACCCTTGGTATTTTCGGAAGAAAAGTTCTATCTTGAATTTATGGTTCTATGTGAGACGAAAGCGTTTGGAGGAAAATATATAACACCGAATTATATCGGAGCTGTTTAACAACATCGACCGATAGATTTGTGGCGTCTCTCCTTCTTCTTATCGTAATAATATCGTAATTGTAATTTTAGGCATAGGCTTCTTTACTATACTGTAAGTAAGCTTTCAATAGATTTCCTCTGCACTACTTTAACAGTAATAGTTATCATTTTAAGATTAACTTAGAATAAAGAAATATATATAAGATTAGTCTCAGGCCGTACATCAAGATAAGTTAATGTAAAATAAATGAAGAAAACAAATAATAGTCTTTCATTTCATATCATATATAAAAGTAAAGTAGCACAGCTAAAATGGTGACCCCGACATGATCTTTCGAGGTTTTGACGTCACAGGTGGACCATTTGTTATGATATGATGCGTAATGCTACCCTGGGTTGGTGTAACATTGCTCATCAATTATATCTTTATAATTTTCAAGAATAAAACTAAATTTACAGGATCAATTAAATGTTTTTACTTCAAATCGACTATAAAACCAAAAGCATTTAAAAAATCAGTACCTAATATGGATGTTGTGGCATCAACTAACACAAAATTGCACGGGCATTGTCGACGTAAACCTAAAGAATTTTTTTTTTTTAACCGTTCTGTAAGTGCGTATTTTAGAGCCATTAGTTGCGAAAAGATTAATAGGTAAGATTCTGACGTTTTTTTGAATATTATTCGTTTTTGAAATTATGGATATATCCGCTATGGATATATGAGGAACCTTATTTTTGATGGGGCGCCGAGGAGGAATATTATAAATTAATTTTTGTTAATTTGAATCTCACCTTTTTTTCAATTAAATAATTTGTTAGGGTCAAAACACCTTAGAACAACCTTCTACCATCCTCAAATCAATGGAATCATAGAGCGTTGGCATCGAACCCTCAAAGCAGCGTTCAAAGCTAAGTTAACAAATAACTGGTTCGACAAGCTATCCTTAATTTTACTAGGTCTTAGGTCAATTTTCAAACCAAATTTAAATTGCACACCTGCAGAAATGGTTATGGGAACACCTTTACGTATTCCAGGTGAATTTTTAGTAAACTCAAATCCAACACTATCCGAATGTGACTTTATAAAAAAAAATTCCGAAAAAACTTTGATATCCTGAGGCCTATCGAAACTACAAATCACGTCAAAATAACTATTTTTGTTCACAAATCCCTAAAGGATAGCACACATGTTTTCGTTAGAAACCATTTTGTTAGAACGAAGTATCATATATACTGATTGGAGAGTACGTACGAAGTCCATACGAAGTTTTAAAGAAAGGTGAGAAGCATTATACACTTAAAATTAAAGGTAAATCAGAAACAATTTCAATAGATCGCTTAAAACCTGCATCATATCATCTTATTTTATATCTGAAGATTCTTGAAAGAATCAATTAGCAAAACTGTAAATCAACCTACAAATTTATACAAAACTCGTTCTGGTGGAACAGCACCTTTAAGAATCGTTTGACATAAGTCATACTAGAGGGGAATATATGTGGCGTCTCTCCTTCTTCTTATCGTAATAATAGCATAATTGTAATTTTAGACATAGGGTCTTTTACTATACTGTAAGTAGGCTTTCAACAAATTAATATTAAAACATGTTCACTGGCTAAGTCTTGTCAATTTTCTGTCTAAAAAATTGTTCCGACCAATGAAAGAATTTGCTTGTAACTCTAGTCAGCATAGGCAAATATTGTGTGAAAAAAAAGAAAAGCTTTGCTTCGTTTTGTTGTTCGAGCAATAATAGGCCCACACATTTTATTTTTGCAAAGTACAATTTTCTCAATTCTGCTGCCTTACCTACGTAACCTAAAATCAATTTAGAGTGACCGGTACATTAAGTCATTACAGTTGATTCTTTTTCATTTCCATTTCTGCTGTATAAATTTGCGGTATATTCTGCTGAACTATATTAATGTTGTTCAGAATCTTGTCCAATTCATGTCAGTC
The DNA here is from genome assembly GCA_963942445.1 of Argyra leucocephala. Lineage (NCBI taxonomy): Eukaryota > Metazoa > Arthropoda > Insecta > Diptera > Dolichopodidae > Argyra > Argyra leucocephala. Next base: position 137,924,018 of record OZ012677.1, read on the forward strand.
ATAATATTCTAATAGTTTTCCCTTTTCAATGTAGTTTCCAATCTATCTTTTTCATGAAAATTTCACTTATAAATGAGGACAGTGGATTCCTCATTGCGACCTCTGTTTTATCTTTATAACATTTCTTTTGAAAATGAAATAATCCTCTGTCACTCAAACTTTTTCCATTATAGTTTATAGCTTCATCATATTGCTTAACGTTTTGATTCCATTTTTAACTTGTTGTGCTGGCGATTGGCAATCTAAAAATCATTAATCAAAATGATTTCAATATCTTCTACGACACATTCAGTTCATTATTTTACGTTGCCCATCCCTGAATTAGAAGTTCATCTGAAATATTGCGTTCAGTCATTCCTCTGGCTCATCTTCATTTTCTTGTCGTTTTTTGAGACATGATTTTTTTTTTCTTTATTTTATGTGGCAAAAATAATATTTTATGATTCATATTAATGCTAATAAACAACAAACTATTATTTATGAATGTCTGTAAGTATATATATATATAATATAATATATAAATTATGTATTTAAAGTGTTAAATATAGTATTTTTGTTTTTTCATTTTTTTTTTTTTTATTTTTAGAAAATACTTAACGATTCGTTAAAATACAAATTACTAAAATTCTTTGGTAAATTTGAAAAGAGATGATAGCTTAACTACAATAAAATGATTTATGATTTGTGATTTGAAATGACTTGTTAGGTAAATTTATTATACAAATAATAAAACAAATATAACAAAACAAAAACAGAAAATAAAAGCAAAAAAAATATATTTAAAAGGAAAAATAGATAAAAAAAGAAACAGAAAAAAGAAAAACCCAAATAGAAGAGAAGAATGCAGATAATTGAAGTGAAGTGTGTGGTTTCGGATATCAAGTAGATAATATGAACTGTGATGAATACAGGGAAGTTAAAAAAAAATGTTTAAATATTTTTTCATGTAGACTTCTATTTAAGATAACTTTTTTTTTTTTTTTACTTTGATTATGATGAATCTACGTATTATAAGTTGGATTTATTTAATGGATAAACAATCACTTTAATATCTATTTAGAAACATTTTATTGTCCAAAGATATTGAGTGGTGTGTTTCTTTTGTAAATTTTTTTTAATATATTTTAAGTTTTCTATTTTTTTTTTTTTTGCTTTTTAAATTAGGTTATTTAAGTTGTACAAGGTAAAATTTATGTAAATATTTTTAATGAAATATCTACTACTTTGTAAAACTACATAAGAAGCGAAAGTTTTAATTTAAGAAGAATAAAATCAAAGTTTCAAATTTCAAAACATTTGAAAAATTAAAAAAATTTTATTGAAGAATTTTTCAAAATAAATTTTTTATAAACTATTTTAAAAAATAATATGTTATCGTTACAAATTGGTTATGTTAGAGTAGATACGTTCAGATCAAATTAAAACTTGTTCAGATTTCTTGGGTTTTAACAAGTTAAAATTTATGCTGATGACATGAAAATCTTCAAAAAAATTACATCTCTACAAAACTCAATCCTGTTACAAGAAGATCTAGATAACTTTTTTTATGGTGCAAAACTAATAGCATTCAGTTAAATTTTTTTTTAGAATTCTATAAATTAGTTTATTTTATTTTCTTATATATATACAAATACAATTTAAACTGTACAGTAGTGAATTCACACTAGTGATGTATAGTCATTTAAATCATTCTTAATTTTACTTAAATTTACTTTTTCAAGAAATTAATTGTGGGGTTTCAACAAATATTAATACTAATTTAATAATAATTTTTAATCTAATGAAATACAATAGAAATTAAGTAAGTTATTTTTTTTTTTTTTTAATAATAAAATTTATTTATTGCAAGAATCATAAGTGGATAAGTAGAGCCATAAGTGATTTAAAATTTCTTTGAATATAATTTTATCATATACATCTATATATTTGTATTCGCAGTCTAAGTAAGATCTAACGTGTCTTAAAGAAGAGAATTTCTAAGCAGGATACTTCAAGTCAGATATATATTACTGATAAACCATTAATAAAAATAGATTTCACAAAATTTAGATGAAAAGCGACTTCTAATAGTTCCAGTGCAGTTGGAAACTAGAATAAATAATCTAATTGACGTAATTTACCTTAGTATAGTTCAATCTCGTAATAATTTATATTTAAAAATCATTTTTTACAAAGTTTAACAAATTTATTTAAACAATTTGAATTTTTTGTATTCATTGGAAGATTATTAAAGTATATTTTGATGCCATAGTAAAGTAAGACTTTTCATAGTGTGTCTTATTACAGAAAGGTGTATTGACTATCATTCTATAATTTATTCTTAAGTTATACGAGTTGGAATTGCGAAGTCTTAAATGATGTTGGTCCTTGTAAAATTTAATTAATGAGTAATGAGAAAAGAGATGTGTGACAGGCAGCATATTTAGTTCTTGGAAAAGAAGCCAACAACTGAAGGTTCTATTTTTAAATTACATGAGACGGAGAATACATTTTTCAGCTTTTAGTAATAGAAACAAATGTCTTAAGTTTCTCAAATAACTTTTGATGAATAACTTACCTTTAAATTGCACTATAATTTATGTTAATTGACAAAACTAGGATTCCCGAAGTCCTTTGTCAACTGGGTGGAGTCGTAACTAATTAAGAGAAAATACAGTATTCAATTTAGGTCAGCTATGTCATCATATCCTTTGAAGCTAACTCTGGTGTTCCTCAAGGAAGCTATTTAGGTCCGCTTTTATTAATAATATCCATTAGTGAGACTACATCAGTAATAAAAAAGAGCCAAGTCCAAATTTACGCTGACGATATGAAAATTTTCAAAAAAATAACATCACCAAACGATTCACTATTATTCCAAATTGACCTTGATAACTTCTTCATTTGGTGTAAGTCTAACCCCCTTCTTTTAAATATCAATAAATGTGCTGTAATGTGCTACAACAGACGTACTACATACCTTCCAAATAACTATTTCCTTAACGGACAAGTATTAGAAAAAGTTAAGTCCATCAAAGGTTTAGGTGTTTCTTTTTGATGACAAACTCTTATTTAAATTGCACTATAGCAATATTATAAATAATGCTAATTCAATGTTAGGTTTTATAAAACGATGGTCCAGAGAATTTGACGATCCTTATATCGTCAAATCACTGTATTTATGTCTTGTTAGGCCATAACTAGAATATGCCAGCCAGGTCTCCCTATTATGAAATTCATACACTACGAATTGAGGCAATTCAAAAAAATTTCTTAAGATTCACGTTACGTCATCTTTCCTGGTCTGATCCCTTAATTTTGTCACCATATGAGCACATATTGAATTTGATTCATCTTTCTACATTGAAAAAAAGACGCGAAGTCAAAGGAAATATTAATTCTCCTTACATTTCCAACTTAATCCAAATAACCATCAGGCGCTTTCGCTCTTCTACCCTTTTTACCCTTACCTTTCATCGAACTAACTATGGAATGAATGAACCAATCCATAGAATGATGATCATGGATAATAAATACCAGAATTATATTGATTTTTCCCTCTCTAAAGATACCATAAAGAAGCCGAATTATCTGTTTATTTAATTCGAATTATCTACTTAATCTGATCCATCCTTCTAATTTAACTCATCTTGTAGTTACTAATTTTTCTCTAGTGACTGATATTACAATATTATGTAGTAGCAATTTATTCTTAAATTTAAGATTTATTAAGATTTATTAACAAAATAAATGTGCTGACTTCTATATATCTAACATACATACCAACTGTTGCTGAGCCCTGCTTTTGGATTAATTAATAAATAATTCAATCTAGATCAAGTTTAACATATTGTTTCAGATAACTTTCCAACGATTTATTAAAACCTGTTTTGATTTTATTACATTCTTTTTGTTTCTTCATTATTGTTAAATTTATTTTTATTTTTACTATTTGTTATTTTTCTTGTTTTTTGTTTTATTTTTTTACTTCTTTTTATTTTTATAATTGTAAATATCATTGTAATCTGAATTAATTATTGTAATTTGTTTGATTTAAACAAAATAAATAAATAATCACATCATTAATAAAGCTAGCTCAATGTTTGGATTCATAAAACGATGTTCCAAAGAACTCAACGACCCATTCATCTTGAAATCCCTATATACTTGTCTCGTTAGGCCTCAGCTTGAATATGCCAGTCAGGTATGATCACCTTATTATGAAACTCATAGTAATCGAATTGAATCAATTCAAAGATATGCTTTACGTCTCCTTCCTTGGTCAGACCCTCTTCAACCTTATAATAATAGACTCCACCTTATTAAATATAGCCGTGTGATTGCGCATGTGCTCTTTATTACGCAAGTAGTGACCGGGAATATCGTATCGCCATTTATATCTGAATCTGCTAAAATTAATACTTGTACCCGATTTCGTTCGTACAATATTTTCACCCTATCATCATACAAATTATGATATGAATGAATCTATCCATCGAATGATGATCATTGCCAATAAGTCCAAGGAGGTAATTGATTTAACCTTCTCAAAAAATGCGCTAGTAATCACTTTATTTTTCATAACTAATTCAATTTATTAAAACTATAACTATAATAATCCAATTAATTCATACCTACATAAATATCTACATAAAATAAATTTTAAAATTTTTTTGAAAATTGTTAATCTTTCTATTATAATTCACAAATTTTATATGTTAATTGATTCATAGTTTTTCTTTATTTCTTATTTTTGGTTATCTTGATTTTTTTTTTTATTAATTTTTTTAATAATTGTTGATTTTTTTTTTTTATTAAAATTAAATTTTTCAATAACTTGTAATTTGTTTGATTTAAACGAAGTAAATAAATAAATAAAAATTTTACGCAAGCATCTACAGTGGGGTTAAACAAAAATGTATTATTTCAAAGTGCGATACACATGTTATACGATGGTTAAACTACGATTTTGCGCTCTGAGTGCAAAATTTAATATGCACCGCACCGTTCTCCAAAGTTTTAGATATATTTTTTTTGGACAGTAAAAACAAGTATAGTTATCATTTCACATAAAAGGTAATAATCAGTAATAAGGTTTATACTACTTAATAATATAAAACATTTAGCTAAGAAAAATAAAGAAAATAAAGATTTCCTTCAACTCGGTTGACATGAACACAAAAATTGCAATATTAATAAAATAACAGCACAATTTTTAGCTTTTTTTTTAAATTCCTCTACTTGACTTAGAACGTCTAAATTTGACTATCTCATAGAGGAATTAAAAACAGCGCCAAACATAAAAATGTTATCTAAATTTTAGCTAAATTTAACAAAATGAATTCAATTTGATCTGAAAATATTCAAAAACGTTATACTGTCTGATGCGTCACATTATAAATTTAAATGTAGCTTAAATTGTAATATTATTTTTAAATTTTTAGTAAACATTTTTCGTTAAGTTAATTTTTTAATAAATAAACTAAATTTTTGCACCCCTTAAAACATTCTGTCCTGAGCCATTTTGCTCACTTCGCCTATATAGGTAGTTATGTTTATGCTGGAGTCAATCTCGACGTGACGGACGCGACGACGACGTTTTGAAGTGCCATTGAAGTTACAAACGCTGACAAAGTTTTACGTGCCTGTAAAGCTCGACGTTCACGACGCTTTGACTAAAATTCTTCATAGATTGGTCGGCTGGAATTTCAATAATAATATAAATATGTATGTATATACAAAATAAAAGAAATTAAAGTTTGTTTTACAAATAATAATAATAAAAATGTATTTGAATTCTGAATAATAATATGTACAAAACAAAAGAAACTAAAATTTTCTTTAAAAATAAGTAACATAAAAATTGCATTTTAATAAATGTCCCTTCTTTTAAGTTACTAATCTAATATAAATGTACTATATCCATTAATAACTAGGTTGATTAGATGTTGAATGCACTCCATATAAAAATAAAAAATAAATTAAATTTTTGTTTTTTTTTTATCTCGTAAGAAGAGTAGTTAGATTTGAATACACTGAATTTAAAAAATTATCACAACTTTTGACATTTCAAAACTAAAAAAGTTCAAGTTGAATCAACTTCAAAGCGTTGTGAGGGTTACGTCAACAACGAGTATAATCAATTCAATATATCTGTATATAGTTTAACTTTTTTTGACATTGTGAACCGTCGTGAACTTCAGCCAAAGCGTCGTGAACATCGAGTTTAACAGGTCGGTTAATGTTATGTCGAATTGCAAAGAGCAATTCTCTTACATCAAAAATAAAAAAAGAGCTTTTTGTTAATAGTCGAATTTGATTTTATCGTTAAAATAAAAATCGAATTTTCTTTATTGACAATAGCAATTTAAGATCGATGAAAGCTAAATGCAAATTTAGCGATATCTAGATGGTGGTGACCAGTAGTGACTGGTCTCCGAAAACATTGTGTATTGCCTATTATTTTCCAGCATTTTTAATAGTACTATTAAAATTTAAATAAAACTTAGCAAGCTAAACTTAGCTTAATTTCTACTAAAATCGAATTAAAATTAGTCACAAGCTTTGCTGTGGAATTTACTTTGCCGAAATAATTATTAAAATTTGTAATACCTGATTAGTTATATTTTAAAGGTTCAGAAAGAACCTGTTGCGTAATGCTGTTTGTCAACGTGTCATCATCATTTGAGTAAAAACAAACAAGTTGTTGATGGGTATAAAAGCTTTAGAATATTGCCTAAAATAAATAGGAGAAATATTCAGATACGATACAAAATTATATTGGTATTATAAAATTTCCCAAATTCAATATTAAAAGCAAAAAACTTAAAAATGAATTTTATTTCAGTTGTGTAAATTAATTGGTATTATCTGTAAAAAGTTGTGAGTAAAAGTTTATGTAAAAAACTTGTGTGTAAATGGTCCTTCATGGGTGTATAAATATAAATGAATTGAATTAAATTGAATTCCCATACAATTTTATTATTTAGATCTATGTTAAGGAATAGATAAATTTATTACATACAAAATTAAATTGGTTATTAACTACTCCTTGGATTAATATTTTTAACATTGTTCCTAACCGTTTGATATACGCCTATTAACCAAACAGTTTGAAATGATAAGTCTTATGAGTGTACTAAAATTTTGCTCGTTAAATGTATATTAATTTGAATAGGACTTGCAAAGCACGATTATTTCACATTGAAATCAAACTGAACTATAACTAAGAACTAGGGGCCCCTGTTGAGTAATTATATTTCAGTTGAAGTCAAATTTAAAGTTTTTAAAAAAACAGTAATTTACGTACTGACATAGACTTCGCACGATATAGCAGAAACCACTCGTGTTTAATAAAAAGTTTTGTGGTTAGTAAGTTTTATTTAGGACACATAAATACACGTCCCTCATATAATGCTTCGTTTCCGATAGCTTTGTTTCCGAATAAAATGAATTTTTTTTTTTTTGACATATGTATGTACAATGTACATTATATTCACTGCAAGTAATTATAATAACTTATTTGTTTGTTTCTGTTTTTATTTTGATAAGAACATACTGTACATATATATTTGCCGAATAATAAAATCATATGAGCAAAAAAATTTCAACTTTGTGGGCATTATTGTTTTATATACAACTTATTTATTATATTAGAAGTTCATTAAGGAGTAGGAGAATCGAAATAAAATGAAAAGTTGTCTACTGCGCAGGTCCTTAAATGCTTGTCAATTATAATTATAGATGCTCTTACTCTACTATATAAAAATGAATTTGCTAGTCATATTCATATGAACAATTCAACTGATTTTTTTTATTTTTGTTGTTTTTATATTTTTTATTTAGATGAATTTGTTTCTTTGTTTTTTTTGGCATATGTACATAGATTCATTTGCAAGTACATAATGTAAATTATAATAACTGATTTGTTTGCTTTTGTTTATTATTTTCATAAGATCTCACATATGCATAATGTATTTGCTAAATAATAAAATCATATGAGTAAAAAAATTTCAACTTTGTGGGCATTATTGTTTTATATACAACTTATTTATTATATTACAAATTCATTAAGGAGTAGGAGAATCGAAATAAATTGAAAAGGTGTCTACTGCGCAGGTCCCTAAATGCTTGTCAATTATAATTATAGATATTTGTTTCTAAATACATATAGCAATTTTCTTTTATGATGCTACATTTTGTAATTCGTATGATATATAGCTGCGATATTTTTAATTCGAAACTAACCAAACTCATAGAACAACTTTCTTGGTGAAACCTATTTCAGGAGCACATTCATTAATAATACATTATTTATACCTATTATACATTTCGTGTTAACGTACTAAAAAAAAGCAATGAGTTTCTGGACCACTTAATACTTCTATTTTTTTTGATTTTTTGCATTGATAACTGTATCGGTTCTGTATAGTATTTGTGAAGTATAAAACATGTGGTACGCGAAGTGTATCGGCTTTGTCATTTTTGATTTATGTTTTTCATCTGAAATTCATCATAGCTCTGTTAAATCAAATGGTTTGAACTTACCATTTGGCTTTTTACAGTTAGGGTAATCCTATCAAGGCTGATAGACTACACTTTTACAGGCATTCACTAATTTTTGTGTTTGTTTATGTAGCTTGAACATTTTTACTTTAAAACATAATATGACTTTGATTATTTTATTTTTATTTATCTAGTTTATTTCATATAACTAGATTCTGTTATAAATTTAAATAAAATTATTGCTTGACCAAATTCATACGTAGTTATTTGATTAGATTTAATGTAATTTTCAAATGAAATTCATTTTTAGATGCGGCTACTGCAACTGAATTTTCATCATTGAATTTTAAATTAAGAACTTCATATTTAATTTATTTATGAAAACCATTACCCTTCTTTTCTATTTTTATGAACAAATAACAATAAAAATGTCTTACTTTTACTTTGAAACATTTACAAGGTAAACATTCACATTAATGACTAACAATATAATACTAACAACATTATATCATATTGCACCCTAAATCCCTAAGTTTCACTTTCAATAAAATGTAATGACGTAAAATAAAAATACGTGATTTGAATGTACGTGATTTATAGAATTTTTTTAAGACATTGTTTTAATGGTGATTATTTTTAAATAAAGATTATCAAAGAACAATTAAACGCTGCATAAATCCGCTTTTAATATGCTTTATGCTACCCTTTAAAATATCAGAATAACTTGAAATACCTTGGAATTGGCATTACATGTATGTAATTTAAATAAAAAATCAATATTTTAGTAAATAATATTAAATTTCAAAAATAAAAAGGGTTGGCTGTGATTTTCTATGGAATTATTTAACACCTTTTGACTTCTGTAATATACACAAGGTATGTGTGCAAATATTCGTTTCATGCTATCGATACTTTAAAAATAATGATATTTTGAGGGTGTACATAAATATTATTATTTTGTAATTGTAGGTTTTCATGAAATCTAAATTTGGAATTTAAATTTTAATGATTTGCGAAAATTATTTAAAAATTTTGTGAATATTTAATTTTAGGAATGCAATAGTGTTCATTTATATAAATTTATTTATATTATTTTACATAAGTACGAGATTTACAACAAAAAAAAATATATATATAGAGACAGTTGTGAATTCTAAAATCCGGTGCTAAATATATAAATATATCTCTACTTTGCTGTGTACGAGATTTTATACAAAATCTTATGTGGAAGTAGAGTTACACGCAATTAAAAATCTCTCTAAGACTCTTAATGATATTCAGAAAAAGAAAAAAATTACAATCTTAGGTAAGGTCTAGAATATTGCCGAAATGTATGAATTGTTCTCGTTCCGTCTACTCTGGCTTCTTACCGAAAGTAATAAATGTATCTGTAGTGTATATAAAATTGAATGTGTTTGTTTCTTTGTTTGTATCCGAAAAGCTTTTTCCACTTCCAGTTGACGTGAACATTTAAATTTTACACAATTATCGAGCTTTCGGCCATAATTAAGGTTCTAAGAACTTTGTCAAAAATATTCATTACATTATTATGGCATTTACAAATGACATTGGGTGTTTATGCCTAATGTTTATCCTAATTTTATGCACTCAACAAATGCAAATATATACCCAAATATTTTATTTGGAATATATGTTATGGTACAGGGTGTAGGTGGGTGAGTAGGTAGAGGTGGCCATCTATTTTGCTTCTGGAAAACAAATTAACTTTTAATTCTAATTGTGCCTTTGTGATACCACGACTCAAGTGACCTATTTGCTGTCATTAGTTGTTATAATTCCCTTATTCTTATTCTGCCCAGGAACTCAGCAGTAGAGCCACCCTGTGTGATTGAGCAGATTGCTCAGATTTCCTATTTCGTTTTCCACGATAAGCCTATATTGCTGGGGAAAGTCTCACCTAGAGTCCGGAGTCTGACTCTAACTGATGCCGGGCAGCTGCAGAAAAAGTGTTCAAGAGTTTCTGTTTTATTCTCATCTTTGCAGCTACCACAATGGGAATACAAGTGCTTCCTATGGCAGGGCAAAGGCCAAGGTTTTTTTCTAGGTCGCACAGGTATTTAGTTTATACAACCTTTCATGCGCTCTGGCCGGGCTTGACTATTCGTGAAGATGGTGACTTTTTTTTGTTGTATGAATATGATTAAGGGTTTTAAATGCTTCCCTAATTGTAATTAGCTCTGCTTGAAAGATACTAGCATATTTAGGGATATTTCTAGATCAACTGAGAAAATTCCTGCACCTACTTCGCAGTTCATTTTCGATTCGTCAGTGCAAATAACCATATAATTTTATTTTTCCTTCAAACCACGCTTCCAATCGGACTTACCAGAAAAACCTACCTCGGACTTTTTGTTTTGTTAAATTCAGTTTATGGAGTGATATAATCGGTTGTGTCTGGCAGCAGTTCATTTGGAAACTGACCTATGATATTACCGCGTCCATATGGTCTGGAATATCAGGCGCCAGTTTCTATTAGTCTGACTGAGCTGCAATATACAACATATTTTATGTATAAATCGGGAGGAAGCATATTGAGGGTACAGGGTGTAGTGGTGATATGACTGAACTACTAATTGGATGATGCTAGTTAGAATTTAGTTTGTTTATCGATATCAAGTTTTTTTTAAATCTTTGTTGTGTTGTGGTGTGGTGACTTTGTTGATATACGGTCTCAAAGAACATAACTGGATCCTACTTTTAAGTGAATGTTTGTTTGTTATGTATGCCGCAAGCTTTAAAGATAAAGTTTTCAAATTTTCGCTCGGAATTTACTACAGATTAAGTGTCAAATTATTGCCAATAAAAATAAAGCCGATAACTACCTAATTTCTAAATTCGTTGGATATTAGAGGATTTTTTACATAACTATCGCCCTCAGCAGCAAAAAATAAAAATAGGAGCTCCAATATTAATACTACTACGAAATTTCAATCAGGCAATTCAACGCAATCGAAATAATAAAAAGAACATTCTATTGTCAGTGAATCACAAATTCAAACTTACTACAAATTCTGTATTTGACCTGGTTTGTGTTCGATTATATGTTCTAATCAATTTCTATAATATTTTTCAGATACCATGTTTTTTAATTCGATTCAAATAAATTTAAACTTGATTCAAATAACTTTTATACATTTCGTGTTGGACCCGGACAATGTCAGATGACTTTGTTAGTGTTGAATAAACCTGAACATTTGATTTATTTCGGAAAATTTTACAGGTACCTTATAAAATATTACGTCAAATGGAATTAAGCTCTAACAAGAAATTTCCATTTTTAAACTTAAAAGATTCATCATTTTACCGTGCAAAAATATGTACGTACAACAATTTTGATGATTTTTCGGTTTTAGGATAGAGCTGCTATCACAGAAAATTTGTCACAGAAAGTAATCTAATAAGCTCTAATAAGCACTGAAAAAGTATAAACGTTGCTTCCAAAATGTCAATGTTTAGAGACAAATAAAACTATATTGGTCAAAGAAAATGGCTAATTTACCTATTTAAATTGAAAAATACCTGAGTAGAGTTAATCGAGATTCCTATAAAAGTAATAAAACACATAACAGATTTTCTCATCTCATAGATATTACATCTAAAATCCATCACAAAGTAGAAAAAAAAATATAGCAAATAATAAATATTCAATTAACAGAAATCTAATATAGAAACTATTTTGTGATTTAACGAACAATTAACGATACCAAGAGCCATTTCCATATCTGGAAATAAATCTATAATTAGAGAATAAATTCTAAAAATTTTAATTAATTATTTTTATTTTAGCGAGACCCATTTATGTTATAATATTATTATTGTGTCAAATCTTATAACCTCCTTCTTTCTAATTATTACTAGTAATAATCTACAACAAATTTTAAAAACATCTGAAAAATGCATAATCGATATGTCTGATACTATATGAAGTCTATGTTAAATATCTTGTATCCGTTTTTTATCACATCCGCCTATTATCATGCAACCAATAAATTGTTGTTTAGATGAATAATAAGTTATTTTTGCTGAGAAAATACCACAAAGTATTCAAAGACTTGATAATAAATTGTTATGATGATACATTACAATAATTCGTTATATACATATATATTATGTTAATGTATATATGAATATGTGCAACCATAATTGCAACTAGAGACTAGTCCACTTGTATTAAAATAATAATCTGATGAGTATAACATGCATCAACAGGCTGATGTTATGTAATTGTATAAAAAACAAAAATAATAATAATAATAACAATAAAAAAATATTGTTTTTTTTTTTTTAAGTCGAAAATTTTATTATAAATTTGCAATCAGATGGAGAATGTACAAAAAAAAAATAAAAAAAAAACAGCAGCAGAAGCTACAGTAACTGAAATGCACTAACTGATGAACTTATATACCTATCCCAATAATATGAGAATTGTAGATGAAGATATTGATATTTTTTTATTTGGTTGAGGTATTACAATTTTCTTCATAAGAATAATGATGCCAAAATACACAAAGTTAAATTCTAGTATCTAGTATAGTAAAATTTAACGTTACTAATACCCTTATAAGCCCGTTACTGTTTATGTTGTATTTAAATACCCGAAACCCAGTGTGATTTAAAATATTAAAATCTTCCGCTAGATAATAGGCATTTCGGGTATTTTTTTTAATATAGAAGTGGGAGAGTTGGGACTATTTTATTCTGAAAGAAGAATTTAAAAATTTCTAAACTGGATAAAAATAACGACAGTCAAAAGCAATATATTTTTTCAAATACAAAAATTTACTACTAATTGGTTTTTGGAAAGTGAGAAATGGAAAAATCGAGAAAAGACTGAACGAGTGAAAAAGTAAGAGACCCTATAAAAAGCACTCAGCATGACGCCGTAAATATAGTTCTCGCCTTTCAATCGAAAAGTCTCAGATTCGCTTCCCGATGAAAACCAAATCTTTAGAAGAAAAGAGATAAAATAAATGACAAAAAAAAAATTAAAAGACTCAAGTTTCGAAAGGAAAAAGAACCTTGAAGTTAGGCTATACATATTCAAGTAAACTATACCTAAATCAATAAATGAATTTCTAATAAAAAATAAAAATCCAGATTAAAGAAGTAAGTGCGTCTTTACAGATGATTTGTTTTTTTTTGTATTTAAGTTTTCAATGGTCTAAAACAAAAGGATATCCCTTCCGTGATCTAATCGGTTGGAGCACAGAAATGTGTTTCAATTACGATCTGGTAGTCACGGGTTCAATTCCCGTGGGGGGCATAAAATATAACTAAAAAGAAATAGCAAAATATTATATATAAAATTTATAATCAATAAAAAATAATTAATAATTAATACTTTATATAACTAAAAATATTACCTATATCAATATCTATATCAATACTTCTTATACAACACAATTATCAAATAACACAATAAATCAATTGGACTAACAATAATAATAATTACACAATTGTCAACAAAAGTGTGTGACATGACGCAACCAGTAAACATAGTAACATCAGGCATCTTAACGTTAAAGATGGATAAAATCGCAGCGACAACTTGCAGAAAATATGACGTCGTCTTACCACGTAGGCGCAGATAGAGTTATCAAACTGGTCTTCTACAGTAGGCCAATCCCCTACTTAGACAGTATAAACAGATTGAAAATGAAATTAGACATTGCCTTGGAAATTTAGCAGCTAGAAATCGAGTACGATGAGTCAAGTCGAATCCTACGCTCCAAAGAGGAGTAGGAAAAACAAAAAAAAAACAAAAGGAAAAAATCAAATTAATGAAAAAAAATTTATATTTTTCTGAGAGAAGGTAAAATTTTGTGAGAACTAAATAATATTACTGACAATCGAAATAATATTTGGGATTCAAAGTAACTGATGACCGTTTCCAACCATTTACCTTTTCCAAAAAACTATATAGTAAAATTGAATTATAGTGTTTTGCCTTTTCTTGGGTTTAAACGATGAATTTCTTATGCTAAAGTTAGTATGGATTCCATAATATTTTTTCTAAAATAAAATTAACTCTTATTAGAGTTTTACCTTCGTATTTTGCACATAAAACATGCAACTTATACATCTTTACCATATTGCAACACCAAATATATTTGCGATTAATGATTTTACCACCAAGTTCGATGATTAAATAATTGCTCTTAGCAGTATAAAACATATTCATGCCATTTATCCGTTTATCATACTTATTTATTAATGAGAAATTCCTGGTCAATTATGTATATTTTACGATTTTTTCGGTAGTACCACTTTGCATGAAAAATATAAAATCACATGTGTTCCAAAATCTCTTAATCGTATATATTTTATATGTGCTATGTAATATGTATGGCTGTTTTCCCAAATAGTTCAAGTCGGATAATAACCGAACAAAGTCAATAAAAATATACTTTTATTTTTGGTGAAAAATTACATAGTTGTTATTATAATTACATAGTTGTTATAAATTTTTCGCATAAGACAACAATTGCAAAAAATTTCCATAATGTATTTTAAGTCGCAGGTTCACCAACATAATGGCATAAATTGATATTAAATTGCATTGGATAATGTCACGCAGCAATACTTAAAGTCAAATCTGATTAGTTTACCTCTTATAAGATCACTTCTACTTACGTGTTTAATAAGTTTTTGCTAACAAGCACAATAGCATAAATTTGTTGTTCATTATCACACTTAACGGCAACACTTTCGTAAATATATTACTTTTATATATGATTGTAATATCGAAAAAGTTTAATTTTTTTTAACCTCTAAACACTGCCTCTTGATAGCATATTTTACAAAGAATAAAAACTTGAACAATGGGAAGTGAATTGAGGTTAAAAAGGAAATGTATATATACATAGATCACTGTATAAATAACACTATATACAAATATCCGCAGATTTCGCTGTATACAAACAGATATTAATATTTTCATACATTATTCAAATCCCATTCAAAATCTCAGTTGGGGATCTAAAACTTCTATGACCTCAAAAATTTCTATATGACTTATAAAACTACCCAGAGCAAATTTCATGATGATTTCACGACTGAGCTGTGCGCCCATATAATGTAACAAAATTTAATGAAACATGATGAAACTTAACAAAATATTATAAAATTATTTTTTGAAAATTCAAAGCCATTTTGATTGTACGAATAACTGGTCGATGTTTGTTTAGTTTTTACTAAAAACTGTAAGATAGCGGATTCATCTTCAATACTAAAATAAAATAAATTTAAAACAAAAAATTTTTCTAACATTTTAGAATATTTATAATTTTATTTTATTTTTAATCCTGTTTCACTTTACTTGGAAGTTCGTTTCGGACTTCAGCATAACTCACATATTGTGGTTTTCAGACTGTGCTTCAATTTTCAATCATTATAATTTTCACGTGGTCGATCAGCTTACTGAGTCACATTACATTTAGTACAAAAGACGAGTTTCAATTCTCATTGTATTTGAGCCCGTGCTTGTCCAATCTTTAAAATGTTTTACTGTTACTTTCAAGTTAGGCTATAGAGATTTATTTTTATAATAATTTACATACTTTATTTTATTTCACAGTATTTAATAAATAATACTGTTTAATAAAATATAACTTATAATTTACAAGAACAACTATATTTATTCATTATTATTAAATGCAATATATAACATGATGTCAGTGTTTCAATGATTTGGGTGGAAATTAAAAAATAAAAATAAATTTTCATCTGATAAATAATTCCAAGGTGTTAAATCTTCCAATGAAGTAATTTGTTAGACTAGACTATACTAGACTATTATACTGCTGGCTTAAATTTAACTGATATCTTCAAAATGTTTGCTTCTTCATCAGAGTAAGAGCATAAATTTGAGAAAAAAAAAACAAAAAAATAAATAAATACAAAAATTAAAAAACGAAAAAAAAATATTAAAAAACAAAAAGAAAGAATAAAAAATAAAAAAATAAAATTATAAAATGCATCACATACTCGTACTTGAGTATGATTTTAAGAAAGTCTTAAAAAATAGAGAAATAAATTTTCTTTATAATATTAAAAATGTTGATGCACTGCATATCACATTTTTTCGGTCGGTAAGTTATTGAGGAGTGTAAACGTTTATTTTCTTATTAACTTTCAAATTTTTAAATCATCATCATTTTTTTTACATTTTTATTTCATACAACTCTGTTATAAAATACTTGGCACTTACATAAAATAAAATTAGACCCTATATTTTTTTACAATATAATGACACTTACTGTGACTTGCTAACAAATTGTGTAAAGTGAAATTCTGCTACAAAAGACAGTGTTGCAGATTATTGCTCGTTCTACTTTATGTGACAATTTCCAGTATACGTGCTTGATGTACGAAGAGATAATTTATATACCTATATGTTCCTAGCAATGTTATTAAAAATAAGAGGATTTTATAAAGAAAGTACGAATCAGTTAGATTTAATATTTTAATTGACTTCATAATTTTTTTGAAATCTAAGAATTTTGTTACAGCCGTATTCTGATAAGTTAATTTTGTTTTACTTCTGATATTGATTGAAGTATTGATTGGGGCATAATTTAAAAAATAAATTTCATAATGACGGTACACTTTTTTTTTAAGTTTAATTAATTTATGGTTATTACACTAAATGTCAAATACTCTAAAGACTGTCCAATGTCGCTATCAATGAAAATGATTAGGTTCTCGAAATTATTTTTCTCGTCAACCATGGTATGAAAAAAATGACAATAAAATTAAATAAAATAATATTACAAAATCGAAATATTTTTAATGGTCAACCTGTCAGAATATTTTATCAATTTGAATTACATTTCTCCAAGACTGATTTTTTGAACAATTTATTTTAAGTTTCCGGTAACTCACTAGACCCGCCTGCGAAGAGACGCGTCATCATCTCAAAATTATGTGTAAGATACATTGAAAAAGCAGGTACTAAATGCTTGATTAAAGTAGATGTAGAAGAATGGGGGAAGAAAATTCTTCTTTTTGTAAGCAAAATATATACCTGTCTGTGTTTGACTTACCAATCTTGAACAGATGTTATTAAATAGACCATGACCTATGATAAACCATGTCAGTTTTCTGAAATTGAATCTAGTGAATACCAGATGTAATCGATAAATACTAAGTTTAAGAAAACCTTTAGAATTTTTGCAAAAAGTCTTTAGTTTCTGTTGTTTTACACTTGGAAACAATTCTCTGTATGGTTTGCGGTTAAACGAGCAATACTTAGTTCTGGTATTAAGAATTGATTTGCTTATTTTTGCAAGGATATTTGCTATCTCATTACTTTGTATTTCTTTAAGTCCAGGAGTCCACAGAAGAGTAACTTTGTTTTGTTCAACTAGCTTCATGAATGTTGTGTAACAGCTTTAGTTCAGATTTGATTTAAAAATTGCGGATATTATCTATATAAAGTGGAACCAGTTAAAACGTATTCGTTGTACTTCATGCTTTAAAACTATTTATTTATTTCTTTATATATCAATTTATTTGCATATTTATATGCAGCTAAACTTACAAGGCCCTGTTTACCTTTCGATGATATGGACATATTGCTTTTTCGCCATTTATTTCATCCCAATAACACAGGACGCTGGATAAGGTTGAATAACCTACAAAGTATTTTGTTTTTATCGGAAATTGAACCTGGAACCTTTCATTTGAACATTGATCGATTATTATTTATTTATCAACAATTTTCATGTATATCAACTGTAGACTAAGTCAATGTTTAAAACTGTTATTTGTATTAGGATAAGGGGCCTTTCAAGTATCAAAATTCCATTTTATTTAACCTTAAGTTGATAAAATGAAAGCATATTAAAAAAATTAAAATAATTAATTTAGCTACAGTATAGATCTTTTTAAGCAGGTCTTAAGTGTGCGTTAAAATATTTTAATACATGACGTAGCTACTACATAATTTCAGTCCGCTAGCAAACTGCTTGATATGCTCTATTTGTTTTCACCAGTTTAAGTATTTTCTCTAAGTGTATGGTGATTTCAGATACACTGTTTTCAGGTACCATATTGTTATTTAAAGTAACTTGTGAGAAGATTTTTCATGTTAACATGAAAGTTATATATTGTGTAAATAAGCCCATTTATGGAAGCGGTGATACAGGGGACAAATCCCTTCCCGAAATTATATAACCTATGTACTATGTGGATTTCTACATATCTACATATCAATTCAGAATTTTTATTACAATTTGGTTTGAAATGTTAAATTTACATCATTATCTCAAATCAAATTAATTGGTTATGGTTAGTGTCCAGCATATTAATTTATTTTACAAAAATTTTCAATTATCTTAGAAGATTTTTATTTCTATAACATTTTAATTATTATTTTTTTTTTCTAACGAAAAATCCCAAATTGCCAACTATTTTGCAGAAAGCTTGTATACTACTTCATAAAAACTAGTTGTTGAATTTTTAACTATTAAATTTATCTTTACTTTCATATACAGAAAATATGAAAAGTTTTGTCAGCTTGTAATTTTTGAAAATAACATTTTTGGAAAATTTATGTTCCATGAAAAGTGTTACATCTGTGCACCAAAATAATTTAAAGTATTGAATTAGTAAAAAAAAAACAAAAATACAATTCATTTGTTTTTGCACAACATTTATTAAAAAAATTAGATTTTTGTTTTTTGTTTGAACTCTCATTACCACTCTCTAAACACAATTTATTACTACAGGGGCCCTTTTCCTTTTTAAAAAATAACAAACAAAAAACGAGCAAAAAATAGACTTTCAGTTTAAATAATAATAAAAAAAAAAATTAAAAAAATCTGCGTGAATTTTATGTGAATGTGTTTAGATGGTATGGAGTCTATTTTCTATATAAAAAAATAAATTTATGAGAAGTTTTCATACTTCATGCACTGAATAGGAAATGTCTTCATTTAAGATTTATGATAAAAAAAATAACAAGAATAAAAAGCTATATTTTTCCTTAATATACTTTTTGACTCCTCAAAGATTTTAAATGGCTATAATAAAAATAAAAAAAATGTAAACTACATTTATTTTGAAAGTTAGTTGTTAAATTTTTGAGCTTGAAATTAACCTTTCTAGACACAGTTTGCAACATTATAACGCTTAAAAAAATACATATATACATACATCAATATCAAAATGCATATGTAGTCAGTGATTATTCACATAACTGAATTACAAGTGCATATTTAGTAGAGGGAGAGAGAGAGAGAGAGAGGGCTGAAGATAATAGAAGAGAAAAGATAAATTTCAAACGTTCTTTTAATAATTATGAGAACCAATTTTAGAATCTGTTTCCTTGATTTCTTGGTGTTACATTCGAATTCCATATATGACTATCTTTAGTTTAATGGAAGAATTTTTTAACAAAAAGAAAAACAAAAACAGAATTGTTATTTTAGAATATAGCCAATTATTTAGAAAATTTTGTTATTGGTATCTTTTATTGTCTTTTTTTGGATATAATTTTTAAATTTTCAAATGCGGAAATAGTTCTAATATAAAAAAAATGTTAATTAGAAAAATGCCATTTTTAAGTCAAGACTACTGTGAACAATTTATTCAAAATCTTTTTGTACAGAAACTAAATTTACAAGCCAAAAAATTATTATTAAATTGATAACGAGTATCACTTAACAATTTGTTTGTTTTGCTCTTTTATTTAGTATTTTATAGTAATATTTTATTTAACAATACAATTTAATAATATTTTATTAAAAAATAATATTTATATACTAAAATTAAATTAAAAACTTTAAGCAATAAAAAGTCCACAGTTTTGAATGCTTAAATTAGCCTCCTTTACAAGTTCTGATATTGCATTTTTTTTCATTATACATTCCACAAATCATGGTGTTTGTGCATACAACTGAATTGAGATTGTATTTGATTATATTATGATCACCTAGAATCACTTCGAACTTGAAAATTTTTTCCAAAATCTGAAGCAGTGACCATTATATTTCTTAATTCGTACCAATCTAGGAAATAGCATATAATTCATTATTGCTATATTATATTCTTATAATATTCAATTATTTTCCTTAGAAAAATATTAATATTTAATTCATTTTTAATTTGATCAGGTTGATTCATTAAACATTTTCAACCCATTATACATAATATTCTTCTTTGTTAATTCACTTCGAAGAAAATTTAGTCTAAAATTAAAAATATTTCTTAAATAATAATGCTGCACATCCTCTACATAAACAAGTTTGTTACTCAACTATTCCGGAAGCATCATATTTTTCATTTTAAATACGAATACGTACACAGACATCTTAAACTTCTGCTCAACATTAAACCGTTTTAATGTAGACAACAAGCCGATGCATATCTACTACACTTCGAAATTACTCTCATTCCCCATTTCTGCAATCGTTGTAATCAATTGATTAATTTATTTGTTGTAAAAGCAAACACTGTGGAGCAATACTCAAAATGAGGTTTTACTGTAGTATTATAAATCCTAATCGCACTTGCTATTTTTTTACATATACCGTAGAACCGGTTGTCAGAAATTAAAGATTTTTTAACAGTGATGGTATATTTTTAGTTCCACATACTCAAATATAAAATTTCGTGGGACTGTTGTTCCTAGATCCTGAGATCTAGCCTATACTTTATATACTACAATCGTTGTGAGAAGTAAAAAGAAAATTAAAGTTTTAAAAATGAAAAGCAATGTTAATTTTTTTGTTTATGTTAGGTTTACTAAATTACATTATTTTTTTATATTATAATTAAATTAGTTATGTTGATTTTGAAAGCAGTTTTTTGGTTATTTTTAGACAAATTTTGCAACTATACATACTTCTGTTATGGCATACCGCACAACGGAGTTGATATTTAAATTTGATTGGAACATGGTGAGTTTTTCGGACAATACGCCTATAAAGAAGTTAAATTGGCTATTATTTATATTACCAATTTTTCCTCGAAAGCAAGTAAAGCTTCCACGCATTAATCATTGCAAGATCAATGATGTAAGTATATAACCCACCACCATTTCTTTCCGTTTATCGAAATAATGTATTTATATTTTGGTCCACGATATCTACGCCTTTCATATGAACATTGTAAGTAGCATTGTAAGTGGCTGCTCCACTGGAATTTTTTGATGAGCTTGTTTAGAGCAGCGCTTGACATAATTGATTGGTCTTATATGATCAAAATTGATTATGGTTCTGTAAATACTGTTGTCCATCCATTGCACAGCTAATAAATCATTTGTTGAATAATATCTGCAATTTAAAGGATGAATAAATATTAAAAGATTGAATAATTATCGCTATTATCTGTAATAAAATTTACCACGAAGTTTGGTTTTAAAAGTTTTTTTTTTTTTTTTGAAAGAACAAACTTTAAGTCGGTTTTCTCGAACAGTAGCTTTGGCATTTAAATTTCATTTCCTTTAAAACTTTCATTAAGGCATCTGTCGTAAAGAAATTATCAAAAAAAACATTATGCTCACTTGGCAGTGGTATTTTTAGAAAATATCCTAATTGTAGAAAACTATCCCTAAACATATTCATCACTGGTCTTACTTTACACATTTTGTCAGATGATAAATGAATTTTTACATTATCTGCCAAATTTAAATACCATTTAATTGATAAACAGTTACAACAAATACCAGCCAAATATTGGTCATAAGCAGACGCTTTAGGTTCATTTGTACATGGAATTAAACTTCGTCCAGCTCTATTAAATAAACTTTCTTTATAGTTTTTATTTTCTTCTTGAATATCTAACTCAACAGTACCAAGAACATCTCTTGGCATATTGTTTTCACAATATTTTACTCATCTATTTCTTCATAATTTGTTAAAAATCTAAATCTGGTGGAACAATATTTACAAAAATTTCTTCAGAATCATTATTTTCATAACTATCTTCTTGCAGAAGAGCTTCAATTGCTTCCTCAAGGCCTTTAAACTGATTTTTCCCATCAAATTTTTTTTTGTTTTCATTTAAGTTCTTTTACATATTCTGAAAACAAAAAAAAATATTTTTTTTTTGTATACATTTTTAACGGTTGTACTTTTTAATAAGAACACCCAACTTTATTGACGTGACTTATAAAATAATATATTTTTTTTTTATTTTTACATTGATTTTGTTTATTTTTATTTATCAAATTTAATTTATTTTGCAAAATAATAATGCTATAATTAATTTTTTTTTATTATTTTTAAATAACATCTCCACTTTTACACAGACTTAAAAAATCACACTTTTTTTACGTCAAAAAAATGATATTTATCTGACATATATCTAAATATACCTCCTTTTCAATGATTTTTCCTTCTGTCTACTTATCAGGATACACTACCGTTCTTAATAATTCATTTACCAAATTTACTAAAACATCGCGAATATAATCATAAGCATTCAAAACCATTTGTATATCTTTTTTTTATTCATTGTTATTAAAATGAAATTAAAGGCTATATATTTTCATGTTAATAACTACTTCAAATTTAAATTGAGAATCATTTATTATTACTCTGTACTCAGACATTAAACAAAGCGTTAGTGTATCAAATTATAAACATATGGGATTCAGCTAGCAGTTGTTGATTGCTAGAAATTGATTTAATCAAAGGTTCTTTTAAAAGATCTAATGCTGCAGTTGAAAGATCAATAATGGGAGGAATGGTTACCCATTACTTAAATTTTCAACCTGCACTAAAGCAACTCAAAAGCTGTCTAGCTACGCAAAGGAATTCGGTTAAATCAACATTTAGGACACCATCGAAGAGAATCTTTGTTATGTTTTATACGCGTTATTTATAGGTCAAATCCCTAAAACTGCCACATTAATGTATTGCAAACCACAAAAATGTTGCAATATGTTTATTTGCTGGACTACGTTTATCTGAGCGTAAATTCCGAAAACCACCCGATATTTCAAATTTGCTACATAGATAATTAAATAATTCTTTGCAATACACGAACATGAGTTATAAACTCTCGATCATTGTATGAAAGTACAATGAAGGTACAATTCAAAATAATTTCGGATGCACAATTTTTTATTATTCTGAAAAATTAGTCCAAATAATAATATATCTTCGAAACCCAATCAGTGAAAAACTCTAAGGAACTTGCTCAAGAATTACAATCAATGGGAGGACTTAACGAAAACGAGGTCATGGTCTCTTTTGACGTAAAATCTCTTTTTCCCAGTATCCCAGTCAAAGAGGCTATTATTCTGGTAGAAGAATGGTTACTACAACAAGAAACTGGACCACAGTGGAGGACAAAAGTACATAAAGCTGATCCGGCTTTGCATCAAAGAAAATTATTTCACCTTTAGAGGAAATTTATACAAGCAATTGAAGGGGGCTCCAATGGGAAATCCCCTTTCTCCATTCATCAGTGAAATTTTCATGTCTAAATTGGAGTCATATTTAGCAGCAGAAGAACGGTTACCAAGATTTTGGAAAAGATACGTAGATGATATTTTAGCTGTAATAAGGGAAAGGGACTTCGAATCAACCTTAACTACTCTTAACGGGCTCCACAGGAATATACAGTTTACTGTTGAAGTAGAAAAAGGAGGTCAACTACCATTCTTAGATCTACTGTTAAGTAAAACAGGAACATCTCTAGAACTAGAGATTTACAGGAAACCTACGGTTACTGACAGGGTCATCCCGAATACCTCTAACCACTCGTATCAACATAAGATGGCATCGTTCAACCACATGATCCATCGAATGTTAACACTTCCCATCTCCCAAAAAGGTTTAGTAAAAGAAACTAAACACATAATTGAAATTGCGAGAATAAACGGATATCCGGAAAAAACCATCACGGCCTTACTTAGTAAACGGAAAAGAAGTTTACAACGGAATTCCCTCACTAACCTACTCACTGATCAACAACCCATAAGAAGAGTAGCATTGGAGTTTAGCAAGATTTCTCTCCCACTCAGAACGAAATTAAGAAAACACGGGGTAGATATCGTATATAGCAGCAGAACTAACCAACTGAAGTCTGTTCTAGGTTTAACTAAAGACCCAATCGAACAAATGGAAAAATCAGGTGTATATAAGGTAACTTGCAGTCATTGCAACAAAGTTTATATTGCGTAAACTAAAAGAAACATGCAAACATGACTCAATAAACACCTGAAAGATGTAGAAATGACTAAGAAGAGAACTCAACAGAGTTCCGATGCAAAGTAGCAGAAAACATCATCCAGGAGAATCATAGCGTCGTGTCGAAAGAAGACATTGTAATGGTAAATTACATTAGAGATTCTAGGAAACTAGATTCAGCTGAAAGCATCGAAATTTACAAAACTAAAAATGACTCACTCCTAAATAAAGACCAAAGCAACGGATATTCTTCTTTATTTAAATTTTTAGTGAAATTCCATAAAACGAATAACACCACCCCTACCTGTCACTCTAACGTCGGAAAAATTATTTCAAATACCAATAATAAAATAAATAAAAATACCCCTACCTGTGCTAATTCATTGGATAATAAACAACCATGCAGCTGCGAGAAACATCAAATTGTTACCTGTACGAATAAAATAAATAAGACAATTTTAGATTTCTTTCCTCAGTCGAGTACAAAACACTGAAGAAGTCTGCAAGTAGTAGACGAAATAAGCGTATCTGTATGATAAGCATATCAGTAAAATTAAAAGGAAAATATTCGACTATTTTCACTGTTATACCAAAATTTTACTCTAACGCTGGAAAACAAGTTTTTATAAAAACCCAATATATCTTCGTCTTTAAGATATTGTTCGAGCAGTTCTTGATAATCTTCCTCTCTACTACTACTACTACTACTGTTACTACTAGTTTCATCAGATTAAGAACTGAATGAAACAATTTTTGTTTCTTGTGTCATTTGTAATTTTTTATTTTCCTTGTAATTTTAATTTTATAAATTGTTTTATTTGTAAACAACAAAAATGAAAAAATGTCAAATTGTATAATTTTTACACAGAAAGCCGTTCACGTACTTTTGGTTAAAAATAAAAGATAAATAGAGAAAAAAATGTTCTCCTTGAAATTAAAATTTGACGTTAAAAACTTTATATCGGAAAAGTACGTGGACAAACAGCTACTACGGACTGAAAACTGAACATCACAATAAGGGCCTATATATGTTAGATTTTAATGAACAGACAAGAGTTAAGTAAATATTCTGTATGGATGCAGCAATACGCCATTCTACAGTCCCACCAACATACACGTCCATTGCAATAATATCTATTTATATAATATTTGCCTTGCTTCATTACTTTTGCTTCATTAATGGAAATTTTTTTGATAAAACTTTTAATTATTGAACATATTTCATTAGTTTCACCCACCCATTTGTGTAGTATTTTTGTTCATTCCTATACATTTTTTTTTATTTCCAATTCTTAATCAATTAACATGATATTTTTCAATTTTTCAAAAATCAAATATCATTTTTGATCATGTGAATTGTTCTTATTTTTTTCACAATTATTATTTTGATAATAAATTTTCCATTTCGAATTCATTAAAATCGTGTACAGAGATTTTAAAAATATAAATTCCTTTAGTATATACGCAACTCTTCCCATCATGTTCTGAATTATAAATTTACTTACTACCCTTCTTAATTGAAACAGTTAAATAATTATTGTAAATTTATTTTATTACTTCCCACCACCACTATCACCACCCCAGTTAAATATAATATTATAATAAATATCACCTGCGAATTGAATTAAAATGGGCGCTTACAGTTACGAATGACAGCCCGAAATCGAAAAACAAAAAAAAATTAATATAGTCATCACATTACATTTAGTAAGAGTTACCACAATTTATTTGTTCTGCATGAGCATTGAAAATTTTTTCACCTGTGTCCGGTCAGGCTCCATTCGATTCAATATAAATGTATGTATTTTAAAACAAATGTAAATTATTATAGTAAGTAAAACCCAAACGTTCTATGGTATCTCTGTAAAAAAATAATTCGATTTGTATATTTTTGAATGAAACATTATTTAATAATCATTTAAATTACCGAAAAAAAAACCAAATAATAATAATAAAAAAAAATAATTTGTGTATTATTTCTTTGAGTCGCCCTAAAATCAACAGAACATGTGAATACTGTGTGCTTATGATAGCAGAAGTTGATAAAATATGAGCCAATGTATCCCATAAATTTTTGTTTTTTATTTTGTATCTTATCGTAAATAAAGAATCTTGTGTTCTTTAAAATCAAAAAGGTATTCAAATCCTTAGAGAATTTAATTTCATGTTATAACTCAATCAAGTTAATTTTGTATGTTTTTGTATTTGTTTTTATTTTTGTGCTTTTTTTTTGATCCCGTGGCTGTAAATTTTTTAAATTGATTTTAGTTTTATTTTGCTGAATCTTTGATAATGGTAACAAAGTCCTGATTTTCATTTTTCATATTTACTAGTATTTTACTAAAATTTTATTTATTTTTAAGCTACCTAATTTAGTAGACCAAGTAGCACCAGTATCTTCGGCTCATTACTAATCTTTTGGTGAACTATTTTTGTTTATGTTTGTTAGTAGATACATCGAAAGTGGCCAGAGGCATACCCATTGCAGGATATATCCACGGAAGTCTTGACTCGGGCCTTACAGTATATTTTACGATGTATAATTCCTTTAATGTTTACAACTGACCCAGGAACACAGTTCAAGTCAAAACTTTTCAATATTTTTAATATAATTTTAGGAATTTAAAAAATTCGTACTACTAGTTGCCATTCCCAGACCAATGGCATGGTTGAGAGGTTTCATATACACTCAACTGAAATCTTGTCTTATAGCGCGGTGTACCCTATTAAATTGGTTCGAAGAACTACCACTGATCTTATTAGGAATTCGAGTCACATTAAAAAAAACCTTAATTGTTCGAAAGCTGAAATCCTTTATGGACAAAATTTAAGAATACTGAGGGATATTTTTCCAAAAATTTTGTCGCTGGCCTATGATAATAAAAACGATTTTGATTGTAAGATTAAAACAGTATAAAGAGACCAAAATGTCAAACCTTCAAACACGAAATACATAACCTACAAAAGAATATTCACCTACAACGCTAGAAGACGGTACACATGTTTTTCTAAGAGTCAACAGGGAAGAAATTGGGCTCTTACATTCAGACGGAGGCCAATACTTAGCAATAAAAAAATTCAAATAGTTTGTTGTCAAAAGAGAAGAAAAAAATGTTTCGATGTTAATAGAAAGGTTAAAGACGGTATTCTGAATCTGAATAAATCTATTTCATCAATAAAAAACGAAAAAATTAATTGGATTGGATCGTTTACACTGGGAAGGGGGTATGTTGTGTCTATTTGACAAAGCGTGATAAATACTTAAAATGGATGGCCCATGGAAATTGAATGACTGTCAATCTTTATCAAATACAGAAAATACGCACCAAACAATATATTCGTTTTATTATATTTTAATGTATTAGTTAAATTAGATGAAGAAGTAAAATAAAATAATCTAATTCTTATTAACTTAAAATAAAAAAGCTGGACTGTCCACATGTATGTACAATAAAAATAAAATTTATATTATTAACCCCTTTCGCTACGGAGCTCTAATTAGCAATCTAGCTTTTAAACTC
The DNA here is from genome assembly GCA_963942445.1 of Argyra leucocephala. Taxonomy (NCBI): domain Eukaryota; kingdom Metazoa; phylum Arthropoda; class Insecta; order Diptera; family Dolichopodidae; genus Argyra; species Argyra leucocephala. Next base: position 137,952,186 of record OZ012677.1, read on the forward strand.
GTATACAATCTTATTAGTACAATTCTATGATGCAATAATTACGAATGGTTTATGTGGAGGTTGTCATATCCTTTTTCTTATCCCAATTTTCATTTACTACGGGACTATAATGTCCCAATATTGATTTTCATTACCACAAAAACAAATGCAATGCAATTTACGCCTTTTACAGAATATTAAATATAAATTATGCATAGCCGCTGTTGGATACAGATACAGTGAGGATATCTCCTTTTTCCAGGATTAATTTGCCACAATTTTATGGATTGTTTTTTGTAAATATTCTTTTATCTTAAAAGGACGACCACCTGTTGACTTCTATAGAGCTAACTCCACAATACACTGTTTCAATTCACTTCATTTAACTTCATTTCTTTTGATAAATATCTTGATGTACAATCCAAGAGTTAGCTATGGCAGTCATAAACAATTTGAAAAATACTTTCTTCCACCATTTTTGTGATTTTCTTTTCATATCATAAACTAAGAAATATTAATTTTTATTCGAAAACAGTATGTTCTTTATATTTGGTCCACAGTGACTACATTACTACATTTTCTTCAATATTATGATCATCAAAAATACCATCGTTCCAGAGTTCGATTGCAGAGTTCGATTGACAATATGATCATGGATTGCTGCCTACATTATTACCATTAACGTTTTCTGCATCACTAAGTGAATAAGTATCACATGGGTTATAACTCAATTCCGATGCACTAAAATCAGCCCTCTATCGCTTTCAAAATTTCGTAGTCGTCCAAATTAGATGTCATCTAAAAACATTGAATTAATGTAAATTTGGAAAAAGCAAAATGTGATTTGTAATCCCGATTTATAATTATCATTTTAATATACAATAAATATAATGCCAGTAGTGTAGCGAAAGGGTACAAAAAAATAAATTTGTGGTTCAATTTTCAACATAGCAGGCTCAACAAGAAATGTGATCCGCTATAGAGTCCTATTTCAATAGGAACTGCTGGCTGATTCCACAAGCTTTCGACAATTTATTTTTATAGTCGATTCCTTCAAATAATGTATCCCATATAACCAGAAATGCAAGTTTATTTTACTGTTTTGTCAAATAAGCTTTCATTTTCCCTTCCCTTCTGAGATTACATATTATTGTAAATGACTAATTTTCTATCTGCATTGATCTTATGATAGTCAAATGATTTCAATTCAACTAATTATCATACTTTGATTTAGAGATATTAGGTGTTTGTACTTTTAGAATGTTTGAATTCAATCTACTTTGACAAAAAAAAAATAATTTGATTTTTTGTTTAATGTCAACTATACTGGATGAAATAATATCCATAGTAGTAGTTACTGCCAGTACAAATAAAAAGGTCAAAAACTGTATTCGGTTCAATGATTCTGTTGGTTAAAATTTTGTCCTACTATAACCAAAACAAAACAAAAAAAACAAAAACACAATGTATAACAAAAAAAAAAAAATTAAAAATCATTTAGTGATTTTAAATTCAATTTTAAAAACGGGATTTACGTGATGTTCTTGGAATACAAAAGAAAAACAAAAAAATTAACCAAAAAATATTAGCAAAAATACAAAAAATAAAACAAAATAATGCTAAAACAAATGGAGTCAAAAAGAGTCAACTAAATGACACATCTGCTCACAAAATAGAATCGAAAAACAAAAAAATACAATTCAACAATTCCAAAAAATCGAAAATTCCCATCCAAGAACCCACATAATGTTTTGATTTTATTTACTTTTTTTTATTTGCTACTTTAAACGTGTTCTCCTGAATGATGGTTGATTTTTTTTATTATTATTATTATTGTTGTGATGACTGCTGTTGGTGCTACTTGTGCTGCCACTGATTTTAATAAAACACAAAAAAAAAACGAAATTGATAAAATGCAGAAAAAAAAAATTTGCTTGTGTTTATGCCATGCTACAGAAAATGCTCAGTGGTAATTGCGCTTTTAGATAGTTAATTTGCCAAAAATGGCAATAAATGTGAAAGAAAAAAAATAAATACAAAAACAAAAAAACCAAATCTGTTACAACTGAATACAAAAACATAAACAGTTTAAAAAAAAAAAAATCACAAAAATTTAAAAGTTTTCTCAAGAAATCACTAAAATTAATGTCTTCCTTTTTTATTAGGATTCTTGTGTATTTTATTTGAATGATTCACGATGATATTTAACTGCTACTCGATTACGATATTTTAAGTTCATTCATACACATTTTAGTAGAGCATATAATGATAGAAAAAGAAAGATATAATAAATAGAAAGAGAATGTATGATGTTTTTTATTTTACAGAATATTAAATTAGATGATGTGACTCTGTTCAAATTCGTTTTTATTTCGAAAATTTATGACTTATGTTCGAATATTTGATTTTACGGCTTCTGCAATCAATATGTCTATATAAACTGGACCAATTTTAAAATTAGAAAGTAAAAATAAATAATTATTGATGAACTAAACAACTCTAGGATATTGTTTGCGATGGAGATAAATTTTTACATTTTAGAGTGTATAGACAATACTGATATAAATAAATCAAATTAAACAGAATCGAATATTGGAATTGTATAGTAAAAAAGCATCATGATAAAATACAAAATATACATAATAAAATAAATAAAAATATTACACTTTCACTCGAACATATAAAATCCACTTCAATTTCATCATTGTGTATATAGTCCAGGTTTTTTTGTTGGGCTGAACTCTGCAATTCAGTTGTTGTGGTTGTATCGCACGTCACGAGAGTGCGGAATCAAACTTTAGCAATAACGTAGCTCTATTTAGCGTAGCGTAGCTATAATTAAAGTCTATGTCATTATAATGTTTCCATCCACATTATATCTATTGCTTTACAAATGTGGATGTGCAAAAATGTTGTGCTCTAATGTTTTACAAAATTTTTTATTTATATTATCCTACCTAAGAGTTATGGAAAACAAAAGGAAGCAAACCGTGTGAGTAACGCCAAAGAATTTGTTATTCAGAATGAAATAAAAATATGAAGAATGATTTTTCTAGTCTACTTGAATGATAAAAAAAGTGACACCATGAAATATTATTTCCGACGTTATAGTAACAGGTACGGGTGGTTCTATTATATTTAACTAAAAAAATTTAAATTAAGAAGAATATCCGTTGCCTAAGTCTTAATTTAGGAGCCAATCATTTTTGGTTTTGTAGATTTCGATGCTTTTAGCTGAATCTAGTTTTCTAGAATCTCGAATATAATTTACCCATACAATGTCTTCTTTTGAAATACTATGATTCTCCTGGATGATGTGTTCTGCTACTTTGGATCGGAACTCTGTTGAGTTCTCTTCTTAGTCATTTCTACTTCTTTCAGGTGTTCATTGAGTCGTGTTTGCATGTTTCTTTTAGTTTGCGCAATATAAACTTTGTTCCAATGAACTTTGATGCAAGTTATCTTATATATACCTGATTTTTCCATTTGTTCGTTTGGGTCTTTACTTGAACCTAGAACAGACTTGAGTTGGTTGGTTCTGCTGCTACATACGATATCTAACCAGTGTTTATTGAATTTCGCTCAGAGTGGGAGAGAAATCTTGCTAAGCTCCAATGCTACTCTTCTTTTGGGTTGTGGATCAGTCAGTAGGTTAGTGAGGGAGTTCCAGTGTAAACTTCTTTACCATTTAGTAAGTAATCCGTGATGGTTTTTTCTGGATATCCGTTTATTCTCGCTATTTCTAATATGTTTGCAGTCTCTTTTATTAAACCTTTTTGGGAGATGGGAAGTGTTAACCATCGATGGATCATGTGGTTGAACGATGCCATCTTATATTGATAGAAGGGGTTAGAGGTACTCTTACTTTTTTGTTAGCTATTTTGGTTCTAATGTTATATAAAATTTCTTTAAAATTACAAAATTTTAAAATATCGTATCGAAGCCTGAAAATTGAAAACTGAAAAGTGCATGCTTGCGCCTAGTATATGGTAGCGATCATAATACACCAAAAACCAAGGGAGATTATAATAACTTACAAGTGAGCCAGTTGTACTACAACATTTGCCATAATAGAGAGCAAAAATCATACTGACAACCTAAATACATATTGTTGGGACTTCTAATAAGAACTTACCAGATGTTATTCTACTGTCATATACAACGTATCTGCTAAATGTAATATAATTAAAATAGTTGTACTGTAGAACTCAGTAACGAATATCATAGACGTAATCAAGCACTGGATTAAATTTTAATGTAAGATGTGAAAAACAATTTTGGGTTATCGTAAACCTTTTTTCGTTAGTGAAGTTCCAACAATCAACACACTTTTGTAGAAATAGCTTATATCTTATAGCTAAATATAATTTTACTCAATTACAAATCTGTGATGATAATTATCGTAAAAAAATTTTGTAATATAAATTTTGTTGTTTTAACATTCATTTTGTGATAAGAAGAGTGCTAGCATGTAGCTACGTACATAGTCATGTAATTCTGTATATGTTCCTGGAATGTTCCTACTCCAGAATCATATCTAATAAATAAAATTTAATTTATATCAAGTTTTTCTTTTTCAAATCATCTAAAAAAACTACACAATCTCGTCTGGATTCAGGAAGAAAAATCACTCTTCGAATATGTATGACTTTAAGTAGGAATTCCAATAGTGTATGGAAATGAGAAAGAAAAGGTTTGGCAAATCTGTTTTTTTTTTTACATTCTTTATAGATTTTAATTAAACTATCTAAGCACACTTAGGGGAATCCAGGACACAGATCACAAAATTTGCACCTCTTTAGCACATTTTTCGACATGTTCTAGCTTTTCTTCCTTTAGTTTTGCGTAACATCCACCACATTTTTTTCGTAAAAGCTTTGCAATGGAGTCCATTCTGTCTGCGAATTGATGTTTATTAATATTTAGTTTCTTTGTTATTTGTTGGTTATCGTCAATGTTTAATAATTCTGCCACCAACACTAAAAGGTGCGAATTTTAATTTTTTGTTTTTTGTTACTTGTTTGTAAATAATCAAAGCGTTTACTACGACTAATCCTAACAAAAATTCAATTGAAAGTTTGCAGTACAACTTGATTTCCTTTCGCAAAACTCTAGCGTTGATGTCATTTGATCCGACAAATCACTTCCCGTTTTCCTTTTTTATATGCAATATTCCTAATGGTTTTCTGGTAGATCGGTTATGTTTGCGTTTCGAGGGTTTCTGCTGTTCAGTCTTAGCACTTGTAGAAGGTTGTGGGGTCATGTTTAGTTGATGCATCTCTTTATCTGAAAAGTGAGGTGTGTGTTTTATTGATCAACATCGAACATGTTCGTTAGTTTGGCCTGTATGAACATTTGTAAAAATTCACTTGGGAGTCAATGTGTTAAAAATGCAGGAAAAAAGCAGCATTTGAAAGTCTTCGATCCAAATCGAAAAACAACCAAATCTCAAGAAAAACTCAACTTACAATGTAAGTAGAAATATGTAAATTTTATCTTATTGCTATGCCAATTATTAATCAATCAGATACTACTACTTAATGTATTTAAGCCATCAAAAATAAATATTTGTGTAGTCTGCGATTTTCAGAGATGATAATAAAGTTATAAAGAAAGAATGAATGAGGAATATCTATAATTATAATTGACAAGCAAATTAAGGACCTGCGCAGTAGAGACCTTTTCATTTTATTTCGCTTCTCTTTAATGAGCTCCTAATATATATCAACTGTCTATAGCGAATATATCGAAAACGAATCAATAAATGAGAATAAATGAGAATAAATGACTGTTTTTTTAAAAACTTTAAATTTGGCTTAAACTTTAATTATAATACTCAACAGGGGCCCCTAGTAAAAGTATAATTACAAATGCATAACAAAAACGTATTTCCAACAAAATTTAGAGAAAGCTCTTAAACAAAAAAATCAAACAACTGAAGAAAGAAATTATTTCAAGAGTTGCGATATTGTGGTTAATTTTGATTTTATGTCAAACACTATCTAGGGTTTGTATATAGAATAGTCGCAATATCGAATTTATATTCTGAATTTCAATACAATAAAAAAACACAAAAAAAACTATCACAAAAATAGACTGACTAACAAAATAAAATTATAAATAACATTTACCAAATTTCATCCATATCAACTACACCTTAATTTTGACGTTACAAATGTACCTTGAAATTTACAATATCCTCCTACAAGCATAAAACAACACTGACATTACAAAAAAATGAGATCCATTAATAAAATGTTTGAACTTTTGTTCTTTGAGTTCTTAGCTTTGGATACTTAATAACATTTTATTATTATTTATAATCAGTATTAAATCGGTATTTAACTAGCATCTGATGAATATTGTTGTAATGATCTTGGGTGATCTTAATGTTTCAAAAAATTTATATAAAAAGGAAATATATAAAAAAAATATAATGTAAAAAAAAAAATTAATTTTGCGATTAATGAGCACATTTAATTGTTTTATTGAAGTTTAGACATTTTTTTGATTAAATAATTTTTATTGTGGGAACTTTTAAAAACTGGGAGTCTGCCTACATTACTATTAAACAAAACTAAAAAACGAGAGTTTTTCAAACGACAAAACACTAATGAGATTATTGTAAATCATTTAAGATCATAATAATGGTTATTTAATTCCAAGGTAAATGGTTTTTGTTTGTTTATGTTTGCTTTATAGGTATGGGTTTTTCGTTTTTATTGTTTGGTTGATTTGATTTGATTAGGCAATATTTAGTGATGAATTATGAGATATGATGAACCATTTTAGGAGTTATCTTAAGGTTAATTGAATTTGTTGTTGTTATTTGGATTTATAATTATTGTGTTATATTAATATTATGTATTTGAAAATTTTTTTAATGTTCTAATCATTTTTAATGTTCTGTTAAAGAAGAAGATTTACGGTTTCGAAAATATGTTTTTTTGTTTATGTAAAAATGGAACCAAATTTGGAAATATTAAGAATGCTAATATTAAGTAATTTTTTTGCTACTCTGTTGGCATGTGTTTATGCCAACCATTCTAAGCTTTTAAGTTTCATTAGCAGAAAATAAGACGAAAATTCATAACCTTTTTTAACCAAACGATTTTTAAACTTCAAATATTCCAAGCTTCTATAAACAATATTTTATCAAGTTTAATTTATCTTATAATTTCTAGATTGATATATAGATAGATAATTCGGTTATTTCCAAAATTTGTTAATACATAAGTGATAGGGTCTTCTTATACTTAAGTAAGAATTTACAGAAAAAAAAGATTCTTCTCTCTTGATTTCAAACAAATCTTGATTTCAAACAATTCCGTGTCTGATTTCAAATAATTTTTTGTATGATTTTCAGTCATAGAATTAGACTAGGGGCCCCTGTTGAGTAATTATATTTCAAGTTGAAGTCAAATTTAAAGTTTTTAAAAAAACAGTAATTTACGTATTGACATAGACTTCGCACGATATAGCAGAAACCACTCGTGTTTAATAAAAAGTTTTGTGGTTAGTAAGTTTTATTTAGGACACATAAATACATGTCCCTCATATACTGCTTCGTTTCCGATATATTCCCTATAGTAAGTGGCATTTAGTGGATAAAATTACTAAAAATAAAAAAAATTGTCATTAAAGAGGTATGTATATATATACCTACATAATACATAATTTTAATAAAACTATATTATTACTACAAATAACCAAAATTTAGAAACGGTTACTTAAAAAGATAAAAATGAAGAATTCAAGTGATTTGTTTTTTTGTTGTTTTTTTATTTTTTATTTTAGATGAATTTGTTTCTTTGTTTTTTTTTGGCATATGTACATAGATTCATTTGCAAGTACATAATGTAAAATATAATAACTGATTTGTTTGCTTTTGTTTATTATTTTCATAAGATCTCACATATGCATAATGTATTTGCTGAATAATAAAATCATATGGTTACAAAATTTTCAACTGTGTGCGCATTTTTGTTTTATATGCAATCTTATATATTATATATATTAGAAGTTCATTAAGGAGTAGGAGAATCGAAATAAAATAAAAAGGTGTCTACTGCGCAGGACCTTAAATGCTTGTTAATTATAATTATAGATTCCTTGATATAACGAAATAAGATTTGTTGTTTTTCATCGTACATCTTTTGTTGTAACTGAAAATAATTTCTACAATTTGTAAATGCCCTAAATTCTCAATTCGCATTTTCAAATAATTCTTTCTGACAATCTTTAATCCAACCAAAATATTCTTTGATTTCATAAACCTATTTTATTATTTGAAAATTAAATTTAGGAATACCTTATATAGGTTGTGAAAATTCATAGAATCAAGAAAATTGAAATTGGTGAAATTGCAGTATTATTTAGACAATTCAGCAAATTTGTTTTTGGTAAACCTGAAGAAAAAATTGGGATAGTTGAAGAATTAATTCCAAAATTTAACAAATGTTTTTTGGTGGATTTGTGGAATAAATTGGGTAAATGGAAATATTATTTTGACAATTTAACAAATTTTTCTTGGTAATATTGGTGAAGAAATTTGCAAAATCAAAGAAGCATTTGAACCTATTAAAATGATCATGCAACTTACACTGAAAAAAATTTTACAATAAAGAAAATAGTAAAATATTGGTTTAATGAATTTTATTTCAATTCATATTATATGCTTAATATTAATATTATACAAAAATTAAAGTTTAGAGTCAATATCATTTCAATAAAATAACACATTTCGATTGAATTCAAAAATTAACCATTGCGGATGTGTTCAGTAATTCACCCTCTGCATTACCTAATATATACTTTTATATTAACTTGCCAGTGTCCATATGTATGTATATATGTATGTATATATGTATGTATATATGTATGTATATATGTATGTACATATGTATATATATATGTATGTATATATGTATATAGGTATGTTTGGTAGGTAGGTTGGAATTTTTTTGTTAATATTATAACCAAACGCAAAAAGAAATAAAATAATAATGTAAAAATAAAAATTTTTAAAATATTTATCGAAAGAAGAAAATAAAATTAATGGTGGATGTTGAGCATTGAGAACTACTATAAGATAAAACACAAAAGTATATAATGAATCTTGCTGGAAAAATGTTAATGGACATTTTTAATATTTGCCGCTTGAAAAAAATCACGAATATTAAAAGTACATCACAAAGCGTTTCCAAGATCCCATTAACAATATTCCAGCAAGATTCATTATATACTTTTGTGTTTTATCTTATAGTAGTTCTTAATGCTCAACATCCACCACTAATTTTATTTTCTACTTTTTAGGGGGCTAGCTAGTTTGGTTTCGATAAAAGTATATTTTAAAAATTTTTATTTTTACATTTCTTAAAATAAAAATTAAATAAAAGATATAATTATTACCACAACGTGAATCGCAATAAATTCCTGAACTTCCAGAATGAATAAAGGTTCTTTCCTTCTTTTTTTTTAATTGCAATTAAAATAGAATTAAGCACAATACATAGAAGATAATCTTGAGAGTCTGAAAAATTCAAAAAACAATGCAAAAGAAACTTCAAAAATTTAAATTTCTTTAAAATAACTTACCAACACTAATTTCTGTACTTAGTAAAACTGAACTATGCTTAGCAGTGTTATCTTTAATTTTGTTTTTGTAAATAAATATATATATTTTTTTAAATTCCTCCCATTTTGAAAATAAAAATTGGCTTTTACTGGGGTAAAGTCTTTCAAAATCGAGGTCAATCTGTGAAATAATGAATAAAATTATAACTATAATAATTTATTTTTAATATGAACATACTTGAATAATTTTTTATATCCTACCAGAGATTACGCCAATTTGTTGCATAAGTGCAGGTCATTCACTATGTAAATCTTTATCCACTTTTATGTGACGCACACGTCAACTAAAGCTATCGCGCCACTTCTCAACAACAAGTGCTTCAGGCAGCGCATTATCAACAATGCTGCGACAGTACTGAGGTGATAGAACATGTTAAATATCATTCACTATCCAGTAATGAGCTATTGCTTCACAAAAATCATTCCGAACTTTTTGCTTCATTTTCTTCGAGATTTCCAACAAAGATTTTCCAACAAATCTACATTTCAAAATGTCCTCTAAACTATGAAAGAACAACAATTAATACAACGCACAACATCATAAATTAATATACTCACCCTATATTTTCTATCTATAATACTAACTGCAGGTGGTTGGATCTCAAAAAAGCTATTACAGGATGAAGATGATGATTAGGATTCGATGAAAAATTTATACTGGATATCCACGTGGGAATACTAGAAGTAAATTATAGTGTTTCAGCCTCAGCAATGGGAGTCACTGCGTAACCCTAAATTTTACAATAAATTAATTAAGGCACTAAAAGCACTTAAATTAATACTTTAGAAACACAATTCAAATAAAATTCACTCGCTCGATACCGGAGTTAACAAACCACTGAACTAAAACGAATGATTCGACGCGGTATACTTATACAATACCGGACACGCTGAAGAATGTTCTAGCAATTGCACAAAAAGTTGTTGAATTGAGGAATAGTTTGCTACAATGGGAAAATTTTTTAACTGAATTTGCAAATTCAAGGAATATATTCTCGTATTTGTCGATTCGACACCACGTTTAATTAAACAAAAGAAAAAATTAAATTTTTATGCGATAGCGTTCGATAAATACTCTCCGTAATATTATATTGATTGTAAAATAGAAAGTATAGTCAAAATACTTAGGTATATTGAATTTAAAAAATCTGATTTTTTCCTAAAATTTTTTAAATACTTATGACTACATAAATGAGCACACTGTGTTAGCTGAAATCTTTGTTTTGAAAAGTCAAAGAATTCTTTATAGAACTCAGATCAAATATGATCAACAGAAAGTTAAATTAAATTGGATGAAAAAGCTAAAGTTTTATTTAATTTTACTAATTAATTAAATTATTTAATATTCGAAAAAATAGGGAAATATTTGGTTGAATAAGATAAAATATTTAGTTGTAAAATCAAACAATTTGAATTTGAAAATACAGAAAACATTGAGTTTTGATTTTAAGATTTATTGCTTTAATTTACGGAAAAGAATATTTGATGTCAGGAAATTTTAGTCATAGAATTATGATTCTTTGTTTTTACCAATATTGTTTTTTCTGTAAATTATTAGTTTCTTAACAGCTGCTAGTTTTATTTTATTCTAATTTTTATTTTGCATTACATTTGTTGTTTTAATCTTAAGATTGATTACCATTCATTTTATTTTTTACTTTTTCGGGGGCTAATTTTTTTTTTTGACAAAAGTATACCAACATACATTAAAAATTTTATTTTTAAAAATTATTTTATTTTTGTTCAATTCAAGGTCTAGAAATAAAAGCAAGCTAAGGTCTACCAAAGTCCATATGAAAAATAAAACAAAATATAGACCTGTAATGTTTACAAAAATTTTTATATTACTTGTTTATGCTTAAGTCTACTTCAAAGTCTGGACATTGAAAAATTACACGTAAATGGAAAACACTGTCACCTACAAATGTTATCTTACTGTTACCGGAAATTTCGATTTCTCCACTAGAAATTACAATGCGATTCTAAATTTCTGAATTTGATCTCTATTTGCTTCCCAACTGAACCACTGTCCTCCTGTTAATAATTTTTTTAAAACCAACTTTCTATTTCCAGTTTAATAAAATATTATTTTATTCTCTCTAATAATTGATTGTTGTCATCAAGCCAAAGGAATTGACATAATATTTTTACAGATATCTATTATACAATTTTTTTTTGTTATTTTGCTTTATGTCTTCCTTAGCTTATTACATTTTAAAATAAATTTCAAATTAATCGGTTTATTTAAATAATTAATTACCCAATCAAGATTTTCACGATGATTTTCTTCATCATTTCTATTTGAAATAGATTAAATATTTCAAAATCGTGGTCAATAGAACACTAATCCTTAGATTGAAATGAATGTTTATTAAACACAACCGACCAACTTTGTATGTACACGTATATTTAAATTAGTTAAGAACAAAATATTTGCAATGCTACAAAAATATTGTTTATATGATATCGATTTATTTGGTTTTTCAATTCTATTAGATAACTTTAACAATTTAAGGTCTTTATCAAATGGATTAAGTCGTAATAGAAAATAAAGCTTATTATTTGCTGAAAAAACTAAACTTTTAAATTCGAAATGAGTATTAAAAGCCACCTTTCAAGTAATCCTCAGTTACATGAACAAGGGAGACAAATGGAGACACGTGTGTATGATTAGTTTAAAACAAAACAAAACGAAACAAAAATAACTATAATGTTTCAATTGTGGTTGGTAATTTGTCCGTCTGGTTGAAAAATTGTGGTATATGACAAAATTTAATAAATCAAATGAAGCCAGAACATAATCCAAAAGTTTTATATTTTGGAGCAATTAAAATTTTAATATGAGTAAATATTTTAACTGAAATCTGAAGTAGAAAATAACTTAAACGTTAGATTTCAAAATGTACAAGAAATGAAAATCTAATATAAGAGTATGTCAAAGGATTTGAAAATAAAACAAATACAATAAAACTGCACGTGGAAAGTTAGAAAAGTAATGGGCATTGATATGGATCAGGGTAAATATAAATTACAATTTGGTAGTGGAAGTGAATTTTTAAAGTCTTTTATTCATTTAGGTTGCCTTCCGAAAGCTCAATTCATCATCATCATCATTATCCTGTAACCCTATGCTTTTCATAGGCTCCTATATGCGGCTAGCCTCTTCAATTGTCGCTGCGTTATGTACTGGGCGTTTAATTCGGTTAAGACTGTTGTTCTCCATCGGCCTTCCGACGTGACACGTACACTGAGGCTGTTCTGTTGCAAATGGTTTGTTGCCAACAAATATTTAGGTTGCGCCGGAGGCATTTTTTGTACGTTTGGAGTTTCCTGGTGATATTTACTGAAACTTTCCACATTTCTCAGGCGTACAAGAGAACATATCTTTTACTTGCATTGAAGATAACCTCTATTATTTTACTTAATTTCGAATGAGAAAATTAGATTTTGACAAAATCATGGGTTATCATTTATCAAATCAAAATCACTAAATTACAAAATTCCAAATTTAAAATCCCCAAAATTAGATCATAACCCATCTCCTAAACAAAAGTTTTGTTCTAGCTACAAGCTATTGCAACGGCAGATTAATGCAGTTGAGGTAAGGTTTAAATAGAAATTATTAAAAAATAAAAACAAATAGTATTTTTATAGTTGGAGCCTGTCGCCAGCAAACCGATAGTACTCATTTGTTGAAACATTTTTTACTTTTCTTTTTTAAAGATTTGGCGGTTTGCCTTGATTTTGTGATTTTTCAAAATTTTGGGTATTTTCTAATTTGTGTTTTGGAATTTGAATCATTATTCGAGATCAGAGTAATATTGTGCTGCAAACAAGATCAGTCAATACGAACAATTTTATGGATAAAGGCAAAAAACGGATTTGAGTGGAAATATGGTGTGGTAAACCAACATAAATTTTTTACTATTCAAATTTTTCAACTATGTGTGCTAAATTAAAAAAAATGTAAATAAGTTGAAATTAAATGTTTTTTGTAGGAAAATTCATAATGATTTAATTTGAATTCACATAACACAGACAAGAACCAGGATTAATACATTTTCTTTGCATAGGGAATATATTCAAAATCTTATAAAGGTGTATCCTAGAAAACTGCTTAATTTTTTAACTAACCTTTACTAACCATTCTAAAATACTGTGCAGGCATTTGTGGTATTTATCCTGTTACTTGGATAACTTAATAATAATTAGTAAAGGCTAGCATTATTAGTTGATGGTATTTGAATATGACACTAAAATACAAACAAGATGTACGGCTGAATGCTCTTTTGCCCCAAACGCCCAAAAGTTGTTTTAGAGAAGAGCAAAAAACAAAATTTAGTTTCAAACAAAAAAGTGCTCGATAGGAGTTTTTCATACTGTCTTTGCATAAATGTTTATTGATGTATTTTAAACTTATTTTTGCATTTACTAGATATTGCTACGTATAAAGTATATGAAGTGCAGTAGTTTTTATAACAATAGTCACAATTATTGGTAATTTATTCCATTTTATACAGTGTGCTGTATAAAATGGAATAAATTACCAACTAATAACTACCCTGCACTCGCAAATAAGCCTAATTATTACATTTTGTATGAAATGGAGCAAACTGTTTATTGTGAATATCTTAGATAAAGTTTTTATTTATAAATATTTTGTCCAATAATTATTGTTTAATTTTAATATTTTTATAAATCTGAAATGAAAAATCAAAATTAATTTTGGTAAATTCTTTTATTTCCAAATTTATCATTCAATTGCATCATTTGAATTACACATAGCTATTTTAGTTTTTCCAGTATTTAAATTTTTTTTTAAATTTGATGAAATACCTATAACTAAATTTTTCAAAAATCTATATATTACAGAATCTACACAGTCCACCTCTTGAATCATTGAATATGATCTCCTGCTCGGAATGTTTTTCAATTATTTGAGCTAGGCACCGGTTATAGGGAATATTGAAATGAATACGTAAAATTTTGTTTTTGATTTTACAACCGCTGTAGACACGAAACTTTTAACAAAAATTTTTAGGAATACTATAACGAATATTTTAACAAACAAATTCTATTCAAAATTTGAACATTTTAAGGGCCCTATTACACATCAATCAATGGTCAATCATTGGTCAATATATTGTCAATCATTGACCGTTGATTGACCGTTGATTGATGAGAAATGATTAATGGTGGTTCTATTCTCATCAATCATGCTGTCGAAATTCCCATCAATCATGCTGTCAAAATCAGCGAAGGTAAAAAAATAGTTTCATGGATGAGTTTTTTTTTAGACGTGTCAACATGACGTATGTATGTATTATCTTACTCTGTTTAAGCTAGGAGATGCTCATTGTTACACATACTAGTATAATCAGCTTAATACATACTCTTTTATACATTTTTCAAGCACGTATAACCAAAAATGCTTATGTTTTTGCTGCATGTGGCACATAAAAGTTGCTCCGTTGACAGAAAATTGACGTTTGGAGCAGAATAGCACAATAATATTGGAAAAACATGGTTTATGAATAGAAACATTTTGTAAATAGCATTCGAAAGAGCTTGATTTGAAACATATGAAAGTGCTCTTAAGTCAAAATATCCAAAAATGGCGTTTGAAACTAAAGTGTATTCAGATGACGATACATTTCTTTTACATTTTTAAAAAATATCATAATCTTATTTTTATTATAATTAAAACATAATTCTAAGCGAATATTATATACACAATATTTTACATATTTATTATTTATTTATTTATTTATTGCCATGATACATATTCATCATTTTTTTAACAATATTAAACTTTTTAGAGCTTATACTGTTGTATTTACAACTTTGACTATTGTTAATTATTACTTAAGCTAGCTGACTAATTTATTTATTATTTAATTTATTATTTAAAGGAAAAATGGCGACAAAAAACCTTTTTGAATAAATGTGTTTTATCATAAAACTTACCACTAATTACATACTAAGAAATAAACCTAAACTAAAACCTATTCTAAAATTGCCCTTATGAGGGGATTATTTGAGTTGCACCTACTTGCAGGAAAGCAGGTGTCAACTTTTCAAATTGTTGCAATATGGTGTTTATATTAGATAATTTATCTAATTTTATTGGTTGAAAAATGTCTAGGTTTTGCAAGAATTAATTTCAATTTTTGCATTTTGTCTTCTTTGTAAAATTTGAATATGTGTTTTGGCAGTGTCTTCCCATACGATAAATCCATACAGAAATACACTACGCAAAATTTTTTTTATATATTAGGAGTTTGTTTTCCGAATTTAAAAATGACTTACGAATTATTTAACATATTTAATTAAATAAATAAATAAATTAAATAAATAGCTAAATAAAAAACAAATTTGAAAAAATAACAAAATATAGATATTGAAGAGATGTGGATGCCGTCTTGCATATAGAAATAAAAAAGTAAAACCAAACATCAGACGCCTATAATCCTGTACTACTTACTACTTGTACTAAAGATTTAAAGAAAATTTTTTATTTTTTATCGGTGTTGTAAAAAATTATGACTCATGTTGTATTAAACGTTTAAAGAAAGCCATTGTTATGTAGTACAAAGATAATTATATGGTATCAAAGTATATACCAAAGCGAGTTTTGATAACACAGTACAAAAAAAGAAATATAGTCATGATATCATAATAGAAAGGAAGTAATTGAGTTAAGATATATCAAACGTAAATAAGGAGAGCTGCTGTGTATATCATATCTGCTCTATGTATTTAACCAAATCAATTAATTGCGGTAATATCAATTTCCGAATAATTATGATATTTACACTTGGAAATATTTATATTTTTGACTATGGTATTGAATTCAAAAAGAAGCTGATAAGGACAGAAATCCTCTTATTATAAGCAGAATCTTAATCTGTCATATCAATCTTGAACATTATGTTTGTCATCATGTCCTGTTATAAATAGGATTTACATTTACCAGTCCAGTTATAAATAGGACGTACATTTTATACAAAAAAAAATATTTTTTTTTCTAAAAACAAAAATTATGCATTAAAGGGTTAAAAATAAGAATTTTTTAACTAATTTAAAAAAAAAAAATTAAACAAAGAATATCTGATGTTATTTGTCTCTTCTAAGTTTTTAGTTAATGTGGTTGATACTGTTTATCTAGAAAGTGGATATTCGTGGAAAGATGGAAAGTACTTTGAAAAGTTGACCAACAACGTGAAAATTAAAATAAATTAATTAAGTTGTAGACAATAACAACGTGGGTTTAAAGTTGCTCGCCTCAGGTAAATTAATTTGTTCAAAGAAGAATAACAAATATTCTAGCTCTAAGTTTATGAATTATTCATTAAAATTTCCGTTGAGTACACTTAACAGTACAATACATAAGTTAAAAATACAATTTCATTATTCGGAATTTTCAAGACTTACATACTAGCTCTATTTCAAGAGTTGTAACAAGTTAATAGAAAAACTTTATTATAATAAATTTCATTTTGCACTTTAATATGATCAGTTTTGGTTTTTTTCAGATAGTATAAAAAAATCTACATGCCATTAGGAAAAAAAGTAGCAATTTAATATTAGTTCTACATCAATGTGCTTTCAAACACCAACAGTGCATATGCTATTACAAGCACAATATATGAAGTTGCATATACTTATGTATATTCATATATTTTTATTTCTACTTTGTAAACGATTAAAAATTTTACTTAGAAATATTTTTATTTCTCTTTTATTCCAAACAATTACTAAGTCAACAACAAAGAATTCTCACCCTCATAAGATTATTATGGTGTAATCTATACATTTCAATGTAAAATCTTCAAGGTTTTTATGCGAATTTTGTTTTTTATTTTCACATTTTTTTTTATTGATTTTAATTATATTTGAAAACGATTATTAAAAATTAAAATAAAGGAATATCACAAAAATTAAAATAAACCACAAAAAAAAAACAAACATGTGCGGACATTCTATAATACTTTATTCCATATATACATACATATAGACATTCGTATACTCGTATAGTAAGTAGAAAGAAACCATCAATTTTGAAGAAAAAATGAACCTACCTTCAATCGAAAATCTTCTTTACCTGTCAAAATATTTATTTGTATATTCAACAGTACAGCTTTTAAAAAAAAAAAACAATCACAACAATAACAACCTAAGAATTTCATAATAAAAATTTGCAATTTTCCATGCATCCAATTTTATTCAATCTATATCCCACTACTATACTGTTTACTACTCAACTGAAATGCTATTATGTACTATTTTTGTTCTCATTTTTGTTTTTCTTATTTTATTTATACCCCAGAAACATACGTACTTACCCGTATATAATCCAACCACAAGTATAATAATTGTACTAGTGATAGTACTATTACATTGATGTCGTTGTAATTCGGTAAAAAAATGTCGCCAAACATTTGCATTCAATTGTCAATCATGTAATCCCAATGATTTGCAATTGATTGAAACTTTGAGAGCTATATATGATGAAGAATGATGGAAAGTATAAGAAAAATTAACAATAAAAAATAAAATAAAAAAAAATCATAAACAAAATACAAAAAACAACAATTCAAATCGCTCCTTTTTAGATGGTAATTTTTGTGTTTTATTCTGTTTGATGATTACGACGACAATGGCCAACAAACTGACATCAAAAATGATTGTGCGGTAAAAGTGAACAGGCATTTATTTTTTATGCCGACCGATTAAATAAAAAAGAAAAACTTACAACTACTGCTTACTACAACGAGAATATAATACTCTCTATAATAATAGTTTTAGAGTATTTAAATAATAATAGTTGACAAATAAACTATAAGGTTGACATTTAATTCATAATCTGGATAGTACCATAATTTAATTAAAATTTAATTAATTAATAATCATAAAGAGATATGTCTGATTGGAGGTGGATTAAAATTTCAAAACTGAACTACTTAAGTGTAGAATCAATCAAATGAAAAAATATATCAAATCTTTAACGATAAGTAGATAACTGGTCAAGCATTATTTATTTATTTATTTATTTAATGAATGCTATTATTGCCTTACTGTCAATTTCAAAATCAGCTTATCATAAACAGTTTACAAAATCAAAATTGATTCATAGTTATTTGAAACAAATCAAATTAAAAGTAAAATTAAAATTGAATACACTCATACATACACTTAATAAAACAACAACAAAAAATAAAAGAATAGAAATATCTTAAAAATAGCGATTGTATAACTTTTGTTTTTGTTAATGTTTTGATAGTGTAAAGTCAATGTTAAATTTTTGTCTATTACCTATAAACATTCTATTAATAGGTTCATATTTTTCATAATAAGTTCTATGCTTACTGTTTTTAAATAAATTGAATAAGCGTTTTCAAATTTTAATTATGATTTCGCTGGAAATGAAAGTTGATATTACATTGCCCTTTATAATCACTGTAATGAAAATAACATCATTACGCGTAAAGTTCAATGTCAGATCAATTAAGTTTAATCTTTGATCATATGGTGGTAAGATAATAGGATTAGACCATGACAAGTAGCGTAAAGCGAATCTAAGAAAAAATTTTGGTATTGCCTCAATCTTATCAATGTGTACCATATAGGACGGTGACCAAACTTGACTTGCATATTTAAGATCAAGTCTTACAAAAAATGTGTACAACGATTTAAGAACATAGGGATCTGGAAACTCATTTGACCAACGTTTAACAAAATCCAATAATATTATTATAGTGAGTTTTGAAGTTAAGATGAAAATCAAAATACACTCCTAAATTTTTTATTGAGGAAACTTTAGGCAGACTATTACAATCTAAGGTATATAGTTAAAACAAATCGGACTTGAGCGACGTGTATAAGATATGAATGCGCATTTATTTATTTACATTAAGTAAAAGGTTATTGTTAACTCACCAGCCCACTTTTTAGAGATTTTCACATGATCAGCATAAATTTTAAGCTTACAATTAAAAACGGTAGAAGTAACATCATTTACAGATAAAACAAAAAGTAAACCAGAATTGGAAATAGTGCAATAGTGTTTTTAAATATGAGATTATACGAGCGTTCGTTCAGGTAAGAGTATATCCATTTAAACAAAAATATTGGCAAGCCAATTTTTTAAGTTTCAGTAATATGATACTATTTGGCAATAAGTCTAAAACACTACTATTACTAAAATCTGTATAAACAATATCAGTTTGAAATCCTTCTTTGATATTTTCCAAAAGTAGTGATGTTGTTTCAACTGTAGATTTTTGTTTTACAAAACCGTGTTGATCATTTATTAAAAGATTTGAATAGTGATTATAAATTGAATCAGTTATGATCAATTCCAATAGTTTTGGAATTTTACTATCGGGCGAAAATTTATGATTTCATTTTTAGCATTCGTTTTATGAATTGGTCTAATATAAGAGTTTTTCCAAATTATTATTATTATAAGACGAAGGTCTAATCACTGGACCTCATAAATTTAGTTTATGGGATTTTAAAACTATTTTTTTTTTTTAATAAATTGCAAAAGTTATTGTAAATTTCTTATGGTGAGATTCAATAGAAAAAAAAAAATAAAAACTAACTACTTCATAAGATAGTTTAATTCTGAAAAACACAAAATGGAAGCGTAATCAATATAATGTGCAGATCATTGAATTGTTTGTAGCATGCATATACAACAAAAAAAATACAAACTTACAAAAAAATAACTTTTCATTCTGTATATTTCCCATGTCAATGAACATCTATTCAAGATTAGTAGGTCCAACATAGATGCAGATTCTATTTTGAAAAAGATTAATACTCCTCACTGTTGATAAAAAAAATTCTTTATTTATTATGATTTACACCTCATGACGTCATGCAGTCACCAAATTTAAAATTTTAGACCATATCCTGATTGATGTGGTCTTATTAGGAAAAATGAGCCATGGTTAATATAACGATAATAATGTAAACATGAAAAACAAGGACAAAAAAATTAGAAGAAGAATAGCTAAGTACCATATTTTGATTATTACACGTACATTATGGTGAAAATTTTTATGAAATATCGTACCTAATTTAAAAAGGCATAATAAACGTAAAATTTAAGTTGCAATAAGTTCCAAATTGTAGATAATAAAATGAAAAAGAAAAAGAAAAGCACAAACAAAAGAAAAATTGCAAATTGTATTTCCACCATAATATTTAATAATATTACCGTGAATTCAACACCTTAGTACATAAATAGGTAAAAATTTTACCTTTGAATTTTCAGACGAATCAAATGACTTTTTTTTGTTTTTTTTTTTTTTTGTTTTTGATTTTTATAGTGACAATTTTGCCTTTAACACAATGTAATGAGTTGTGGACAAAGGTCAGCGATATTTTAATAAGCCCCCCGATGCTGTTGATCTTCTTTTTATTTTTATTTTTTTTTTTTATTAAAAACCGCCATTTTGGACTTTATTTTTAAAATAAATTTTCGCGTAAAAATTTCCCAAAGAAAATCAATTTTCATTTTATTTTCAACTATAATTTGTAAATCGACTGGTACGAAAGTTTACATCATAATGCTGTAGTTTATATCACATCACCACAATCCTGGAAATATTATTGTCCCAATTATATTAAGGTATTTTTACAGTTTTCTTTTAATATATTTGTAAATTTTATTTTTTTTTTGTTTATATAGAATAAAAAATTTTAAAATATTTTTAAAATGCCGCTGCTACAACTACCGGTATTGAACTGATCATTGATGATAGACAGATAGATTACCGAATGCATGAATTTGATGGGGTGTAGTGAGCTCTATTTTTTGTTGTTGTTTTTACGTTTTTTTTTTTGTTCTTTCTCCTATTATTTACAAAAAATTTCAATTACTTAGTTATAGAGAGAATACCGTAAATGGTTGAATATCAAACGGTAATAAGAATTTTCTCCTAGAAACAATATGTTACATTCATATATGAATATTTAACAAAACGAAAAGAAAAAAAAAAACTGTTGAGTTATTGATTTTTGATGAATATCCCAAAATGGTTAGATTGTCCAGTTAGGCTGATTAAGGAAATTTATAAAAATAGACATGGAATATTATTTTGATATGATGATTCATTTATTATACAATAATTTTGTACAAATTCAATGTGGAACTGCTATACATTATACATTTATGATTAGTATTTAGTACAAAGTAGTCGATAAATTATATAAAAGGAGCTTTTTAAGAAATTGTCATGTCAATTAAAAATTTTGACGTATTGGTAAAATGCAAATATTTTTCAAGTTTCATTATTGATTTTAATACGTGGGAAGGCATTTGAGAAAGTTTTGTTTTTATTTTTTTTTTTTTTTGTTTTTTATTTGAATAAAATATGGAATAATATTATAAAAGAAATTTGATATTAAATGAATAGAAATAAAATAATAATGGTAAAAAATATTTGTGTTTAAAAAATATGATATGAAATTGATGTCATTTAAACATTTTGACAATTTTGCTTTTCTTGGGTTGATATTTTGTGCGTAATACGGAAGTCTTAAAAGATACATACATTTACAGTGTTTTGATAGATACGCAGGAATACACAGTGCAAGTAGGACAGTTGATAAATGTAAACGAAACTAGACTGAATATAGCAGTTTCGTTCAATTTGTAGATTGGTGATTAAAATGTGATTGATGATTCTGTTGGTAGTGTTATTACTAAGGAAGATAGCACAGATATTAATATTGCAAACCGGATTTGTAGTACTATGGGAAAAACGTGGAACTCTCTTAACACTTCATAGAATCTGAAACTTTAATTTACCTAAACCAAACACTCTAAACAATTAAACCATTACTTTATACGGTAAATCGGGAAATTAATAGAAAGAATGATCATAATACAGAATGATCAGGTATTTGCCAATAAGAAACATCTACAGATATTTTGCAAAGAAAAAAAATCCAAAAATAGACTGAAGAACTTGCAAAATCAGCTATTGATTGGAGTAGTTGAAAGACTGACGAACCAACAAACAACATGGCAGCAAATAGTAGCAAGCTGTCTGTAAATTTTATGTATACTAACTTTTCTGTTATATTCTATTATTCTATTGTTATGTTCTATTATTCTATTGTTTTATATTCTTTTATTATTTTGTATATTTCGTTACTAATCCTTCTTTTTTTAATCTTTGAAATGTCTTAAGCTTTCCTAAGGCAGTTAGGATCCCTTTCCCTTTATTTTGGCCTAAAAAAAACCAAGCTTGTCTAAAATCGACTAAAACTCAAATTGATATAGATATAGATATGGATATGTTATTTATATTCAATAAAATTTATACTTTTATTACTGTTGCAATTGCAACAGGGGATTAAATAGTATTTATGAAAGAACTGCTTCTGTGCAATTGCATGTATATCAATAAAGTATAATACCTAATACTTTATGACCCTTCACTCTCAACGTAGTAGATCGATTCATTTTAATCCGTTTATATTCAAACACTTTTGTAATCCCAATTCTATTATAGCAATAGTCAACAATTTGTTTGAAAGAAAGTAATAAACTTCATAAGCTCATACAATCGATGTCGTTTATAGTCACATTAAAATATAACGCCAATTTTTTCAATAAAACAAAAAAATAAGTCAAAAGTGAACTATTTTATTAAAAAAATTATTTATGTATTGTCTTTTTCTGTTCTTTATTATAAGTATGTATATTTTGTATATTGTTTATTTAAAATTGTTAAAGGAAAAATTTTATTGAATTTGATTTTGTTTATAAAGATGAGCAGTAGCAAATGAACTAACATTTATTATATCATTTTTGAAGGTTATGATCTGATCTGATTTTTGTTTTTCTGTTTTTTTTTGTGATTTTGTTTTTGTACTTTTTTCTATAAGTTTGTGTGTCTATTCAAAATGACAGAATTCTTATGAAGCCTTTTAAAAATTGTCCGTGTATTAAAATTTATTTTAGAGTACAGATGTCGCTGAATTTGGAAATAACCGTCATCAGAATAATTTAAATATTTTGAATTTTGGAAAAATTCAATGTTAAGGATTGTATTCTAAAATTCTGCTTGGAAATAAAAAATATTTCATTTACTTATCTTTGTTTGTAGATGTCGTGAAATTTCATTTTTAACTTTGTTGTGTTTTAAAATATTAAAGTTTAATTTATTGGCTACGTTAGAATGGCTGCGTGTATCTGTAGGTTAATTGATCAGACAAAGTAAAAATTATTATACCCAAAATATAGCCATTCCACCGTAATACTCGCATGGTAGTCCTTCGCGACAAATTTGTAGTGACTTGTTTTTGAACTGGAATTGTGAACGATGGAAGTTCTTTTATCAACCGAATCTTTAAACTATGGCACATCCTACCATTTATGTGTTGCCACAAACATATAAGTTAGAAGTTTTCAAGATACTGGTAAAATTCTTTTAAAATGTCGATAAGCTTTAGATACTAAGTCTTCAACTCTATCTGATTCTAGTCTATTCTTTTTTTCATGCTCTTAACAGTAAGTTAGGTAAAATCACCTTTTCGTGCTTAATTAAGTACGGTACTTCAATTTTATACTACAATATCTACAATATATGGAGCATTTGTCTATCAAATTACCGGCTTATCAACTCATTAAATGTGGAAAACTACTGCTATCATCAGAAACTAAGCCTTCTTAAATAGAATAGCGCCATTTTATTTAAGTTGTTACCAGATTATTTATACTTCCAATTATTTTTTGTTCATTTATTTTATCCCAAAGACAAAATGTACTGGACCAGATTGAAAAATCTAGAAAGATTTTTTTTTTTGCTTCATTGGGAATCGTACCTGCGACCTTTTGATTAAAAGACAGACTCTCTTCCTACTGCGCCATCCAACGTGTTAATTCTATTCTTTTATATACTTTAATTTTGCTTATTATTCTTTACTATTCCTCTCCTATTCTTTTACCGATCCCAGGGACATAGGGCGGAAGTGGATTTTTTATGCCGCAGTAATATAGAACTTGGACATTGCCAGATGGAATGTTTTAACTATATTTTTATTCTACTTATTAGTAAAACGAACATTAATTATGTTGGTACTGAAAACAAAAACAGTCTTCTATCTACATTTTCATAAAAATACGTTGAAATCGTTGGTCGGTCGAAACTTTAAATTAACCAATTATTACTATACATACACTAAAATGTATTTATTTATTTTTTAAGCATAGGACCTATTCACATTTCTTATAATTATTAAAATTCCAATAAATTACTGTTTTATTAAGCTGTAACTGCTTGGGCTATCGGTTTATTTAGGGCTTATTTTTTTTAATTATTTACACAATTATTCGCACTTGATATGTTGTCAAAATTTTAGTGTAGGTTCAAATACACTTGATATCGCAAAATTAAATTTATTAAATTTAGTACGATTTGACAGGTTTAGTGCGAGTATCAAATGCAAGTGCGAGAGGTTCGGAAACGCACTAAAGATTTATTTTCATATTTTCTGTACATATATTAACCCGAATTAGCCGTGTGGTACCATATGGCAACAGCTAACATATGGGTATTTTTGTTTTATTAAAATAAAAACCGTTATTTGAATAAAAGTAGAATTAAACTTTTTTTACCTATTTATATGTATTTATATTTACTCATATTAGGCTTTGAAATTAAAATTATATAAATAGAAATTCATAGTGCAGCATTATAGTTTTTTAGTTTAGTGAAAAAAAAATTGTGAAAAATGGATGACATTGTAAAAGTAAATTGATTTTTTTTCTAAATATTTAATTGTAATTATTAAATTTTATTTCTTGATAATTATTTTAACTAAATGTAGTTATTTGTTAAGTAGAAACATTTAAGTTCAACAATAGTATCTTATACAGATTTTAAATAAAATTGGAGATTTAAGTGATTCTTCCACCGTTTCAAAAAAAAAATCACGAGGATATGCTATTGGCGAATATAATAAGTACATAAGTGGCGTCGATAGAATGGATGAGAACATCAGCTTATATCGGGTTGGGATTCAAGGAAAGAAATGATGAAACAGTATATTTACATGATATCTTGATGTATCAATACACAATCCTTGACAAATTAATAGAGTTCACAATCGGGAAATGTGTCAATTGCAATTTCGTTGACAAATTGCTATATATTATTGCTGTCATTATGGCACCCAACCACTATCTGCTAGAAATATAAAACGTAAAAGATCCCTCTCAAAAGCTTTATATTATGATAATACTGGACACTTTGTAAATTCTGTGGTCTAACAGTTTTTACTAGATATAATCTCAGAATTAAAAAAAAAAAAATTATCTGGGCTAATTCGGGTTAAATCTGCTTCATCTTGATTTTCTGTGGAATAAGTGTGAAGTGGCTCATGTTGTTATTATTCTTAAAACTATCAAAGGGGCTTTCCATTAATATCGAATAAAATTATTATAAGTCCTAATTATCATCAATGCCATTCCAATTATTTTTTATATAAATTTTCACAGAATAAATTATAGCATATAGGACTCTTTAATTGAAATGGGTTCAAAATTTGAATGTGTCTGTAGTTTTACCTATATAAAATAAAAATACTAGACCTTTATTTTAAAGCTCTATATTTAAAAGCTGTTTTTTAAAACAAAATTTATATTAGAAAAAATAAATTCAAAACAATAGTCAATTGCAACAAATTAGCGAGAAAAAATTTATAATCCATATTATTTACATAATTTCAATCAAATTGCATAATTTTTTAATCTTAAATTAATTTTGTTTATATCTTTAAGATGTATATCTAATTTTCAAATTGCAATTCACAAATTACAATTCAACCAATGTCATTGGATGTCTTTTTATAAAGTGAAAAAATTGTGGCATTCTTTCAATCATTCACTAACAATCTACCAGAATAACGAGTAGCCTAACTACAAAACATTAAAACTTAAAATGTTAGTTATCTCATTTAAATTTAATTACTAACTTTATTTTAATGTGATTCCCAAGGTAATTTTTATTTATTTTAATTACATAAATATGAAAATAGTAACTTTTATAAAATGACATTTTTAGTTCAATTTTAAAATGAGTGAAGTCTAGATAAATGATAGATGGGTCACTTTTACTTGAAAACAAAAATAAGATAAAAAATAAAAATTATAATTATAATATTATCTAAAATAAAATTTTCTAGGTAGGAACGGGAACTGGAAATTTTATTTAAATAAATACGGAAGATATTTTTGTTACAAAAAAATAAATTATTTGTTTATAAATATTTTACATAATCTTCATAATCTCATGATCTCAGTATTTTTCGTATATAATACAATATTTAATTAAATTATCTTTTAAGTTTAAAATTTATTTAATAACAAACCAGTTACACGAGCTCAAATTATTATCACTATTTTAGGTACGGGCATTTTTTCTCATTAACTGTTTTTATAATTAATAGGCCTTATAATTAATAACATTATAAGGCACAACGCAACATTATATCTTAATATTTTTAGATCTACTTGAGGCGATTACAGTGTAACTAATTTTAATTTGCTATTGTAGATGACGTTATCTATTTATTTATCATAACGTGTTTTCGAGTTTAGAAGCTTTACGGCCATAATGGGTTTTCATTATTCGGGCCAGGTATCCTTATGTTTAATTTTTGATGCATCAAATATAAGAGCAGGATATTAGCAAAAACTTAATTCGCCTACCCTTTAATATGACAATCAAGTATGGTTCCCTCATTACTTGATATTAATCGTATAAAATTTGGTCAGCGAACATTTAGAATTAGGAAATTTTTCGCTGAATAATCCATCTGCATTTCTATCTTGTTCTCAACGTATTAAGCTTAATGACTTACAGTAATTATTTGATCGTCATAATTGCAGATATCTCCAGTGAAACTTCCACCTTATTCTCACCTTCTTAAACTAATCGATATACATCACCTGATCGTCGGATTGTTGCGAATGTTTCTTTTGTCTACCAGGTAGTCATGGGTAAAACTTTAGCGCCGTAATTTCAAATTTATAATGGTTGAAAGAACCAATTGGAATAATCTCACGATCACCGAGATATTCTATATTTCATAGTTCACCATACTACAGAATATGGCAAATTTTTCCCAGCCAATTACAGAGTGTTTCGTGAAATAAATTGTATTTCAAGATTTTTTAAGAACCACTGAAGCGTTGGCTACATTAGCTAGCTATATATTTAGCAATAACTAGCTAAGTAACCATTCTTAATTAATAATTTCGTTGTAATTAGTATTAACTTAGTCTTTTAATATATTTGAAATTCTTGTAACCTACTAACAGTATGATGTTTTATCTGCTCTACTACCAGTGTGATATATACTTTTATTTTTTTTTTATCTAACGGTGCAGGGCTCTACTAACCTCACTGAATGATGTTAAATATTGTTCAAAAATATAGCAAGCTTTCGTCTCTAATAGTCGACGTTTGATATCTTTGCTCTTGGCATTAAATCTGACAATAAATCAAAAGGTGAGGATACTACTTAGGGTAGGTACTACAGGCTTTTCTGAATGATTTAAATGTTAAATGATTAGTTAAATAAAAAGTCAACAAATTAAATGTTGATTAATTATTATTGTTTTATTATTAGTTCTTCAAGTTTTTGTTCGAAATTTTTGAAATGGAATTGTACGAACATTTTCAAGCCATCAGGTTTCCTACTATTTTTTCCCCTTTCACGGAGATGGCCCTAATATTTCAGCACCGGCATTCTCAATTTATTCGACTTTTTTGATAAAG
Organism: Argyra leucocephala; assembly: GCA_963942445.1. Lineage (NCBI taxonomy): Eukaryota > Metazoa > Arthropoda > Insecta > Diptera > Dolichopodidae > Argyra > Argyra leucocephala. The sequence continues at coordinate 137,980,607 of OZ012677.1, forward strand.
GCCAATAGGTTTAAGGATTCTGTCCTGCAGAAGCTTTTTGAGGTTATGTAGTGCGTTTTCAACAACCTGAGTCCGAGCTTTGAAAGAGCTAGACATTATCTTACAACATGTATTCAACTCCTACTATTGCATTAGAATATTTTCCGAATATTTATTTCAATAATGAGTTTTATTTATTTGTTGATATTTTTAACGAAAAATTATAAAAAAAAAACTTGAAACAGGATCTCGTCAAAATTTATTTTCCAGCAAAATTTATATCTTAACACTTATTTTTTTATGTAAACAAATCATTAGAATAGGTAAACAAGCACCATGTACTCTTTTTATGTTGCTTGTGGTAATATACATCTTATATAGTTGTTTAAAGTTGGCTTAAATGGATGCAAAATTTTGAACGCATGAATTTAATTGCAAACATTTTGTTTTGAAAACATGAAATTATAAATTGGTTGTATCCAAAATCCATCAACATAAAGATATAAAAATAAAAATATTTTTATAACTAGAATACACAAAGCGTTTTATCAATATAAAAACAAAATAATTGTAATTCGATATCCAGAAGCATTTCATCAACAATTCATAGGCTTACAAATATATAGGCTTATTCGAACTCCAAAATTGTTTTTATTCCAGATGTTAAAACTCTTAAACGTCTCGTGTACCATATTTGATACAAACCATTGAAACTTTCAAATTTTTAATAGATTAAATCTATGTCCACAAAGTCCATTGTATTTTATTTAATACGAACTGTTTTAATTCAAAATTACTCTCATTATATGGTTTTTGTGTGCATTTGAGTAGAAATTTAAAAATAATATTCAATTTGTCATTGTCACTGACTGCAGAACAGCTAAGTTGCAATTAGAATAAGTGTAAATTAACATATTTTTAATTATTTTTGGCGCGTAAAAAAATTTGTGGTATTAAAGTATTAAAAAATATTATTTTTATTATAAATAAGTAGAAAGTTTTAAAATATATTATGATTTTGTTCATCTAGGAAAAAAACTGTTTGAATTTTTTTGATACATTGGTCGATTAATCATAGAAAAAAATTATGGTTTGTGAATTGTTGACGGTTGGGAAAGCGAAGATGGTTTGGATGATTCTAAAGATGAGTTTAACGACTCCGACATAGAAAATAAGCCTTTAGATTTTTTCGGGGAAGATTTGGAAGAAAAAATTCAAAATGAGAAGCCTTCACGCTGCAGCAATAACAAAGTTTCTGCCGAAGAAAATGGAAGTACGACTGGAAAAATTAAAAATATTTTGTTGTGCAAACGTAACATGTTAATAGAAGAAGATATTTTACGTTTTACGCCTGAAGAATATGCTTCTGAATAATTTAATAATTTACGTACACCTTTCCAATTTTTTAAAATACTTCTTCGATGATAAAATAATAGAACATATTGTAAAACAAACAAACTTGTACGCAACACAAATATGCATTACAAACTTTAATATTATACGTACATTTTTTTTTTCTTCTCTGAAACCCATTGTATTGCCAATAGGTTTGGGGGATTTATCCTGCAGGAGTTTTCTGAGGTTATGTAGTGCGTTTCCAGCAGAAAGAGCTAAGCACTCTCCTACAACGTATGTGGAAGTTTCTTCCTCTTCCAGACAGTGTCTACAGGTTGGGTCGTCACTTAGTGCTAGTCTACACATGTGTTTATTCATGTGGTTATCTTCCTGCAGTCTCCTCTATTGAAAGTTAGCAGGAAGTTGGTTATTTTGGGGTTTATTCTTGGTGCATATATTTTGAGACCCTGTGGCCTTCAATACGCTCCCAAAGAATATTTGCTTTTCTTTTCAGAGTGTTTTCTATTGATAGCTTAATATTACCAATAGATATACCAATACTGCCGGTTCCGGGCCATAAATGTTTCCCGCCGATGATCTGGCTAGTTCGTCAGCCTTCTCATTTCCAGTCAAGCCACTATGACCCGGTATCCAGATCAGTTGTACCTTGTTTCGGAGCCCTATTTATCATATCATCCTTGAAATCTATAATTCTCTAGTCCGAAAACGTAAAATTAGAAAGTCCCAGAATAAAAAATACCATTTTGATGAACCGTCACACAAAAAAATTGTTTTGGATCAAAAATACCAGGTTGGTCTTTTAATTCAAAGCATTAAAGTTAATTCCATATACCTAATTTTTTCCAAAATACACATTAAACTTCTAGTAGAAATAACGTATATGAGAATGTAGGTTGTATTAAGATATGTAATTGGAGTAAGTAATATAAAAGTAGTTAATTACTAGATTCTAAAGTAAAATCTTCTGTCTAAAATCATAAAAGTAATAAAATAAAATATTATATTTAAAAATAAATTTAAAAGGAATGATTTTACATCGGTCCATCAATTGCACTAACTTTAAGTCGGCAATAATAAAGTGTACGAGCAAACATAAAGGTAGCAATTAAAAATACAGCAATATAAGCAATAAATATACCACCATGAGTTTTGGCGTAATTATAAGTGGTAACTGTAACACTTATTCCAATAATTAATGCTATTATTCCAAAAATCACAAATATAATAGCTCAAATTTCTATAGACATGGTCTTCATATCTTTTAATTATTATCGTATTTAATAAAAAAAATTAAAATTCTCTAACTAAAATTCTCTAACTAAAATTCAAGCTTGTGTACAAGTCAAGTAATTAAAGAGGAAATCTAATTCAAATCTTGTTTGCAATATTATTATACACTTAGTCATATAAAATACCATTGTAGATTGTAGCGAAAGTAAAATGAAATTGAAATTAAGATTATGAATTAATACTGATGACCCCAACTCTTTTTTAAATACTAATTTAAAAACAAAAAAAAATAAATAAAAAAACGTTAATTAATTATTTTATGTAAAAACTTGAACATTTTTTAAAAATTATTTAAATTTAAGTTTCATTTTCATCTTTTAAATTCATAAATAATCGTGAGATATTTTCTATTTCAAATTGGTAACTAGCTATAATTCTAGTATAGAAGTTGTTTTTTTATGTTTTGATTATGAATAATTGAAATTTTGGAAATTTTTGATATGCGAATTTTGAATGAGGGGATTTTCTTTTTAAACGAATCTGCATTAATAAAGTATTTTAATATTAATTAGTTAATTTATTTATTTAATCTAAATAACACTATTAAATTCGTGTAAATTGAAAAATACAGGGTCGAAAAATATAACGGAAGAGGTTTAAAAATATCTGTACTTATGTAGTTTTTGTTTTTTTGTAGAAAAATTATAAATAAAAAGCTGGGAAGAATTATCAAAAAATTGAATTTTTTATCAGAAACTATTATTCGAAATGCAGTAGAAAGATCTTAACTTTGTAAAGAGAAAAAATATGATATTTTAAAGATTTCATATTTTATATTGGTTTAAACAAAATCTATTCAATTTTCAAGGTAATTTATAGTTATCACTCTTTGTATTCAAATTTTAAATTTATTTATTTATTCTTACTTATTTTAAGTGTTTACAAAGTGCAATATTAAAATTTACAATAAAACCATTTTATAATAATGAAATATAAAACTAATACAATTAGTAATTTAAAATAGATATTATAAAAATTATACAATTAGTTTACAGAAAGATCCTAATGAAATTAGGAAATTATTTTAAATAAGGATTTCTTTACTCATATCAAAATTTATTCTTGTGTTGTATTGGTTTGTGTTTATCAGCATTCTGTTAATAGGCTCATATTTCCCGTAGTTAATCTTGTGAAATGTAATAGAAAATATGTTTTAATGCCTTAATCGTGCTCTTGTGTTAATTGCATTTCTTAAAATATTATCAATATAGCGTGAATCAATGTGTTTATTCAGTAATTGGGTTATAAGAACAATACCTAATACAATTCCCCTACCTTCTAAAATAGATAGACATATTAAACATACATAGCAGTTTAAGACGTTCAATTTTAAGGGATTATTCCAATAAAAAACCTAAGAAAATTTTTTTGAAAACTTTCTATTCTAACAATATGTTGGCGATAAAAAGGGGATCAAACTTGGTTAGCATATTCAAGAATTGCTCTGAATAATGTCGTAAATAACGATTTAGTAACATAAAGACCACCTTTTATAAAACCAAGCATTGAGCTTGCCTTGTTAATGATCTTATCAATATGTATGTTAAATGTAAGTTTGGAATCAAAATCCACCCCAATATAATTAAATTTGACGACTCGTCTAATTATAGAACCATCAAAGGTATAATTATTGCACGTAGGATTTGTAGAGCGAGTAAACGATATGATGACGCATTTATCAACGTTTAAAAATAAACCATTATAACTACACCATTTCATAAAATTGTTTAAGTCTTGTTGAAGAGAAAAGGAGTCATTATTTGAACTAATATCTTTAAAAATGTTCATATCGTCAGCGTAAATTTTATTTTTAGCTCTGAATATTTTTAGTGACATCATTTATAGAAATAACAAATAACAGTGGTCCGAGGTGACTCTCTTGTGGCACTCCAGAGTTAGAAAAAAAAACGCTGAAGTTGCTGTTCTGAAAAGAACACTGTAGCATCTATTACTAAGGTAAGAGTCAATCCATTTAATTAGAAAATACGGAAAACCATATTTTTTAAGTTTGAAGAGAATCACACTATATGGTAAGAGATCAAAAGCCTTACTAAGGTCAGTGTAAACCACATTTGTTTGCTTACCGGCTTCCATAGTTTTCAAAAAAGTTTAGACTAATTCTATAAGATTTGTTACAGTTCACCTCTGTTTTACAAAGCTCATTTACTATAAATGAGGAACAGTATTTTGTGAACTGGTCTTATGAAGGACTTTTTTCACAAATTTGGGAATACACCAGAAATTAACGATTTATTGAATAGAAAAGAAATAGGGGAAGATAAAGAATCTGCACAGTTTTTTAATATGATTTCAGGCAGACCGTATGGGCCTTGAACTGTATTATTAGCAAGTTTACTTAAGTAAATCTGAACATTGCTTCGTGTAAAGGATATTGATTCCAGTAGTATGTTTGGAAAGTTTTCTAAATGAGTGAAGATTGCTTCATTAACTGTAAGGGTTGAACAGGAATATTTCATTTGCATCATTAGATGTTTGATTTTCAAATGACATATAATTGGGATATTGATCAGTTTTTCTTTTGGAATTAACAAGTCGTCAGAAAGAATTAGAGTTCGTCCGTATTTCGGAAGTTATTTTACTTATGTAGGCATTGTATTTAAAATTTAATAATGATTGAAAAGCGTTATACAAATTTACGAAATTCAAAAAAGAAATGCCATCTTTATTATTTATTAATGTACATTCCAGGCTTTATTCTTTTTATTTCTCAGCTTTTTAAGTTCAATATCATACCATGGACGACTCGAATTAATATTTCTGTTACGTTTTTTTAGAATATACATGTTTAGAATATACATGTTAAACCTGATACGCAACTTCATAGAATCTATATATGGCGTTACTAATGTCCATGTTTAGTAAAGAATCTAAATCAATTGAGAGAAAGTAATTATTAATCAATATTATATTATATAGCAGTATATTTAACAAATAACTTAACATATTTGCCTTAATTGCGGCAATTCCCGTCATTTTTTCTCAACTTACAGAAGTTGTAATTACTGTGATTTCCGCACTTTCACATAATTTAAATTAGTAGTCACCGAGTGCCATAAAAGTATTAAAAAATAAATTTTCTTTTATATTGAACAATGAGTTTTAATAATTTAACTCAAAAGTACTAAAAAATACAATACGACACAATTTAAAAAAATAACGAATTTTTGACAGTGGTACAATTCTCAATTAATGATTGATAATGATTCTATGCTTCTCAAATAATTAATTACGAGAATTCCCGAAAAACTAACATAAATATTTGAGATACAAACAAAATGTATTGCTTGTATTAGATGACTTAAAAATTTCTTTGACGTCCACTTGCAACAAGCGAGTGAACATCATATTACAGGTACATATAAAATGTATGAGAAAAAAATTTATGAAATTTTGTATGGAAAAATCAAGTAATTTTTAGACCTTATAAAAATTAGGTGAAAGCGAATGTGTTAATTACTATAGATTTGAGATAATAAAACGATTTCAAAATGCACTTAGAACCTTCATGGCATCAAAACAACTGAACTACAAATAGAGTAAAAATCATAGGATATCAGGCATTGATAAGACCAATCTTAAGAATAAGTGCAATTAACAAGGAAAAGTTATTCGTTCTGAATAAAGACATGGGTTCGGGTTATATACCACCAGATGGGTGGATGCATCTTGACAAAAATAAATTTATACAATGTACAACCTATACCATTTATATAACTTCTAATTCACCATTATTTTGACGATCTACTAACAAAAAAAATGGAATATGAATCAAACCAAAAATAAAAAAATCATATCAGGAAATACTTAAATGCGATAGGTACATGGTAAAAATGGACTCAAAATACATAAACAAATATTGGTAGTATAGTAACAAAATTTAAAAACTATTATATAAAAAAACATGTTATCATATCATATCCTAGGCTCTGGTTCTGTTTCGTTAATCGAATTTTGTTCACTAAGCGAAGCTAATTAACCTACTGTAGCTAGCTGCACTGTGGTTGTGGTGCAGCGCAACGCCGTACACATTATTAATTATTTCGATATATATATTTTTTTGTATATACATACATATTTTTTATCATTTTGATCATTATATTTGTTTTTATTAATTATCATATCATATTGGGAATTGATGTGGTGTAATGAAAATCACTTTTCAGTAATTTTCATCATTTGATATATTTTTCGATGCTCACGGGGTTTGAACCCATGCCCCTGGGTTGTTAAATTCCTATGCTCGAGTGTTTTGCCACTCCTTCACAATGGTTACATATTGTGTAACTTCATAAAACTAAGAATAGGAGTTAAAGATTGCCCACTATCAGCCAGAGGAATAAAATAGACTTTCTACTAGTTCATATAATTACTTAAAGTCGAGGTACTAAGAAAGACATGAAAAATTGATTCAAATTAGCCAGAATGACAACATGGGTTATGTGGAGAAGGGCACGGAACTTAGAATGTATGATGCCTGCGTAAAATCAACTCTATTGTATGGTAGCGAGACATGGCTGATAAACCAGAATTATATACAAAGAAAATGTAGGTCTTCTAACCAACTAACAACTAACCAGAATGCTTACGCAATTAGAAAGAATGAACTCTGAGAAATGGCCAAAAAAGATCAAGCACACAAATAAAGCAGAGGAAATGAACATGGATAGCTCACACCCTTTGAATACCCAAGAACAATATAGCAAGGCAGGCATTGGATTGGAATCTGCAGTGTAAAAGATGAAGAGGTAGACCGCGAGAAATATGGCGCAGTCAAAAAAGAAATAAAGAATAACAATAGAATATGGAATGAACACAGTGCAGAACAGGAAAGAGCTGAAGTGGATCAAATGGAAGAGCTTCGTGGAATGCTTCTATGCTTCCAAAGCAAAAAAATATATAAAAAAAGTAGATGTAACTTAAATTCAATATTTTAATATTAGTGAATAAATAATTACTGAATAAAACAGATTTAAGCCAATCACTAGAATTTTTCGTGAAGTCAATTCTAATTCTATCCATTTTTTATCGTAAACTGAGTATTTTAACTCAAAAATTGCGAAATAATGTACGTATGATGGAGGCTAACTGACAACTTTACTTTAACTTTACAACCAACTTTAACTTTATTTATTTATTTTTTATGCTTACTAGTTTGGCTTAGTTTTTTAGAAAATTTTAATTGAATGTTATGATTTTTAGATCTTTAGTATTTAATAAATAAAAATAAAATTATATTTGACTAACATTTTTACCTCATTAGTAGATGGCAGTCGTTTACAACCCCTACTAAATGATTATTTATTCCTCAATCAATGTAGCAAGTTTTCGCTTACTAATAGACGTCCAGATAGAAAAATGCTATAGTATTGGGATCAAATTCTAATGCAGATTGAAAATAGCAGTTACAACAATGATGAAGCAAAATAAGTAAATTCTTATTGAATTGTTATGAATTTTCTTGTTGAAAAACAAACATTTTTTTTTAAATTAACTACAGTTAAATAAATCAAATTCATTAAATATATCGTATATAAAAAAAATATAATCGCAATAATATCATCAACCTTACAAAAGCTATCAGAAATAAAATGATCGAAATCAAAATTCACTTCTCCTTCAAAGTAAAGGTATCCTTCTAATTGTTTACCCTTCAAACCTGTAACATATCCTTATCCTATAATATTCATTTAATTCTGATCGTAGTTAATTATTTTATATTTTTTTCACCTACCAACAGATAAAATATCTTAATTTCTTTTAACTGAGATAAAATTAAAATTTATTTCAATAATTTTCTGTATTTCAGTTCATTAACACAAATTCAGAAACTCAGAATTCTGTTCTGCAACAAAACATTAAAAAAAAGACCAAACATATCGTAATAAATTATGACTAAATAAAATCAGGTTATGATAGTATGGATGGATAATTTTAGTTGTAGACTTGAAAATCCATTGAATTGCCCTTTAATTTTGTTGTTAAATGAATCAAATTTAAATGTAAATATCCAAATCTTCTGTATAATATTTGTCAGTGACGTGGGTAATTATGAAATTATGATTTTAGGTGAACGAGGAGGATTTAAATTATGATTTTGGAATTTTTGAATTAGTTTTATAATACATAGCAGATTAGCGATTTAAAAATTATATTTATTAATTTGATTTTGAAAATTATAATTTCTATATTTGAATTATCACAACATTAAGTTAAATTATTGGTATTGTACAGTATGAATAACAGAAAGAATTTAGTAGAGAATTGTTTTTTACTTATAATCCAAGATAAGAAATCCAGTCCAAAACAAATAATAAGAGAGTTAGGGTAAGATTTGGCATACACAATCATACACATTATACTGTAGAGTAAATTTACCTTCATAGTATAGGTTAACTTACCTGGAGACTCGAACTGTGATATCTTGAGCGAAGGACCAACCACTACACCATCGACCTAGCGCGCCTCTTAAATTTCATTTATTTTTTTTTTTAATAAATACTTTTTGTTTCGTGTGCTTATAACATTATTATAAGTCTTTTTTCAAACAGCATTATAATATAATTGTCTTATAATGTTATTATAATAGCATTGTAATGATTATAATTTTAAATATGAAATTTTAGTACAGTTCATAAAAGTGCAATTAAATATAATCCCCTTATCAAACAGAAATAAGTGTAACGATCGTAGCCTAATAATGTCCAGGAAAATACTACTTAATGTACCTAATAAAAATATTTTTTTTTGCTCGGTCAAATAAAGCTAAAACTTTTATTTAATTTCAAACAACCATATTTATTTTATTTTTTTAAGCATTAATTTAATACATAAAGTCTCATAATAATTAAAATGTAAATAGAATTTTTGTAACGAATAAATACATTTTAAGTTATAAATAAATTATACTTTTTTTTATTCATTTTTATATGTATACAGCAAAGGTACAAAAACGACTTCTCCATTTTTATATTTAACTGCTACCATTTTACTCTTAATAACATTGAGTTCATACAAATCAGGCTCATTTTCTTCACAATTTGACGAATAAATATTTAGAAATGAAAGTACGATATTGTAAGCCTTTCCAGTTGGCCAGTTCATTCAGACCACGCACTGCACGATGTATTTCTTTTGGTAATTCATACGATGTTAAAGATTCTGTAATTTTCTGAATTTGTTTATACTGCCATCTGACTGCAAATCGAGTTATGCCACCAGTTCATCCATGTAGTAATCTTTTCATTACACCTATGTCAATCAAATGCGGTGAATCTGCTGCTAGAAATTGCTCTATCATATCAATAGGTAATTCTTCTAAAGGTGAATTACATTTATGATGTGAAGCATATTTTCTCAAACGAGATCATAATCTGTTCTTCTTAAACATTCCGTTCTTGGGAATATAGTACATCGACTGTCGTAATGATATTCCCTGATAATGATGCATTTTTGACATCCAGATTGACTATTCAAATACACAACTCCTAATTTTCAATAAACATTCAAAATGTGAATTGCATGTAATGTTAAAAAAATGGTAATTCTTACCTTTTATAATAGATCTGGCAGGTGAATCACAAATAAAACAACGAATACCAACGTGAATCTTATGTTCATTTATCAACATCTTTCATTTCATCGACAAAAGGCTTTAAGTATTCTAATAACGATTTTAATGCTGAATGCGTTATTCTATGTGTCAGTGCCCATACTCGTAATTCATAATGAATATTTTCCTCACCATTAAAAGCTTTTTCTATGTCATTTTCTGACATGTCATCATCCGATAGTTCAATATTCCAAATACATTCTTCTTCGTTGTATGCAATTTCTAAAAACAAATATTATATAAATTTGACTTTGTATTTAAAATAAAATAAATTTACCGTTAAAAGTTCTTGGAGAAGATGTTGGATTTGCAATAGTAGATGGCTTGTCTTTTATAAGTTGAAGGTTTTTGCTATAACTTGACTGAGCAGGATTTAAAGAATATTTTACCTTATTTCTGTAATAAGCACCACTTTCGTTTAAATAAAGAAATATCCATTTTAAGTTCGATTTTTTAATATTTAAATTTCAAAATAAAAGTTTTACTTCTTTATTTTACAAATATCATCACCACAATGACAATAACATTCGATAACATATCTTATAAAAGTCTTATAAGACTATAATTACAAGACAATTAATTCTATAAGTTTATAGGCCTACAAATCTTATTAATATGGCATCTTAATTGCTTACTTGATTTAACTTATAGGACTTTACGAAAAGTGAATAAAAAGATCTTTACTCTTTTTAAAATAGCTCTATAAGATATTATAAGACTTACTTTACAAGACTTTAATACTTGTTAGTTATAAGATTAAAATTTAGCTAATACAGCTTGTATAAGAGCTTTCTAAGACTTTAAGTGTTTAAAAAAAACAAATTAGTCTTATTTATTGTTAGCTGGGTTGTAACCAAATTATTTATCAAATTTATTTCAAAGAATAATTGGAAATAATTTTATACAACCTATAGAACCTTCTGATTGGAAGTTAGATAACAATTACAACACATCAGTCAGCGGACTCAATTCTAATGAAAGGTATTGAGTGAAGGATAGAAGCGTTACGAAATTATGTCAGAAGTAAGCTATTTTTTCCTAAATTCTTTTACCGTTATTGGGTGTATTTCAAAAAGAAAGTAGAGCCATTTAATTGAAAAATATATGTAGAATAATGTTTGTTATAAGTTGAAATATTTTATTTTACTTTTACTATACAAATTCATATTTGACGAACTACTAACATAGAGTGAGAATTAGGTTGGGCCCAGATAGCTTCCTTACCACACATTTATTATTTCGTATATTGTTTGGTACAGCCACACACTCAGTAAATTGCATTCGGTATAAGAGATAGCTTTTAAACAAATTAAGTACATTTTCCATTACAACACATTTATATAGGATTTTTAACAATATATTGCTATCTCCAGATTGAACTTTAACCTTTAACTTAGGAGGTGAAATATTGTAACATAGTATTGGAGATGATAGTAAATTTTACACAATTTTTTTTGTTATATTTTAGAACAAATATAATATTTTTATAAATTTTTTTTTCACGTAAAGCTTTCTAATTCTAAATGTTATATTAAAAAGAGTTTAGTAGTGAGGGTTTTTTAAAAAATTGGCACTTTATTTCACAAGTCTTTTCTGAATTCAAAAAATAGTAATAGTTCTTATATTTATATTAATTTAATGTAGTTTGTAAAAAATTTTATATTTAAGAAAATAAATGAATTTTAAATCTTTTTTAAAATTTACATAAAAACATAAAAAAAAGGTAAACAAAAAATAAAATGGCAGTTTTTCACAGCTTAATATACATATTTAAAAAAATAAATAGAATATTTCAAAAAGTTTTATATCTTAGAAAATAACAACCAGTCTTTTCATGTAATAACTTCATTCGTCAAAATCAGTATTTGTACAGTTTATACTCATATGCTTGCTACAAACCCATACACATTGGTTTTTGACAAATCATCTGTATGGTGTTTTTCGTTTTAATCTGTTTGGACAATTATAACACAATTTGTTTGATGTGGAAGTAGAGGGCAGCTGCATTACAGGTGGTGGGAGAAAATCTGAACCCAATATTCTTCAAATAATATCAGTTTATCAAATATATCAGTTTTCAATTATTTTTTTGAATATTTCTAAAATAGCCGCAAATTGATCAATTTTTAATCTCTGCGGTCTATCAAAAGTGTTATCAAATCGTAAACAAGAAAGTATAGTAAGAAATCGAAGCTCAGACATAACAGCTCTGAAAATGTCTCTCCCTGTTCCGCTGTTGCAAATATTAATTTTGTAAATTCTCGATTTAACTTGAAAACTGATGTATAAATTATAATATTCCTAGAAATTCTCTAAATTTTATCTAAAGGTTTTGTTTCTACTTTTACTGTTGATTCAAATTTCAGTTTTTATTTTGTGTTGGTATGTTCGATGTTGGTATGTTCGGTTTTTATCTTCAATAGAAAAATTTGGGACCAATATTTATACATTTTATTTTCTGTTTCATCGTTACTAGCTGCGGTTACTGAAGTTTTTAATATTACAATATTATGCAGTGGAGTTCTAAAGTGGAGTTCTAAAAGGGAGTCTAAATATCTGTGGTTCATTTGCTGCCCACTTAAAACGGTTTTTTCCATAAAAACAATTCGTTTCAGCTTCGCGTTCGCCAATGTGTTCAATATTTTCGTTTCCTTCAGTTGCGGTTTCATCATTTACTCCTCATTGTCGGTTTCGGATATTTCGGAATTATTATCGTTATGATTTTCAAGGCAAAAATTTGGATCAACAACTTCGTCATCAACTTCGCTTATATCACAATTATTTTCTTCATCAAAAATTTCATCATCATTTTTTAAAATCTGTCTTATTCTAGATTCGTTCATTTCGTTTGATCGTGCAATATGTTCTATAATCGGAAAACTATAGAAAAGGGTTAAAAAGTTGTATCGAACTTCAAAATGGATGGTTTTAAAAGATTTTTTTCTTAAAATTTTAATATAGATGTGTAGTAAAATATTTTCTATTAATTGCTTACGTTAACTTAGACGTGGTAGTAAAAAATTTTCTAAGAAAAAATCCCACAATTACTTACGTTCTTTACATACAACATGACAAATAATACTGTGGATAAAAGTATAATATAACTAGAGGGTACTGAGAGTATCACCTTGTGAGAGAGCAACGGACAGAAGTAACAAAAGCAAAAAAGAGAGAGTGTAAAATTTACCACCACGTCATAAATTAAAGGTTAAGCACAAAGTCAATGCAATTATCAATATGCCAGCTTGAGGACTAAAATTTTCCTTAAAGCCCATAATGACATCTATTGGTTGTATTTGCAATTTTTAAGAACTCGGTGAGTTGAATGTATTCGAACATTTTAATTAATTTACTAAAATTAGCTGAAATTAATACAAGGCTAAGACTGTAATTTTGATCTCCTGCATTCTTATATTTATATAGGAATAATCTTATTAAGTTTGTGTATTTCAGGTACAACTCCTTGAATCAAGACGGAATTGATTAATTTTTTTTTAAATTACCCAGAAATTCTTCCTTATATAATTTTACTACCCACGCTGAAATTTTTTGTGGCACCATCAGAATTGGAGTTATTTACTTTATCTATGAGTCGTTACGCTTCGGATCTGTCAATCAATTTAAAGTTAAATTTTTTCCTATCTGGGGTAATATATAGGTTTTAAATATTTAGCCATATTCAAACCCACGTCGCAATAGAATTGGTAAATTCATGATATTTTTTGTTTCAGTTAAACCATCGTCTTGAAAGAATGAATTGTTTTCGATGTTCGTACTTACCATTATTTTTTCACATAATTCCAATTTATCTTTGAACTATTTCCTACAACTCAAAATTTATTTATATTGTATTTACATAATTTTGTTTAATTCAATTAATTTATTTACCCAAATTGAGATCAGATCTTATACTAATTAATATACACAAATGAAATATGATTTTTGTGTTTTTAAATTCTAAGATTTATTAATATTTAATTCCGAGAGGACAATGGGAAAAATTTCACTAAAATTTATGGTTTTAATAAAAAAAAAAAGTCTTACACTACTTAAGACAACTTAAACTAATTATTATTACTCAAAACTATATGTTTTACAATTTATTGGTATAGATTTTTTATTAAATATAGGCACTTGTCCATAAGCTTTCTAGTTCTTAATGCAATTTGATCAGAAATTAGATCAACTTTTATTTGGTAATAGAGTTTCTTAGTCCAGAGGTAGATTTAACATTAATTTTAATATTTTGTTTTGGGCTATCTGCAATTTTTTGAAGTGGGTGTCAGCGATGTTGTGGAATAAAGGACACGCAATGATAGCTAGAAAATTACTTTCATAATTATTATTTTATTGGCTACTGACAGATGAGATTTTTTATTGATAAGGCGTATAATATTTTAATTGGTTTATTTATTTAAAGTTTTATTAATATGTTTCTTAAATATTAATCTTTTATCTATAGGTAGACTCCCAGATATTTTACTGAGTCAACCCATAATATGTCAGTATTATACAGTTTGATGTTGGTAGTAGGTAAAAAACATGGCTTTCTTTTGTATACGAAAAAATATAGCGCTAATGAAAATTTTCCATCCTGTCAACTGTTTGTGATGCTGGTACCATATACATCGGTTGTAAATATGCAGGTGTCATCCGCAAAAACAGGTAAATTAACATTTCCTAATCTTGGTAAATCTTACTTTATAGATGTTATAAAGTACAGGACCTAGAACTGAGCTTAGTGGTACGCCGGAGGAGATGTTAAATATTTCGGAACTAGTTTTCCCTTTGCGTACTTTAAATGTTCTTTGATATTTTGGATGATCTTGATTAAGTACATATCTAAATTGATTATTTGAAGTTTATGTATAACACCTTCATGGCAGACCGTATCAAAAGCCGATTTGTTAGTTTTTATTTTTATGTAGTTTTTTGAGCGTAATAGCGGATGTATAGCAGTAGAGTAAGATCTAAATCCAAATTGCTAGTTTGGTAGTATGTTTTTCTCTCCAAGAACTCGGTTATCATTGTTTTGATAATTCTTTCGAATATATTTAGTAAACTAATTGGTCTGTAACTTTGTGGACAGTCAGGTGGTTTTTCGGGTTTTGCTATGGTTATAATTTTTGCTTATTTTCATGAAATTGGAAAATACCCTAGTTTTAAACAATTGTTTCTTCAATTGTTTACTATGTTAATTTCTATAGGTTAAGATTTATGAACAATGAATTTTATTACATATTATTTTACTCCAATACTCTTATTAATCATAATTAATAAATTATTTAAGTATTACTACATTTGCTAGTTGTTTGATATCAGGATATTATTTTCTAAAAATTTTTATTATTTAATAAGCTAGAATAAATAAATAAATAAAATATTTAGTTAATAACCAGCTTATCGATATGAATTTAGATTGATTTTTATCACTCACAGATGATTTTACATTTCAATATTACAGAATCCAACATCTATAGGTAGTCTCACTATTGCAATATTTAACTACCTAGATTCGCTTGATTTTGAACTCTTATTGATTCTAGTATATACATATAGTAAATACTGGTCAACTCCATAGACGTTAGAAGAACGAAACATACCTTTATTAATAACGTACCTTTTACCTCTATTTAACTATTTAAGAAGGTTTCTTAGTTTCTGACAATTGCAATAGCTTTGCACATTTCATGAGTTAGCGAGTAATTTAATAAATAAATGTTTGAAATATTGTAGATATTGTAGTATAAACTTGCAGTACCGTACTTAATTGACCGCGAAAAGGTAATTCTACCTAAGTTACTGTCAAGAACATACAAACAAATATTATTAAGTTAAGCATATATTGAATCACAAAAACTCTAGAGTATTTCAAAAAAATAAATAAATTTCTTTGGATTCATTTCTTTGAAGTTACGTCACTGAATTCAACTATTAAATACAGCAGTAATATAAAGACATAACAATAATTCTCGTATATGAAATGAACCATTTAACAAGTCATAATTCAAAATGGATGCAAAAAAAGTAAAACTTTATTTTTTATTTTTCTGATTTTCTGTTTTTTTTTTTTGTTTTTATTCTTGTTAAATGTTCACCTGTTAGCATAACAACAAGGTAAAATTATAATAAAAAAATAATCATAACCAAACATGTACAATATCACTGTTAGCTTCAGTTTTCTATCTCTCTCCTCTCTCTCACTCTTTCTCTTATAATTTACTCCAGTTTTGAAATTAAAATGATTCTTTAGTACCTACAACATATTTAAATTGTTGATTATTATTATTTATTCTGACCATTTTATCATTTTTATTTGAATGTCTTTAAAATTGAGCGGCATATCTTCCCACGGATGCAAAAAATAAAAAAAAAAACAAAAAAAAAATATTGCACGCTCGTTTAACAAACTAAACTAAATTCAAGAAAATATAACCAACAACAATAATGAAACAAACATCATTCGTGTTTGTTCTTTCATAAATAAAAAAGAAAATTTCTCTTTTGTTACAATTGCCATAATGATCACAAGAAGTGAAGAATAACGATCATATGATGGTTATGATGATGTTGATGATGACGACGATGATCATATAAAGATCGGTTTTAATATGCGTCTTGCAAAAACATTTTATATTATACATATTATATATAGATACTATAACTCTATGTTGCTCATGCTGATGATGACAACTAAAGGTTATAATATTTATAGTGAATACCTAAAAAGAAGCTGATAATAACTTGGTTATTCTTAAATGACAAGCAAAATAAACCGAAATTTTGTTTTTTTTTTTTTGTTTTTGGTTTTTTTTTTATATATAAATTTAAATTGTACATATGTAGATACATGTATATACATTCAAGTTCAACACCATCATCAACGCTTTGCCGCACATATCCTTTACATTTAACATAAAAGAGAAGTATAGAATAAGAATAATAATAAGAAGAAGAAGAAGAAGATGTTATGAAGATTACAGATGGCAGTTCTGACATGAAATATTAGTAGTTGGATTATGTAGAGAAAAGTTCATTTAGATCAGAGCAGATTTAGATTAAAATTACAGTTCAGTTTACTTGATTAAAGATTTTAGATAATTAGTTGTTAGTTTTGCATAGTTTTGTTATTGAATTGTTATAATTTTTGTTAAGTAATTATGAAATTTAAGAAAATGACATCATATCCATAACTTAGATTAGTCTACAAAAAATTTACAAAAAAAAACAGTTTGTCTTTTTATCTCAATATTTAATGGTGGTTTATGATAATTTTGTACACTATTTGTATATATCATAAATTTTGATGTTATTACAAATTTAAAGCATTTTTTTCTCTCACTTAGATTTTAATACAGGAGAAGGAATTGAGGAAGCAATAGTTATTTTATTACTGATAATAAAAATAAAAAACTTTACCTATCTAACTTTAGTCTAACTAAAACGTAATACTACTTGACATATAATTAGCACACAATAATGTTCTTATAGTATAATTTGCCAATATGGAGGACAGTTGCACAAGATAGAGCAGAATGAAGCGAACTTGTAAACGAGACTAAAGCTCTTACCCTGAGCTGTAGAACTAATAGATGGATGTATCCAACGATCAATATTTTATTTTAATTAATTTGTTCGGACATATCGAACTTCAAATTTGCTTCATTTATATCAGGAGTTATGAATCCCGTGAGCTTTCGATGAAAATTTTCATATCAATAATATTGATTGTGCAAGAACAAATTGACAAAATGTTAAAATGTTAAAATATAGGAAATTTTACAGGATTAAATAAAGATCAAAAGATGATGTATGTGGGTTAAATATCGAGAAGAATAGGAATCAAAAATATGACGGGGAAAATGTAATAAAGTTAGATGGCAGAACCGATAGGCAAAAACGAAGAATGCTATAAGTAAAAATGGGTTTTCACAGAAGAAATCATAAAAGGACAAGGATTTTGGAAAATGTCCCCAGAATAGAAAGACTATTATAGGTACATGTTTAAAGAATACATTTACTTTTTAATTAATTGTTGAGAATTAATATAACTTAAAAAGGCAATAAACCACTATAATATCATCATCATTAATTCTCGTATTTCTCTTTGGGGCTATATAGTTATGGTGTTTTTCAGATATTGTGGTTCAGAGACTATGTTTCAATTTTAGTAATCATTTTACAAGTATAAGCATAAAGGCCGGTTTTCATGAGCAATTTTTAGCTGATAAATTGGAGTTTAGAAAGAGACGAGTATAGTATACCTACCGTTAATGTGTATGAGCGAGTAAAATTATAATATTTATATACCAATTTTTATATAACAAACTTGATATATCATTTGCATCCATAAAATTCAGTAGTATAGTATGTGAAATTCTCTCAACAAATTTTGGTGTAAGTACGCATTTTTCTTATGTAATAGTATTGAAAATATCGGCGATGGTTATAGGAAACATAATATCTTTGTGAAGAATTATGTTTTTTAAATATCCTCCGATATTTATGACAATTTTCTCGATATTTTTCTCAATATTATGGTCATTCTCCCGATATTTTATCATTGTTTCTCTATCACCCTTCAGAATTTTTGTATTTTTTGCCTATTTTCTTACTATTCGCTGATATATCAGCTAAATGAAAACCGGCCTTAATTATTGTAGTTCTGACTTTCTAAGATTGGGTTTTAAACATTAATTTTAAAAATTAGCTGACTACAATTATCTTTCTATTAGTACCATTTGCGTCCCCTATCGTCGTCTGGTAGAAGAGACGAATTTTATTTCACAGAGAATTTGAACGAGTAGTTGCCATATGGTTAGATTAAATTTTTTTTGTCATCCTAACGATTAGTATATGGTGATACAATCAAATATGTCGCTGCGGCTCAATTGTGTATAGTATAACAAAAATTTAAGGCTCAACGGTCTTAATATTATCCGTTAAGTTCATCAAAGTAAAATACAGGTGAACGTATAGTTTATGGAATATTATTTTCATAGATTGGAAGGTATGAGATAAACTCTCAGTTTTTTATTATATTTTACAAATATTTATAATTTTTTGTGTTATTTCAGTTAAGATTTCAGAATGTAAACGCTTTTTTAAGTATTTTTGGATACAGAGAAGTTAATAATATTATTTTTTTTACGCTCTTGACAGTAAATTAGGTAGAATAACATTTTCATGCTTAATTAATTACGGTACTGCAATTTTACACTACAATAATCTACAATATCTACTATAATTACTGGCTCTACTCATTAAATGTGAAGAACTACTGCTATTATTGTCAGGGACTAAGCCTTCTTAAATAGAATAGTTTCATTGTATTTAATTTGTTACTAGATTATAATAGCATTATCTTTGCTTCATCGGCAATCGAACCTGGGACCTTTCGGTTGAAAGGCAGGTGCTCTACCAACTGCGCTACCCAGCGCATGAATGAATACTATGTTTGAATATTATCCCCAATAATTATCAATTTATGGATTGAGTTTTTATACCATATTGGATCCTATGAAATCATAAACGGATTAGAAGAAGCGATGTTGTATATGAAATAAAAATTATTATTCACTTTGGCTACTTGGATAATAAACATAGACTTTTATTATAAGACATTGCCAAATTCAAATGGAATTTTAATATAAACCGACCTTAAAGAAAGTAAAAAATAAACCAGGGCAGGAAATTTAACTTAAGAATATTTTTGAATTGTCTTAACTCAGTGTCAAGTTTTTATATTATTTTTTTTTCGTTCCATCCAATTTTAAGCAATAAAAACTAGGCTAGTCATTCCTTTATTGCACACAGAACATTATTTATCAAAACAAAACTTTGACAGACATAGTTGGTAGTGTTTAATATAAAGTAAAAATTTAGTATTAGATATAGGGTGACTTCCAAAATGCAGTAAAAAGTTTTAATACAGTTTAAATACAGTTCAACTACCGTTTAAAGCTTTTATAACCACTTCAATGTAAAATAAAACCTAAAGCTTTTGCTACATTTTGGAATACTATTTTAAAAGTAAAATACATACTTAAATATACATTCACTTCGATGTTTAAATTATAGTTCTGTGTTTTTGTAATATCAAACGACAATAATAATAATAATTTTGAAAATGAATGTTTTTATTAATATATTAGTCAATAATTTATTAGTCAAATACAAATACTATACTACTCATTGAGTATACACTATTTGTACTTGAGAACGCAAAGTAAATACTTTACTCAAAAAAAATCTTTTTTATAGTATTTTGAATACTTGTACTCGAATACGACCCAGCCCTGATATTTGCCACATCTGAAATGGCTTTCTTGAACACTTAAATTTATCTCGAATGCAATGATATGAACATTCGACATTTTCTCTCTTCAAATAATAGTTTGGTAATACGCCCAAAATCAAAGAAAATAAAAAAAATAATCCATCGAAGTCAGAAGCAAGTGTTCCAGTCCTGTATCAAATACAATTTATTTCTTCGAATAGATATTATCGAAACAAAAAACACTACTTTTTCTTTACGGTAAAGTAAACTAATCATAATTTTTTAAGATATTCAGAAAAATTCTCTTACAAACAGTCACAAAAAACAATTATAAAAAACTAGAAAATTTTTAATCAAATTGAATCGATTGTAATTATACCAAGTATGGTCTAAAAACAAAAAAAAAAAACTAAAACTATTATTCAAAATTGTTGTCTTAAATCAAAACAAAATTTCATGATTTGAATATTTTTACTATAATATGTAAGTAGATAGATATACATGGTACCGTTCTGATTACAGTTCCATTTAAAATATTTCGAAATATCCAATTCCTTTTTTATCTTTTATATTTTGAAATATTATTTTTTGCTATTTAGAAAATAGAACCAAATAGAACATCATCATCATAAATAAATTGCGTACATAAGTTACAAATCAAAAAAATGTAAAAATAAAACAGAAATATTAAGAAGCCTAGGATTATGTTTAGTTGTCTAGTCTATATCTGCAATGTATGTAAAATATTCATGGATTTACCGCCATCAATCGTATCGATAAGAACATGAAATACATTTTTATTTGTTTGTTATTTCTTTTTTGTTTTTATTTTTGTTGTTTTTATTTTTTTTTGGGTATCTATATAGTATACAAGTAAGCAGACAACTTACAGATACCATATTTTTTTATTGGCAGCTCTTTATTCAAAAATAACAACAACAACAACAACAACAAGAAAATAAAATTATGGAGTTGTAATGCTCTAAGGCTGATTAGGACGACGAAATGTCTCGTTACCAATCAAAGTTAAATAAATGTAAGTTTTTTCTACAACATTAAAATCTGAGTTTCACGCAATGAAATTGATATTAATTTTATTTTTTATTTATTTTTTGTTTGTTTATTTGTGTTTGTTTTAAGGTATATAATCAAAATGTGTTAAATGGTCTAGAGTTGTTTTTGTTGTTATTATTATTATTTATGCTAGAAGGCATAATCCACATTCAGGTAAGAGAAGGCGATTTTAATATTTTTTTTATTTTTTTTTGTACTGATGCGGTTTTTGTTGCAAATGCAGTTGTGGTGTTGTTTTTTTTTGTGATGCAAGAAAGAAAATTGTGTTAATATTTGCACTTTATTAACAAAGTTATAAATAATTCATAAAAAAAAAAGAAAACAAAAAAAAAGAATTGAAGTGCATAAAACATGCGATGAATAGGTTAAAAATTGCGTTGATTTATGATTATGATATAAGATTGTCGAATTTGGGTATTCGATGATTAATGAATCACATTTTAGAGTGCACGCACGCGTTTTTTTTTCTTTTTCATTTACTTGTAATTTTTTTTTCTTATTTTTGTTTTTTTTTTTTAAACATTATTTAATTTTTGACTTTAATATTTAAAAATGGTGTCCATTTAAAGTGAAGCAAAATGATAGCGTTTTAAGACTAGTTTTTTTTTTTTATATTTTTTGTATTAATTTTTTGTTTTTTATTTTACGAAAATTTTGGTGTGAAATTTTTGATTGAAAATTTGTATGAATGATGAAGACAGTGAAGAGCTGTGTTTTGTCTTTTTAAAAAAAAAAATGAAAAATTTTTATAACTTCAAAATTCAAAAATCTACTGCTTTTTAAAATTTTATGGAGTTGAAAATACAGTGAAATCAAAATAAATTGCACTGTACTCAAAATGTTATCATCCTTTTTTTACATATAATTATTAGAATGCAAACAACAAGAGTTGAAGTAACGTGGAACCATTAAATAAATTCAATGAAATCTTGTTGATTTAATTGATAAAATTCGGTGACATAATTTGTAGTAAGTTGTTCAGTAATTTCAATGAAATCGTTATTATTGAAATAATAAGGATATCTATATAGTAAAAAATTTGATAAAAAATATGATCACAAAATTTTATTAAATTAAATTGAGAATGATTTTGTTATTCTGTTAGAATATTAAGTTTATATTTTATTTTTAAGTTTATTTTACAGATAAATTACAGATTATCGTAATCGAAATCCCTATCAATGATTGATTTGGAAATGTAAGTGGAAGCTTATCTATATAAAGAAATTCTTGACAACAAATTACTTATCTATTTAAAATCACAAAACAAAAGTATTTACGTACCATAACAATTAATCTAACATCAAATCTGGACATTAAATATAGCTTAAGCTTGTGTATTTTTTAAAAGACCACTTCACACTTGGACGTACGACTTCTTTTATATTATCATGCTACTTCTTCAATGTAGTATGGGAACATAGCAACGAATGGAACTAAGCATTGCCAGCACTATATTTTTATATAATTTCGAGGTAGTTCAGGAGATTATTTACTTTGAAACCAGCGTTAATCCCACAAACGGCATCAATGTAGAGATACGGTGAATAACACCCTTGCAAACCATTTCCTCTTCGGCTTGTTCATATATCTCGGGTCAAAGATTTTATCCCGAAGTAGCGAAGTTAAAATCTAGAAAATGCTCATACTCCCGGTTATGCTCTACAAGTAAGAATCAAGGACATTGTTCAAGACAAGTGAGTATGCACTTGATGTCTTCGAAGTAAGTAAGTAAGTCTTACTTGTACAATTTGTTGAGTAAATAAATAAATAACCCAATTAACATAAATTCACTGCATTTGGATATTATTACAAAATTAATTCTGGATTTTTCCTACCTACTTTGAAATAATTATTTCAACATTTGCCCTAACTATAATAGTTATATGATATCATATGATACTTCATTAAATGGCCGATATGTTTTGATATGATTCGATATGATTTAATAAAATCATAACCTATATACTAATAACTTAACTATAATGGTCATACCTAATCATTTCAAAACGTCAAAACCTAAAGTTAAAAGAAGTGAAATAAAAATATAAATTCTATAAATAAATGTTTTTTTTTTATTTTGAGATTTGAATAAAGTTCTTAGTTAAAAGAAAAACAAAGACGCCACAGTTTTCCATTTAGCTTACAAAACTATTTTTTATTTATTTACATTGCTGTCAAAGTTGCTTATGATTTGTACGCTTCTTCTCGTATGCTTATGACTTAACGAATTATTTTGAAAAGACGGCGAATGATGGTTATGGCTATTATTTGTTATAAATTATATTTATTATACATTTTGAATTTCCTATATATTATAATTCAAGTATATTTTATCTAGAACCTTCCACATTTGACAAAAATTTGATCACAATTTTAAGAGAAAATTTGTTCCACATCTAAGGTTTGACCAGGTTAGTTATTTTTGTGGAGCAAAATTATGTAATTATAATTGGTAATTTTAATATTGTATTGACCTAATCTAGGAAAAAAATGGTGAATATTATTTAAAAATTAATATGTATATGCAACAGTTTTCTCTAACAACTAAAATAAATCGGTTGTTTTTTTATATTCGTCTCTCATTTGTAGATTGTCGGTTTTAGATATTTTGCTTGTAGCTCGGTTCTCACAGTCGTATATCAATTATTACGGTAACTCAAAATTGTTTATTACAACTAATATTAAAATTTAATCGATTGTTTGATTATGTCTTTCATAATTTCGTTGCTGAGTTCTAATACAATTGTTTCATATTAATTATACATAACTCATTTATATTACAAACAAATCGGTACACACAGCCGTAATTTTAATTTATTTTAAACTGCATATAAGCATTACCTTTGATGGTAACAACCAAACTTTTCCGTAGTCGACTAGATAGATAGGCCAATAACCAAACAATTTACGTTCAAATCCAACTTGATGGTATAAAAAAAAGTTCGACTTATATTTTTTAATTTAAAATAAATGGTAATAAATAATCAACATTCCAGCACCAATACCAGTAGTAATTGTCTTACAACTTCATACAGTAGTTGTTTTCAAAGTGGATTTATAAATCTCTCACACCCTCATTAATAGGTCTTGTACCTTCATGCATTGTTTGAACAGCCGGAAAAACTTCTTTTAATATCTTATTAGAAGGTCCAACAGTTTTTATATGTAGTTTATCAGTACGATTTTTACCTGATGCGGTCATGTAACTATTACAACTGGCCGACCTATATGATGGTTGCAATAACCTACCTCATTTCTGTGAAGATGTAGTACTATAGATATGAAATAAAAATGGGGAAATTATGTCTGTGTAGAATGAGAGAAAACAAACTTTAGAGAGTAGATAATGTTCTAAAGTATAGAAATTCGTTTGCAAAAAGATCACGAGGGAAAACCAAAAATATGGTAATAATACTAGTTACCACAAAAGTTTAGTCCTACGTCAAAAAGAAAGACACGAAAAGTATTTCCTTAAACAATATTCCTATACCTCAAAAATAAGAAGTAAAATATCTAGGAATACATTTAGATAGAAGATTGAACTGGAGAAAGCATATTGAAAGCAAACGAAAGTAGCTTGGAATAAAATTAAGAAATATGTATTGGCTACTAGGAAATAAATCACAATTATCTCTAAAAAACAAGATATTGGTTTATAACTCGTTACTAAAACCTGTGTTGACATACGGAATACAGATGTGGGGTACAGCTGCAAAAACTAATATTCAAGTATTTCAGAGATTCCAGAACATATTTTTGTGGAAAATCGTAAACGCACCCTGGTACGTTCCAAATAACTTAATTACAAAAGACTTGGGAATTTCTTCAGTGCGAAATAAAAAAATTCATAAAAAAACTACAAAAGGAAAGTTGAAGACCATCCAAAAAACCTAGGTCGACTGCTATTTGTTACACGAAACGCAAGGAGACTAAATAGAAGAATGCCAATCGACTTAATATAAAATAAACTATATAGTTAATTAACTAAATTAACTGTAAAATAAACTAGAGATTAGATTTTGTAAATTAGTGTAGCTTATCACTGGATAGGCTGCTTCAAGTCATATTTTCATCATAAATATTTGCTTATTATATAGAAATTAAAAAACACAGATTGTTAATAATAAAGAAAGTAAAGAAAAAAAAATGTTCTTGACATTACTTACAGATAATTCAAATAATACTGGTTCTAATTCCATCCTTGTCAAATTATATTTGCAGCCTTTTGGTATTTGATACATATTCAAGAAAACTTAATCAGTTGCATTAAAATATTGTATAATATATAGTTTTCTGCATTTATCTGGATGGATGGATGTTCGACGGAACGCTCAGATGACAGTTGACAGATGACAGATGACAGATGACAGATGACAGATGACAGATGACAGATGACAGATGACAGATGACAGATGACAGATGACAGATGACAGATGACAGATGACAGATGACAGATGACAGATGACAGATGACAGATGACAGATGACAGATGACAGATGACAGATGACAGATGACAGATGACAGATGACAGATGACAGATGACAGATGACAGATGACAGATGACAGATGACAGATGACAGATGACAGATGACAGATGACAGATGACAGATGATAGATGACAGATGAC
The DNA here is from genome assembly GCA_963942445.1 of Argyra leucocephala. Classification (NCBI taxonomy): domain Eukaryota; kingdom Metazoa; phylum Arthropoda; class Insecta; order Diptera; family Dolichopodidae; genus Argyra; species Argyra leucocephala. The sequence goes on from OZ012677.1 coordinate 138,006,845, forward strand.
AGATGACAGATGACAGATGACAGATGACAGATGACAGATGACAGATGACAGATGACAGATGACAGATGACAGATGACAGATGACAGATGACAGATGACAGATGACAGATGACAGATGACAGATGACAGTTGACAGATGACATGTGACAGTGCTGGCATGTGTAAGCAATAATAAAAAACAGAGACTATGCTTATGACAATTACATGCTGTTACAATTTGTATATAATTGAAATTTGTTAATGTGTTGGGTGTATTGTTTTTTTATATTTACAATTTGATTTATTTTTTTTCTATTGCAACTTGCAAGTGCAAAATCGAAACTGGATTACTCAAATTGTTTTCATTTAAAGTTGTGGCTTATTATCAAATATTATTTGTTCAATATTCTATTTATGCGAATTAAATATTGTAAGATTATAAAAATTATATATAAAAGGACAAAAAAAGAAATAAATTGATAAAAGCGAATTTAATATTTATTTTTGATAATCAGATTTGTTTTTAGTGATATATATTTAATTTATGGAATGAAAGTGGATTTTCCTTTTACTAAGCATTTATATTTATTTTGCATATTTTGCATCGATATTTCGGAAGCAATTTACTTCCTTCACCAGTGCTTTCGACTTCCAATTGCAAAATAAATATAAATGATTAACTTAGTAATTAAAAGTCGAATTTCGTTTCACTAGTATGTATATATCAATACTTTTTTTTAGATATTTCGGAAGCACCTTACTTCTTTCATCAGTGCTTGCGGCTAATTTTAATTCATTTTCGTTTTTCTATAATGTATTTATTTATTAATTTTATTTCATAATTCCGACTATAAAAAATTAGTCACAATCACTGCAAGAGGAAACAAATTGCTCTCGGAATATCGATAACTATCAAATTATTCGACTTTTAGTTACTAAATTAAATTAGCTACCACTAAAAATAAATCTTATTATTAGAAATTGATGAACAATTATTACGCACATTTAATAAAGTTTGTACATATGAGTTTACTGTACCTATACTTGCTGATGTTAATGGTGATGTAACGGTGTTAATAATTTTCAGGCGATTAAATATAAAACGATTTTATTTGAATTTTAATTAAATAAATAAATTAATTTTTCAATATTCATTTTCTTTTTTTTTTTGCATAATTTTTGGTTTTAGGATATTTCTATAAATCTGTGTAAATGGGTGGTTATTTTTTTGGTGGTTTAAGATTTCAAGTTTTTTTTTTTTTTGTTTTTTTCTTCAAATGTTTCAATATTGTATGTGAATACCTATTAGTATTGAAATTGCAGTACATAATCATGTCACTTGAATTTCATAAAAAAAATAAGTAGAATAATAATAATAATAATAATAATAAAAAAAAATGCATGTTAACGAATTTGTTAGATTAGGATGAGAAATTAAAATTTTCATGTTTTGTATTAATTAAATTTACAAAATAAAACAAAATCAAAAAAAAAATTATTTTTGGGGGCAAATTTTTTTTTATTCAAAAGTGCAGACATGAAATTTGTTATACTCCATGTAGAAAATAAATTTAAATAATACATACTAGATAGTGAAAATATGAAAAGATGTAGACATTAATAACTGGTTATAACACTTGATAAAATGGTGGAAAAATTAATTTTTATTTAAATTTGCTTTTTGGTAGTTTTATATTTTAGGTAATTAGTAAGAAGGTCAGAATAATTCAGTTAATTATTTATAAATTTTTATGGATAAAATGGGCAAGTATTTCCATTTTTGGAAACCGAATAGAACTTGAGGCATTTTATATGTTACGATATTATTGTCACACTTTCTATTACAATCATCAATTGAATTACATTCTATGTATAACTACTAATGAATACCAGAAGACAAATATTTGATGTGAACAGGTGAACAAAAAGGAAAAAAACCCAATTATTTTTGGTTTTAGGATATTTTTATAAATCTGTATAAACTGGTGGTTATTTTTTTATAATTTTTTTTTATAAGTTAAATAAATCGGCAACTCTGAAGTAATTTTAACTTGATAGTTCAGAATAAAATTCTGCTGATATAATACTGAATTGGTATTTTCTAAAGTGTTAGTTAACTTTCATCCGTCTCTAAAAAAAAGTAACGCTAAAGCCCCTTGGGACAAAATAGACCCATATATGGTTTTATACTATAAAGCAATTTATTTCATATTTTTTTTGTTAATTTATTGCTAATAAGTTTAAATAAAAGAAATCAAAATATTCCACATAAATTCAATCCGATTAAAGTACATAAATTGAACAAAAAAACTTGCTATGCTACATAAATATATCTCATTTCATACACTGGTGACACACGGCATTGGTATGAGTTTTACAAATAAATTTATTACAAATGGTACACTTTGATGTGTGCTTGTTGTCAGATTTTTAGCAAAAATTGCAACGGCCTCTTTTCTTTTGAGTTTGCTTATTTGTAGATGTCGCTGGTGAACATTTTTTTGCGTAAAAGATCATGGGGGCAAGCTCTTCTAGCCATCTGTTCTTTGATCAAAGATTCCCCCAGTATTTCGATAAAGAGTCGTCGTCTATGATGTTCTCTTTTGTTTCAATCTGGAAAAACGCTAATGAAAAGTGAAAATGCATTGTTAACTGACACGTCTAATATGGTGGTGAAAATAACATTTGGCCACCTGTTTGTTTTCCTTTTACAAGTATAACTAGCTATCTTTTTATCTACTGTGTCTGTGTGTACTGTGGTTATTTTTCGGTGTCGTTTGCAACTTGTATACTTTTATGTAAAGTGCTTTGAAGAATAGCACACTTGTTATTTTTTTGGTATATAAGTATCCCGGGTAAACGCAATCATTGACGAAAATACATGCTTACTTTTCACGTCCAAAAGCACATGTGGATTTGATGCTTTATTTTTCCTTACGGTTCCAATCATAGTCACTTTGCGTTTCAATAACATTTGTCCAAGTTCATACGATGTGAAAAAATTATCAAATGTAACATTTCTGCCATTTAGAGCTCTCTATGGCATAAATTTAGTACTACGCGTAAGCCTTGCTTTTTCTCGGGTACTGCGCCAGCTGCCTTTCCTGTATACACTTGAATATTCCAAACGATTTATACTATCGCAAAGTATCCAAAATTTAATTCCGTATTATGCCGGTTTATTCGGCATATATTGCCGAAACGGACACCTACCTCGAAACCCAACCAGTTGCTAGCCAATCGTTACATTTTCACCTAGATTTAATATTTTTGGCAATATTTCCACCCCTTTATCCCACAAATCTCAAATTGGAGCCATTTTATCCGTATTTCTGCGAGCAGCTCGTGTGCTGCGATCATCAAATCTTATGACTCTTGAAATAAGTTTGAATCTCTTGGAATCTCTAGGTACATAGTGACACGGTAAATATGCAGGCCTTTTTACTCGTCCCACAAGTTTTCAAGTGATTCATTGTGTAATTTGAACACTCCAGCTAATGTCAAAAGATCAATGAAGGCTTCCACTTCTATGGTATCTAAAATTTTCCAATTTTCTTGATATACTCGTTGTCTTTCAAAATTTGTATTGTCAATTATAATTTTTTCAATATTCTTTGTAATAAGAAATTGAAGAGCTGAAATTTCAAAAGATATATGCCTAGCTGCGTATCTTGTAATCCCTAGAGTAAGATGTATTATATTTGAAGAGGAAGCTCGACCACCTTGAGTAAAGGGCTCAGAAAACCATTGAATACTTTTATCATTGGATGAGTATGATACCAGTGGTAGCGGCAATGGTAGGTCTGAATAAACATCATCGCCGGTATCAACTTTCATCAAATTCCACATGATCTGAAGTTTTTGAGCAGGTATCGTTTTCAGAAAATAATGCACCACATATGTCATCTTCGTTCCGCAACATCTTGCAAAGGTTTACAAATTTTTTATTTGTTGTAGCAAAAACCAAAATTATAAAAAAAGCACTTACCCTTAGGTAAGTAAAAGGGTAAAGAAAATATTTATGAATATATATTTTTATATTGTTTTTCGTAAAACAATTTTCAAAAATAATATCCATGCTCTAAAATTTACTGAACTCTAAACGTAGCACATAAAACTTTCACAAGCAATACTGTGACCAGTTTCTCGTTAGAACTAAAATATATATGTATATTTACTTTATGATTACTACGATTATACAACGAATTGAAAACAAAAATTACAATTCGGGGATTTCCCTAATTAGATGCTTGTATACAAATATTTTACATCCACAATGCTATGAATAAATGCATATCTAGTACTAGGAATTACTATAGGTGATTTAAGACCCAAGGAGCTTTAGTGTTACTTATTACAAAAAAGGTATAAAAGTTAATCGTAATTTATTCAAATTTTGTGTAATATTTGTTTACAATATATTTGATAAAGTCATTGAGTTATAAATTTGTAACTATTATATTTAACGAGATATTTGACAGTACATTTTGCTTTGGGTCGAAATAGACCCGAGGGACGGATGGAGGGACGGATGAAGAGATACTTTTTTTTAAACATTTTGCAAGGTGATTTTCACTGTGATATTGAAAACTATTTAATAACTGTGTATTTCTACTACAAAACTCTCCGTTCTAGTTTAATATCTAAGAAAATATTATGACATCTATGCTGTTCCACTTTTCACAATTGCAAATGTTTAAAGTAAAAATAGAAATCAGAATAAATTATAAAACAAAATATACCTTACATACTCCACACAAATTTACAAATTTACATATTTTTACAAATTTACAAACATTAAATTTATAAATACTATGTGTCACTAGTAGTAAATTTCACTAAAGTATAGTACAATAATTGTGCACATAATTACATTATAACAAATATCTATCATTATAATAGACAAGCATTTAAGGACCTGCGCAATAGGCATCCTCTCATTTTATCTTTTTTCTCCTTAATGAACTCTTAATATGTTAATAGTTGTATACAACAGAAATGAAAAAAGTTGTATACAGAACAGACAAAATTTGTATTTTGTTTTATAATATTAAATTTAAAAAAAAAATATATCCATTTTCAGTCATTCTACATCTTATTATTTTTATAGATAATTAAAGGAAATTTATCCTATTAATTTTTTAAGTATTTTTAAATATGTATAATGTAGTTACAAAAATTCTCTTTAGTTACAAAAATATCTATTTTTAGTAATTTTATCCCATTAAATGCCACTGAATATAGGTAATATATCGAAAACGAATCATTATATGAGGGAGGTGTATTTATGTGTCCAAAATAAAACTTACTAACCTCAAAACATTTTATTAAACATGAGTCAGTACGTAAATTACCATTCTTTTAAAAACTTTTAATTTGGCTTCAACTTGAATTATAATTACTCAACAGTGGCCCCTAGTAATATGAATAATACAAAAAAAAAAATTTAATTTAAGTATAAAAATTATTTTAGGTACCTATTATGTATTTCGATCGATTTTAATCGAATCGTTCATCGTTATCGTTAGAGTTATTCGATTGTAATCGTTAGTGTCATTATGTATTTCGATGGCAATTTGATCGAAAGTGTTTAAAAATGCTGCAATTGTAAAATTCAAATCTGCGATGAAAATGACATATGTTTGATTCTTTAACTGTCAAATTCAAATTATTATACGAAAAAAAATCAAACAATAGTGTTATATTAAAAATTTTTAAGTTGAAAATAATTTGAAAGTATTTAAATAAAATATAATTACAAAATTATAAGTTTTTATAAATAAAATGATTTGAGCAGAGTTAAATTTTTTAATTTCTGATAGTGCTGAAAAACGCTATCAAATTGCAGAATTAAAAAACAAACGAACATATATTCGGAATTATTCTAATCCTCTAGATTTGGAAGATTATACGTATGTAATTTAAACATGAATTTGATGAGTTATTATCTACATTATTAAAACTATTAAATTAGGGCAAAAATTGAAATAGTCAATAAGTAACACGTCGATTCCAAATATAATTAAATTGGTTAGTGTATTAAGATTCTGTGCGGTTTGTACAAAGGAAATTATTTTCATGTCCGACTAGCACAGCTAACTTTTTCTGTTGTGCTTAAAGAAGTTTTATATGTATTTGCAGTTTATAATTATGTGCAAAATGGATCAAATTGCATTGCCCACTAGAAGAAAAAAGTCAAACAAATATTATTTTTATGATTAAAGTAGAGTTGCTGAAATAATTAGAGCAGTAGTGGAAAGCTTATTCAAATTAAATCACTGAAGCAAAACGTACAACATTTATGCTATAGTAGAAAGGGATTTTTTAGCATTAATGCAATCTTGGTAAGTTTATACTTTATTGTAATTAGTTTACATTATTATAACAGTTTTTGTTTTTAGATATGTGATCATAATCAGGTGATTCGTTTTGTGAGTGTGAGATATCCTGGTACCCCTTTGGAAAATTTATAATGTTTTCTCATTATTTACACTAACTTTTTATATTGCAGCTTATTTGTAACTGGCTTTTCATTCCTATTAAAATTTATTGTAATAAAAAAAAATTATGAAGAATAAAGTAAAATACCTACTTTGATTTCAACTTTTAAATCTATTTTTATTTAAAAAAATATCATAAATATAAAACAAAACACCAAGTGTCCAAGCGCACTCTTTTATTTTATCCGTTCAATTCAAAATTAAAATAATTTGTTCAAAATCTCTCTTTCGATATCTCTTTCGTGGTAAAATTTTACATCGATAAACTTTATCGATTTTGTCGACCATTTCTGAAAGATATCGAAATACATAATGGCAATTTTGCATTTTGACATTTCGTTGGATCAAATCGTAATCGTTATCGAAATACATAATAGGCACCTTAATTTTAAAAGTTTAATATGTATTGTACAATCATTAGTATAAGTTCTTATATTGTGAATGGACAAAATAAATAAATAAATAATTAAATTGAAAAAAGTGACAAAAATTTGTCAACAGCCAATATAACATTATTTTTACATATAAATTCACATTATTTTATGATTTTACATTTCTGGTTACTCTCACTCTTTCACTCTTATTGTGTAGATGAATTTTTTTATCATATTTGCGTCTTTTCTAACACACATACAATAACTGCATATTTATCATTTATGTGTCTGGGAGTTTTATATACATTTTTAGATATTGCTTAAATTGCTAGTTTTTCAAATGATTACTGATCCCTAATACCATTGATTCAAGAGAACAAAGCTGTAAGAACTGCTGCTGAAAAAATGTTGATAATTGAAAAGATTATCTTGTTATTTCTTACAGAATACTCATGAATATTTCTGTTTCTCACACCTATCCCCCCCATTTATAAGATTGCTGGAATAGAAAAAAAAAACTCACCTGTAATTATTGCCAATTATTTACCTATACTTTTTACTTACTATATTGATACTTTAACTTCAATTGGGTCATTTTAAAAAAGAATCAATACGGCTAAAAAATAGATTGTAGAGTAGAGTTATCAATTTAACATTGTACATTATCCTTCTAAGATGTTTTAGACCGAACTATGAAATACAAAAGATCGTAATATGGTGAAACAATGATTAGAATGGATCAATCACGATAGATACCTAATAGATATACTGAAATAAAATTGATTTTTTTTTGTTTTTTACAGTTACTTAAGTTAACCTTTGATCTCGTATATTAAGACGATATTGCAATTTTTATTAAAGTCAGAGCAATGTTATTGGAGTAGTTGATTAAAAAATAATTATTTGACTATCAGTTTTGTGGAACATCAAAATATTGAATGAAGAAACATATTACTGCTGTTAGAAATTAAGCCTTCTTAAATAGCGTATATTTCAGTTGTTACCAAATTGTGCTCTAATTTACTTATTTTTTTTTTGTCAATTACCCTACACCAATGATAAAGGTGGACCACGTCAAAATACCCATATTGCGTTTTGCTTTAATCGTGAATCGAAGCTGAGAACATGTCGGTCACAGGCAAGTAAAAGTACCTATTGCACCACCCAGCGGGTAAATTCCGGCATAATATATTAGTTATAATAAAACACAGTATATATAATCTAGAAATATAAGTTAAGAACATGTAATAATTATTTGCAGTTAGCTGAGGCTTTTAAAATAGTACTGATGACCGACTATAAAAAGTGCAAAATATACAGATTGGATGAACAATTAATTGAAAATGTATCTTACTTACCTGTTACCTATACTTAAATGTTTCAACGAAAAATTACACTCTCTATAGTTTTTTTTTTGTTTAATTCAAAAGTTGACAATACTATTGGATATTTATGCACTATTAATTTATTAGAGGAGTTAGTTAAAATTCCTAAATCTATATAAATAAATAAATTCTGTCTAATTAAATCTCTCCTAAAAAATAAATATTTATTTCCAGTCAATTTTAATCAGGTATTTTTATGTACACCCATTGATATCAAATCATCATTTTTAATAGTTCTGAAAAGAATTCCTAAACTAATTAAGAAAACATTTAACTATTATTGAAAAAATAAAAATCATAATAATAAATAAATAAATAAAATTACTCATATATTAACAATAGCTTGCTCTTACCATTTTGGAAAAATATTTTGTGAAATAAATTTAAAAATAAACAAACAAAAAAATAACAATTTTTTTTTTTAAACTCTAACATTCAATTTAACTGGTAAATTGATTTTCTTTTAAAAAAAAAAATAAAATTTTGAAGTAAAATATTTTTGCTAATTAAAAAATAAATTTAATATTTTTTCCTCCATCTATTTCAAATTTTTTTTGTTTCTTTTTTTATAATTTTATGTACTCAAGTGACTTTTATTACCAATTACCATGTTCTTAAAAAAAAAACAAAAATACATACTCTTAAAAAACTCCTAATAACTCTTTTAATACGAAAATAAAGAAATATGAAAAAAATGGGGTTGGTCTGGTCAACTAAAAGGTTATAAAGTATAATTATAATATATATTGTACTGATGTCAAAGAAATAGAGAACTATTTTATTATGTTTTTTTTTTTTTTTTATTTCCCAATGAAACATTACAATCTGTCATTCAGAAGTTTGTATCGCATTTTTTATGCAGGTAAATTGCACTGAATAGCGGATGATTACTCCACTCATGATACAACCACTCATGATGTCAACATTATACTCCATTGTATTTCTTAGCCCCCTTTGATTGTTCCTATTGTCTACTGGGTAGCTGCAGGATGCTAAGAGGCTTAAGGCGACTTACATCACTTACAGCCAACAAGCTGCTTGCTAGTCTGTTTGGATGTGCAGCTAATCTTATCTGGTACTTTCCGCTTATATTTCTAATCTCCTCCTTAATGGTTCTCACCTGCAAATCACGATGTAGGACATCATTATTGACAAACCAATACACTTTGATTAGCTTCAAGCCCAGATGCTTTCATTTTTTATGAATATGGATATCCATGTGGATCTCCTGTCCAAGTGCATGTACAAATACTGTACTACTTTAGCCCAAAAAGACGCTTTTGAGGTACTACTTCGTTATTAAGTACAACGACTGGAGAAGTTTTTCTCCTTAGTGTAAATGTGTTATGTGTTGATTTTGCTCTATTCACCCTGATTCTCCACTTTTTTAGCCATTGCTGAGCGTTGTTTATGCTGTGTTACAGAATCTCTGAAACATGAACTGGATTACTATGTGAGGCTAGTATGGTCGTATCATCAGTGAAAGTGACGGTGGTTGTTTCATTAGTTGTTGGTAAGTCTGCAGTGTAAATGAGATATAAGACAGAACCTAAGATGCTGCCCTATGATACACCTGACATAATTTCATTAGTTGGTGTATAGGCACTTTGATGCTTCACCAAAAACTGCCTTTCGATAAGATATGACCGCAGCAATAAATAATAGTTCTGTTGTAATATTTTTTAAGTTTGTACAACAATCCTTCATGCCAGACTTTATCAAATGCTTGACTAATATCTAGGAATATCGCTGTACTTTAACAGTACTTTTTTTCCTCTAAGCTGAACTTGATTACATCTGCTATTCTATGTGTTTGCTCGATTATAATATGATGGTCAATTGATAAAGATTAATTCTTATATATTAGGACAGTCACTCCCATAAAATCACATGGTGAAAGGTCTTTACTAATAAGTTGAGATGGGGCTGATGCATTATTTTTTTAACGCACGTCTACATTATCATTATTTTTATATGAATTAAAGTAATGCATTAATTTTTTTAATAATATATTAAAATAATTATTTTGAATTATATTTTCAAAATAGTTCATTCAAATAATGCATTATATTAAAAAATAATGCATTACATATTTAATGCATTACCAAAAATATTCAAACTAATTGAACAACTTTTGAATTACATTTGAACATATAATTTTTAATATTATTTTATATCAGTGTATAATACCTGACTTGTAATTTCGTCAAATATTCTTAAATTGAAAAAGTAATTCATTGAATTAATTTTTTTGAATTTAATGCATTATTTTAATTAATTTTTTTGAATTCAAAATAATTATTTTAATGCTATAATTATTTAATGAAATTAATGATTTGTATCTAATTAATAATTACGAAAAATATTGCATTATAATTATAATTCAAAATTCCCATTTCTGCTAATCAGTAATATAAAATTGGAAGCTTTTTTTCAAAATAAAGCATTTTTTTGCTCTCATTATAAAAAATAGTATTAAATATTTGCATTACAAGTAATTTATATTTCGACATGGCTACTTGCATGTTGTACTAGACCGTATGCTCATTTATACACTAGAACATTTTATACTTCTCATCAATTTAGCAATTGAAGTAGAGATTATCCAGAATTTGAGTATACAAGCAATTACGTAATAATTTCGCAATAAAATTTCAGATTCTTTTTAATACTTGAAAAATTTAGAATATTCCAATGTTAATTTTAAAAAATCTCATTAGACTGATCGACCTAAATTGGAAATTTATTCATTAGATTTTCTTTTCTTTAAATGATATTTGAAGTAAGTTGTTGAATTGTACGAAAATAGAGTAATAGATTAATAGATACTATATACACCATTGTATACATATTGTATACGTATACATATATATATACATATTGGATATGCCAGTATATACAAAAAGTCACTAAAGCTTGAATAATTTTCAAAATATTGTATTGATAATGATAGAAGGATTGTCAAAAATAAGCCTTGTGTTGCTTGAGAATGATTTTTTCATTTTGTTGCATGTTGAGGAATTCAAATGTGGTTTAAGAGATGTGAAAAACAATAAGAAATAATTATTTCATCTACAGTGATTAGCTATGTGATTGAATATTAAAATTTGTAAAATCATAATTATAATTTAATCTGTAAATTAAAAATAGTACGGTACACATATCTGAATTCCGAACCATTTCAAAACCGAGTTTCATTAGTCTATAATATGATAGATACTTAAAAGGAGAAATAGTGAAACTAAATAGTTTTTGAAATTTTATTAATTTTAAACTAATGATTTTATATATACATACCTGTTAATAAAACAAACATTAACATAAATGCCTTTTAAAGAGCTACCAAATATATTTATTATAAGATTTTTTTTTATACTAGTTTACTTTTTATTCTGTAAAATGTTTCTGATTTTTCTTAATTTTCTACTATCCGTTTTATTTTAAATTTTTGTTATCGTTGTTGATTCTTAGAACTTAACTTTTCTGTAACGCTTTTAATTTTTTGATTTAAACCTTTTTTTGACACTAGGTATAACTCTAGGTATGTTTCACAATTTTATTAAATATCTTAATCGATTTCGACGAAGTCTTCTGATTTTAGTATAATAACCGAAATAGATTAAGATATTTAGTAAGACTGTGAAACATACCTAGATTTTTAATATATAATTAATTATTTTAGGTTTTATTAGTCCAGCTACTCTATGTAATAACATATTCTAAAAAGCTGTAATTTAATTAATTAATTGCAAAAATGAAATAAAATGAATGAACTTTTGTACTGGACGCTTTAGATATTATAAACTCGTTATAAGCGTAATAACATCAATTTACTAAAATTTTCATACAAGTAGAAAAATCAATGCTCAATTTTTTTCTACTAATTTTTTCCTAATTTAGTTAAGTTTTACTCCATAAATTGTTAAATGCCAAACAAATACAACAACCATAATGTTTTGCTTAACTCATATATTTTTTTTTCTTTTTTACCATATCCTATCCATATTAAATTGTTTAACTTTTTAATGTGATTTTTTTTTCTACTTGATGGTTTTGTTTTTTTTTTTTTATTTAATAAAACATAATTAAAAAAAAAGAAACGAATACAAAATAGTTTTCCACCGTGTCGTTTTTGTCATATAAAAACTTAATCAAATGTTAAAATGTTGTATTTAAAAGCATAAATAATAGTATAAAATCACCATTTAAAAAAAATGTTATGTTTGTATAATGCTTGTGTATTGAAAAACAAAAAACAGAGAAAAAAAGTACAACGACAACAAGATTTAAATCTCGTTATATTGAGCTCAATTTTGACTCTCAACTCTAATAAAAAAAAATATGGTAAAAAAAAGATATTTTCTGGTAATAAAGAAATACAATCAATTTTCTAGACTTAAACCGAAGATGCTAGAGTTAGTTCTTCATCATTTTGAATTTTTGTTTTTTTTTTGAATTTTTTTTTTTAAACAGGTAGATATAGAGTTATGGTGCATTATCCTAAACTACAAAAAAATGGCAAAGAAAGGAATAAGAAGAAAAAACAATTAAAATTTCATATGAGATATGAATAGTATATACCCAATATGAAATTAAATCTTCATTAGGTCATAATCCAAAAATACAAACTAAAAGAAATTTTTCATGGGATCGTTTATAATGTATTTAAGTTTATGCATGATGAGCATTTTGTCCATGTAACTATAACAGTTTTTAATAAAAAACATTTTGAAGCGCTCTGTCGCAGATTTAGGAAGGTAAGGTCAGTTAAATTTGTTTTAATATTGTCCAATATGTTCTTTGGAAATTACCAGCATCCTTCTTTAACGAAAATTTGGTGAATATACAAAAGTAGATATTTATTATACGATCGATAATGGACACGGCCATCAAGTATAGCTGTGTTCTTTTCATCCAGTTCACGGTATAGAAATTACAATAACAACTCAAAACCCAGATATTTATCTGGTTTTTATACGTGTCTCAAATATTTAGTAATTATATTTATCACGAGTGGCGTTTGCGTAGTTTTTTAATAGAAATTTTTGATAATTCAATTAACAGGGTTGCCAAGTTAAAAAAATTGTCCATGTCATTAACCTACACCGTTCTTTTGAATTTAATAAAACCTAGACCTTGAACCGTATAAAAAGAACATACTTTATATCTCCAAATGAGGCAATATTTAAGTAAAATTATATTTTCTTTATTTCATGAAATTTGGTTTGCTTATATTGTTGTACCAGATTGAGTCTTCAGCTTAAGCTTGCTACTTGCCGAGATTCATTCTATTGTAATATTCAGCCACAAATTTAGTCTATACTATCCTTGACCTTATATGAAATTTCAGATAGTTTTCAATGAATTAGATTGCATTCTTCTCCTTTTAAGTTTTTTAAGAAAATAATTTGATATAGATGATGAAATTAAATATTTCTTATTTATTTACTTAGGTTGCCAACCGACCATGTGCGTCCTGGGCCTGACTCATCAACGTGCTCTATTTTTATGGATCACGGGTGGATTCTCTCCAGCTGAAGATGCAAAATTGTTTTAAGTCCGCCGACACTTCATATCTCCGACGAATGTTTGGTAAGCTCTGACGTCTTGTACCTTCGTGTTTGGATTCGTAGATTCTCTTGGCTGGAGGATTTTCGTTCATCCGCTCTAGGTGTCCCTGTAGTCTCTTGATTTATTTGTCATGACTACGTCCACCTCATCATACAGCTCATAGAGTTCGGGATTATATCCTCTCCTCCAGACCCCATTGTCGTTTTCAGGACCATATAAATATAGTTTAACTTATTTAAGCCTTACTTTGTGCTTTTTTCATCATTTCAAGTCATTAATTACTCAATTTTTAAGGAATTTTAATCAAATTATTTACTTCAGGTGACTTGTCACAGATTATAGCTCCGTACAAATCATTTGATGCTTCATATCATCAGAATGTATCTAAATAACGTACGTTCAGAAATTTTTGGATCTATTTAAAATGATTAGATTACGGTATTGTGGCTATAGGATATTGTCAAATTGATATACTGTAAAGTTTAGATTGTGTGTGATGTGTTGTTAATGATTTAGGTAAAATTTCTGAATTGAAAAAGATTTGAAAAATGAATCTATAACACTTTATGGTGAAAAATAATATTGCATAAGTATTTTAGCTTGAATTTTAATCTTTTTAGTTAATATTCAAATAACAAATGAACCCAAATTCTACTTCATTTTCCGACACTATAATAAATAACTTTCTGTGTCTCACCTTTCCAGTCGTCAATATTCGGTTGGTTCTTTTAATTTGACTCTCTTTCGACATAATTCAACTATAAAAAATTATTATTCTGTAATTGTATTCTGCTCTGGACAATGAAAGTGTAAGTTACTTGGTTCAAAAATATTTAATACAAAAACGATGTTCAAAATTATATTTGAAAATATGGGTAACACTTTAATATACATTCTGACTTTCACTTTCCCTAAAACTAACTGAATATATTTCAATTAACCTCTAAAACCTCCAAAATATATAATTCAAATTCAGTGAATTAGTTGTAATATTTTTCTGCTTAAGATCCATCCATACAGTATTGATAGATCCATCCATACAGTAGTTACCAGTAAGCTCATGTTTGTATTTCACTTGATTCCTATAGGATATCATTTATTAAACATTTTTCCTCTTAAAATTCCAAAAATAAATATTTTTAGTTAAATAATATTGAATCCTATTATTGATCAGGACAGCACAATGAAATATCTTTTTCCTAGATTTAAATGAAAAAATATTAATCTACAGTAAATGACAATAAAAAATTTTGCAGAATTTTCATACGATGAAACTAGAAAATAAAGTGTTTAGGTTATCAAAATCAAAACTATATTGTTTTACATGGTGACCATTATTTTCACGTGTTGTATTTTACTATAATTATTTTTATTTCATCATCATCATTGTCCTACAATCCTATCGCGGAGTATACTACAGGGAAAAATTAAATTACAGATAGAGATAAGTATGTACAACTTGCTTCTTAGCTGTTTCCAAAAAAAAATTAAATATTCCAGAACGAAGTACATATTAGGTCACGTAATTATTAATACTTAATACAAGCAATTGGACAAAATTGTGAAATAAAGAAGAACGTATATCTTGATCGCCATGTTTATATATAATCTGTAATCAGAAGAAAGATTGTTTGTTGTTGCAAAACCAAACTCTAAGTAAAGGGATTTAAAAAAATATTATTAGTTTGTTAAGCAAAAGTTGACAATATGAATAATTGATGAACAGAAACTAAAAAATAATTATAGCTTCAGCCTAAGCCATAATGTAATTTAACTTGTTTAAACCAACTTAAGAAAATGTACGGTTACATGTGAATTAGATTACAGTAAACCGACAATGAGCGTACCTGACCGTTCATCAGATTTTTGTGTTGCTTTTGAGCTGGTAAAATTTTATATGCTTCCATAAGTATGTTAACCTCCTAATACCCTTTTCTGCAAAATGTAAAATTTCCAAATTATTTACACTACGTTTGAATCATTTTTTCCGTTAAACGTTAAACAGGTCTTAAATGTTCCTTAAATCTGGTTTGAAAAGTTTTTCCAGTTTTTGCAATATATATATGTAATCACAATCACAATCGTTACATTTTATTTTGTAAACACCCGTATTTTGTCTGTAAAAATCCTTATGGAATTGAAAATAGTTCTGTTTCAAACAAATGTTCAACAGGTCAATTATTTCGTTTTAAACAGGTGTAACCACATTACAATCATTCAACAAGTTTTGACAGAAATGACAGGAACAGGCTTTATTGGTATAGATGTAAATAATCTGAAACCCTGTGAAATAATCATATCCTTAATCTGTTTCTATTATTTTTGATTTGCTTTCAAATTTGCTGTTCAACAATTCTGTAACTGCAATTCATTTCATAAAATGAATATTGGAGGAATATATTGTAATACTAAGACCTCCATTTGTAATTTTTCAAACAAGGAAAGTTGTAGGCTTCATTTAAATTCGATTGCAGTAATCTAAAGATGATGATTTATTTACTTTGAAGGTAAAGATTATCGTTTATACAGCGCCGTAGTATAGTCTACTAATAAGGTAAGACATTATTATTCGAAAGTTAACACTACAAATAAACAACTATGTCAAATAATAATCACTTATTTTTTTCTGTCAATTAAAAGTTGAATTTCCTTTCTCTAATAAATTAATTTTTATTTTTCACTAATTTCAGAAATAATTTTCAACCACTGATGAATGAAGTAAATAGTTTCCGAAATATAAATTTTTGCAAAATAACAAATAACTAGTATTGGCCCGCGAGGGGAAGAAAATTCGGCGAAGTTTGATAAAAGCTCGTACTCAATTTTATTATAAATTGTTTTCCATAATTTCAATTTATCGAAGACACTCTGTTTTTTGTTGATTCGTCTTAGACAACAACCGCATAT
Organism: Argyra leucocephala; assembly: GCA_963942445.1. Taxonomy (NCBI): domain Eukaryota; kingdom Metazoa; phylum Arthropoda; class Insecta; order Diptera; family Dolichopodidae; genus Argyra; species Argyra leucocephala. Next base: position 138,023,560 of record OZ012677.1, read on the forward strand.
ATAACAATTTATTTAAAACAAAAAAAAATTTAAATTGAAATTTAACTCAGGTTGAAACTCTGTACTTTGGCGAATGTATTTGATAAATTCTGTACTATGATGAATTTTGGAAATCTATGTGTATAAGCCAGTAAAACCATAAAATTTACAATGTAGCTTTTCCGAAATATATTACTTAATCTCTTGACTTAGGACAATATTCCTAAATGTTCAAAGTACATACGTAGTGGAAACGTCAAATAAGAGCAGAGTGTGAAAATATTTAGACGATATATCTTGCATACATGTCATAGATAAAGTTACAAGATTTGATTAAGTTATAGGTTAGCATATAATATATTCGGCGGAAATTGTAGCAAAATATGTTAATAATATAAAAATATGAACATCTGGCAATTTTAGTTTTAATGTAACGGAAGATAAACAAAATGTCAGATTATTACTAATTTATTTTACAAATGCACAAAATTATAATTTAAACGTCAAAGTGTACATGTATATTTAGATTATGAAAATAGTATTTCAAAATGTAGCTAAAATTTTATTATATATTTTACAATGAAGTGCTTATAAAAGCTTTCAACGGTAGTAAAACTGTATTTAAACTGCATTAAAACTTTTTATACTGCACTTTTGGAAGTCGGCCATTATATATGGGGTGAAATTTTAAATTGAAATTTCGAATTTGAAAAAACATTCAGTTTCGCTACGTCTCCTTTTAAATACATATTATTTAAAATATTAATATTGGAAAATCGGTTATGAAATGGTTCAGACATTTATATACCGTACTTTTTCCAATTTACAGATTAAACATAATGATTTATCAATGAAACGGTAATGTTTATGCTTAATCATAAGGATTTATTCAGCTTTTAATTGCAAAATTCAATATAACACACTATAAAACAGCTATTCTTGCCCATAACGAATTAAAAACATACTAGAATTCGGCCACTTTTCGAAATTAGAGAAATCTTGGTAAAATTCGTATAACGTTTTTTATAATTTACTCTAATTTGGTGGACTCTAAAAGGTCTTTTCTGTTAATGTTTGTTTTTATTTGGATTTACTTTTTTTTTATTCATTTTTATAAAAAAATTAAACTAATTTATTTTTATGTAATTTAAAACTTTATTTTTGATTTTATTTAAAAATTAAAATTATATTAATTATGTTTTTATTAATTTAAAATTTCTTTATAAACGATATTTTTTGTAAAAACCCGGTTATTATTATTTTCTATAAGATGCCATTGATTTATTTGTTCTTTAATATGAAAACAATAATACCATCAAATGTACGAACTCTATCGGTAGCCACATATAATTGACGCTGGCCAAATATAGGTTATTTTATCGAAAGTTTGTCCTTAAAATTTATTAATAGTCATAGCAAGTGCTAAAATGATTGGAAATTGTGTTCTTCTTATCGAAAATAGTAATAATATGCCAGTATAAGTCAAATGAATTCTGGGTATTAAAATACGTAGCCCACAGGAACGTACAGCTAAAAGTTCGCAATTTATTTTGAAAAAATATTTAATGTGGCTACGAGTCCTGTTAAATATCTATCATTTAAAAAAAAAATAATGAAAATCGGTTGAGGAACGGCTCTGGTGGAAATTGTTCCGTATTTTTTTTTATTTACACATTATATATTATGATATTAAACGAAATATTGGCAGATCAGTTGGGCATAATATTCTGGTAGAAAGTAATTATGTCTCTAAAAAAGGAACCAGGCAGCTTACTTCACTCAATACGACTAAAATATAAGAAAATAATTGTATAATAATAATATTAACAGCAAAAAAACGAAAGTGAAAGTAATAAAAATGAAATTTTATAGTCGGTTTTTCTCCATAGTAAGTTCGGTAGTATCTTGCCCATCCATGTAAATTTTTTTTGCAGAAGTTATAGTGCTTCGCAATTTTTGTAAACGCAAATGTAGATTTGTTGAAATAATTTTGTATTAGGTATAATTTCAACATTTACGTCTACATCCAAATGACGGGCCACATCCGTATCGAAAAGATCTCAAGAAGCAAATAAGAAGTTTTGACTGCACGTTTATGTGCAGTTGAAACAAATAAATTAAATTAAATCAAATTAAGTCTAGATCTAAATGTTATAAAGAATTACAACAACCCAACTAAAACTACAATTACCTAAATTACCAAAACTCCTTGCTAGAATAGGGCACAATACGTAATTTTTTCTGAAACAATTAAATTAAATTAAAAATATTTACTAGGAATTTGTTTTTTTAGTATCTTAATGTAATTGCAATTATTTAAGAAAACAACAACAAAATAACGCATCACAAGTAAAAAACAGAAAATAAAATGAACCACCTAAAAGGAGATTATCATGAAACGATCAAGACAAGAGGTCTTATTCTTTACCAATTCGTTCATTCATTTTCGTTTTTTTTTTTTATTGTTTTCATTTTTCTCCTTGAGTTTTTTTTTTATTGAAGCATTTTTTCTGTATTTGTTTTTGTTAATTATTAAAATAATGTAGTTTACCATATAGATTGGCAGCACAAAAACGAAAAACAAAAAAAAAAAAATAAAAACAAAAAACCGAAGCGGGGCATATTTTTTTAATATTAAGAATATTTTAGAAAATGTTCCATTCGTATAGGGTACATGAGGTGCACATATCTTTTTTTTTTTATTTATTTTTTTTTTTTTTTTATGAACTTAAAATATCGATCTGCATTTTTTCATTTTCTCAGTTATTACAGAGATTTTTGAGAAAAAAAAAGTCAGTTAAAAAAATTATTATGAAAAAATGAACATATTTAGGACAAGATTAAATAGTAAACAGTGAAATAGAGACATATTATGTAGAGAGAGAGAGAAAGAAAGAAGGTAGATCAAGTAAAAAAAAAAAACCAATTTAAAAAAATAATTTTCTGTTCCTGATGGCTTCTATTTTAATTCCTTAAAAAAATCCGCCGCTATGCAACATGAACATTATTTTATTTTTATTATTATTTTATTATAGTATAGAATTTACACGCCGCCACCACCACTATTTTTTTTAATAAGTTTTTTGACGTTTTTCTGTTTTTTGTTTTTTTTTTTTGTTTTTTGTCGTTTTCTTCATAAAGCCATCATGAAATTTAATGATACCAACAATAGTATCAACAACAATTTTAATTACAATCACCGGGTTGTCCAAATAAATAGTTAGTTAAATAGAAAACAACTAAAAGAGTGTTTGTACGCGAGTATATTTTAATGTAGGCACTCGTATATAGATTTGGTGGAGTCAGTAATGAAAAATAGAAAATGGGAAGCATCAAAAATAAACCATCAGTTAAATGTTAATTTTGTTCAGACGATTTATTTTAATTAATTCTCATTGGTATGGAGCTCCTATCATTTTTTTTACTAAAAAAAGAATTCATTAGTTAAAAGAAAAATGTTGATTAGAGTCAATGGAGTTCTACCAATTGGAATTTTGTTTTTTTTTTCGTCCCATTATTGTATTTATATAGGTGCGGAAAGGTAATAATAAAGGAACAATTTAGGTAAAACGGATAACTGAGATATAAAAAAAAAAACAAGAAGAAAAAGTTACAAAATAATCGGCACCAATGATGATTTTGAATGTTATGAGATATGAAAAAAAAAATTATGAATTGACAGGCAATGGTCTTAGAAATAAATATTTAAAATGAGAGCTAAACTGTATGTAAATATATATAGCTATTACCTATCTACTCAAGCTCCAAATATAGAAGAAATCAAAGCTACAATCAATATCCTGAAGCACAACAAAGCAACAGGTGAAGATGGAATTCCAGCAGAAATAACCAAACTGGACCCTGACTTATTCGCAAAAACAATTAAACCCCACATCAGGAAAGCATGGATAGAGGAGAATATACCACCATCATGGAAGAAAGGAATGATTGTCAAGATACCTAAGAAAGGAGACTTGCCAAATTGCAGCAACTGGAGAGGAATCACGGTTCTAAATACTATTCATAAGATAATAGCAATTATTATAAAGAAAAGATTAGAAGAAGTACTAGAACCAATACTACGGAAAGAGCAGGCAGGTTTCAGACCAAACCGAAGCTGTGTAGACCAGGTAAATACTTTACGGGTCATAGTTGAACAATCAGTAGAATGGAATGCCCCACTATATCTACTATTCATAGATTTTAAGAAAGCATTCGACACAGTCAAGAGATGCGCAATATGGAGAACACTTACAAAGAAGGGAGTTCCTGAAAAAATCATCAACATCATCAAAGCGATGTATGAAGATGCAGAGACAACAGTTCAACACAGAGGTAAGATCAGTGATCCATTCTACACCAATATAGGAGTTAGACAAGGATGTCCACTATCTCCACTTCTCTTCAACACAATACTAGACGACATTCTAAGAGAAGTTTGCACTGGAATAAACGGAATAGAATGGGATCTCTTCGGAAACTTAGAAGACTTAGATTACGCAGATGATGTATGCCTCATATCAAAAAATCAAAGGGACCTACAGAACAAAGTCAACAGATTACAGGAAGAAGCAAAGAAATCGGGACTGGAATTAAATATCGAGAAAACCAAAGCAATGAGGACAAACAATAGTTATAGTGAGCCAATAAAAGTGAGTGGACAACAGATAGAATACGTAGAAGAATTCAACTACCTGGGGAGCATTATAACATCAAGAGGAGGTGCAACAGAAGATGTCAACAGCCGTATAAATAAGGCAAGAAGAACATTTGGGAGCCTAATGAAGATATGGCGGAGCAACCAAATATCGAGAACAACAAAGCTAATAATATTCAGAGCATGTGTTAAGTCAACATTAATATATGGCAGTGAAACATGGCTCACTTCGGTCAGAATCAAACAAAAGCTACAAGTATTCATCAACAAGTGCTTGAGAATTATATGCAGAATATTCTGGCCGGCAAGAATTAGAAACGAGGATTTATGGATGATAACTGGAGAAGAACCTATCAACAGACAGATAAATAGGAAAAAATGGAAATGGATAGGTCATACACTAAGGAAATCAGAAAGTGATATAGCAAGAAGAGCTCTAGAGTGGAATCCACAAGGACAAAGGAGACCCGGCAGACCATACAACACATGGAGACGCACAATCGATCAAGAATTAACAGTCAACAATTATACCTGGGACGATATTAAGGAAGTAGTACTCAACAGAGAGGAATGGAGGTTCACTATCGAAGCCCTATGCTACCACGCGGAGTAATAGGAGAAAAAAAAAACCAATGATTTGGGTCATAGTTCAAGGTGGCTAAAAAACTAATAGCATAAATTAAGTTGAGTGGATTATTAACCAAATTATAAATACTGTCAAAATGACTGTCTAAATGACCAGAATATATGGAATGCAGCCTTAGATGTATACATTTCTAAGCAAGGAAAAGACCTGTCATTGATTGGAATCTATTGTCTAATAAGCTCATAAATAATTATAAAAACTCGCTTAGACAAAAATACCCTGCCGAGCGAACAATTTGGATTTAGAAATAAACCTTCCAGCATACACCAAGTTTGCATAATCAAAAATATCGCTAAAGGTAGTTTAAATAAAAAAAAGTCAGTAGACTTGATAGCACTTGCATGATGCATGTCAAATTTTCTTTCTCACCAGCCCAATGTATATCACCAGTGAACATTTTCCATGGTCCCGGGTTCGATTTCCGATGAAGCAAAAAAAAAAACAAAAAAATGCTTCATTGGTTTTTCGATCTGGTCTAGTACCCTTTGTCATTGGGATATAATAAATGACAAAAGATAATTGAGAGTTAATCTGGTAACAAATTGAATAAAATGAAACTATTCTATTTAAGAAGGCTTAGTTCCTGACAATAGCAATAGTTTTCCACATTTAATGAGTTGATAAGCTGGTAATTTGATAGATAAATGCTCCATATATTGTAGATATTGTAGTGTAAAAATTGCAGTACGGTACTTAATTAAGCACGAAAAGGTGATTCTACCTAAGCTACTGTCAAGATCATAAAAAAAAAAAAAATATCTCAATATTATTATTACAGTATTTCAATGTATTTTTTGAAAATGTTTCAAGCAAATAAATATTTTGGAATCATATTGTCCACAATACGTATTGGCAAATCTAGAAATCTTTTGGAAGCCACACTAGATCTAGATTACATCGTTTATTTACATTTATTGTATCGAACTCGTTCAATTCGATTAACATTTGTCCTGACTTCACTTTTTACCTCCATATGTTTTTGAACATACTCGTTTATTCATCACTGGTGCTACAAAAATAAAACAAATATTGAAATATCCTTAACATTATTAGCAATGTATCACGGGGGAACATGCAATTATTAACATCTAAAAATTTTGCTACTCAAGAAAGAAACCAATTTTAAAAATTATAAGACCAGAAAGACTATGCTACGGTTACACTTAAAAAAAAATTAATAACACAAATAGAAATGAAAATATAAATTTATAGAATTTATAGAATTAAGTGGTATACCCTTGCTTCTCATAAATATTTATTTGCCAGATCCACACCTCCGGCATGTATTCACTCTTTAGAACTCTTCACTATCAAACACATCCTAACACAATGCCCCTCAAATAACACAATTACATCTCAGAGGACATTCACCCCATTACAAGCCCTATAATTTCATACCAATACACACATAACTCTCATAAAAAACCTCCTACTACATCATAACATCTGGGATGAAATATAACTTATCATTGCCAATTTTCCAAATAATCTACTAACCTATTACTATTATAAATATTACTTGGTAGGAACAAGTCCTACCAACCATTTACATTCATTAATACTATTGTTTACTTACTATTTGCTGGAATATTATTATTATTCTATAGAGAATGGTAAGTATGGTTCATTTATATACTATTTAAGACTAAGCACTCAAATACACAAACACACAAATTTTTAAATTTTTCAAATATTATTTCGTTTATCTTTATATTATAAAAGCCCACATTCCGAAAGGGAAAAAAGCCTGTAGTTGGCCTGAAGATTAATCTGTAGGTCCACTGTTAAACAAATAAATAAATAAATAAATAGAATTAAGTAGCATTTAACATTAAGTAGTGCTCTGAATTGTATATGAACTTTAAAATTACAAATAAAGACAAAAAAAAGACAAAATGTACAACATAATGATACAAACAGTGTCGGGCTATGGGGGAAAAAGGTAATTTGTATCACCGGTGGCCAACAAGTAATGTGTGTTGTGATATACTGGTAGCCAACGTGTTAAACTAAACAACGTGTCAAAGTCTTCTTAATGATCGATTTTTCTTAGTCGAAATAGGACTAATACAGTCAAGCAATAGAAGTATTACAGCAGGTTCAGGACTAGGATTATAATTTTCTCCAATTTTATACAATCTTAAATAAACCATAGTGATATACATCAATAAATGTTAAATAAATTTCAGAGAACTTAAAAATAAATGCTAAGATTAAATATTATTAAAACCTATACTTTAATAGATACTTGGACTTCTTTTCAGAATATAATTTTATACAAGGTATCATCTAGAAAAAATTCAAAAAACAGCACCTGCCTGTTTTGAAAGCTGTTAAAATTCCGAAAATCCGCTTATAATAGCGATAGTAGATCAAGATTAACTATTAACATCATTTTAGTTAATAGACGTTAGTTAAGATTTAGGTTAGGTTTGCATCATGTCTTATATTAGCTAAATAATTAATTAAAGGTTTTTACTTGCCATTTTGTCCTTTGCAAATTAAATTTATTCTAAATAATTAAGTCAGGTTAGTCTAAATATTTACAAATCAATAATATTCTAGTAGTATAAACTCTTGAAATATAGAACTAAAATATATGAAAATAACATATTGCACAAATACATTAAGGAAATAAATAAAATAATAATAATCATAATAATAATAATAATAATAATAATAATAATACAAGGTGAAGGTATCATTGTTATCCGTTGCAAAAATTATATTGAGTATATTAAGTACTACTGAAAACCAATTTCTCTAAAAATTTGTTATATTATCTAATTTTGTCAAATTAATGCTTAGAGTAAGCTTATTCGACGTCTGTTTTCCGCTATTGTCATACTGTTAATGAATTAGTTTTTTAATAAAATAAAGTAAGCCAAATACATGCTGATAGTAGAGAAGTATAGATTATAAGTAAATATATTTGATAGTACCTAATTATACACTTAAATTAAAATATTTGAAAAGCTAGGTGGAACTAGTGAGTAACACATCTAAAACAAACAAGTTGCTAGTTAGTATAAAATATGCATACATTATTACGCAATCTGGTTTCAAGAGTCAAAACACTTAGTTGACGATCAAAAGATGTGCTTTTCAATACTTACTGAATTTAAGGCCACCGATTACTTTTATGTACCATCAAAACTTGTTGTCTCTTGTGGTGTCTCATCGGTTTTATGTTTTATTTTTAATTTAAAAAAGCTCTATTAATACTTTGGCTACAGTGAGATCACCTGATATACACAAAATTTTCTTCCGGAATATATCAGCAATATATCGGTAGTGGTTATTCCCATTTTCATCCCCAAGTACCGTTGTGATCAATAGTGATGTTTACAAAGTTAAAATTTGTAAAAAGGAGACAAAAGAAGGGATCAATAGCAATCACGATACCTGAAAACGAAAATTGTGATGTTCACTGGTGATACACTGGTAGCCAACGTGTTCAAATTATTAAATATTTGTGAAAATTCTGTTGAAAGCCGTATTAGTATTGGAGTAACCCCATATAAGAGTATGGAAATTTTGACGGGTAAGATTAGGTCATTTTAAGTCCTTTTTCCAAGAACTTATCATCGTAGGTTAATATGTAGAAAACTATTCCTACTTATGAACAGATATTTGGATATGTTGAAATGTCACTCCCACTAAGAGTATGTTTTCAATCTCTTTCAATTAATCGTAAATGTAATACTAGGAGCTATCAATTTTTTAAAATAGTGCAAGTCAATACATTGAAAATTTCTTCTACTTCAAGTATGTACTTTCGAAAAATGACAAATGTTAGTTTGAAAATGATTACGAATTGATGTTTACTTACAAATGTCTATTTAACAATACAATTTAGTACTAACATTGAACTCTGAATTCTTTGAACTAACTGGGGTTACAAAAGTTTCTGGAAATACCAACAATAGTACTAAATTTTGTCTTAAATATGGTTTGGCAACATCTTAATTCTAAATTTGAATTTTTAGGTTAATAAAGATAGGTAGTTAGTATAAAAATAATTTGCATTATATTTAAATCTAATTAACACAATTAATAATTTAAATATTTTCAGATTGATTTACAAACTTGATTCCATTAAAATGAAATCTTCAAAAACCTTTTTTTTTTAAATAATTATGTAAACTTATATTTAATAATTTAAGTAAAACTTTATATTCTCCATATCTACCATGTATACCCTATTTTCCTTCAATTTTTATAATAATCACTAACTTAAGACCAAAGTTAAATAATTTTAATCCATCGCAGAGTGTTTAAATTATATAAACAAAATTGAGTTTTAATTATTATTTATTATTGGTCATTAATTAGTTGAAAAAAATATGTACATACTCGTATAAAATATATTTATATGAGTGTGTGTTAAAAGTATAATATGATGATAATAATAATAATTTAAAATTGTATACCCAAAATAAGTACGAAACGATAAAAAAAAATAACTCCATTCAACTAAAATATTCATTATAATATCGCTACATATTCAACTGAGCATCAAGTCCTCAAAGGCACATACACTCATACAACATATTAATAAACTGTTAAAAAAACAGATACATAAAATTAAATGAAGTGTAATAAAATTTTACTTATATTAACAGAGTAAACATATTTTTTTTTTTTTTTGTATTAATTAATAGTCTTCGGTAACCATCATCATTTTATTTACATAGACTCATTATTAAAGAAGGAGAACTATGTCCAAACTGAAGCTAATTTAGCTCGTAAAATTTTATTGGAAATTTTTGGTGACTAAATTGGTAAAAATTTTATACACTTAATAATGTATATATATATATGCATGCATTCAACAGATGTAATTAATTTTGTTTGGAAACATTGTTGCTATTATTATGAAAATGATTATGATGATGATGACCATCATGATCATCATCATTAGTTAATTTAAATAAAAATAATAAATAAAAGTTATTCATGTCGATTATATTTTTAAATAAATTTCAATTTTTAATTGGAAAATTTAAACTAATTAATTTTATTTAATAATATTTTGATTGGAAAATATGTATTGAAAAAAAAAGAAAATAATATTATGCAAAACTTTTTAGTGAAATATTTTTTTTAATTGGAATTATTTATTTAAAAGTTTTGTTTTAAATTGAAATTTATATTTGGTATATTGTGTTTTATATTAATTTTTAAAAATAAATATTTTAAGGGTATTATTATAAACAGGGTGTTCAAATAAAAATTTTTATTACAATGAAATTTTGTTGCTATATTTGATTAGTATATCAGGAGGTAAATATTAGGTCCCTTTTCATTTCGAGATGCAGTCCTATTTTTAAAATTTTTTTATAAGTTATTTGAAAATGGGTTAATACTCTTCTTTCACTCCATTATTGTGTGTTAAGGACACTAAACCAAGTCGGTAAAAAACTCATGAAGCATTGGAGTTTCATTAAAAATCTAACGTGGGATCTTTCGAATGAAACTGCAACACCTATACACAGTTGTAACCTTTTTTGTTTGTTTTATTTAATATTCTCAATCTGTGTTGTGGAAAAATTATTTAAATACTATAATTGGTATGAATAGAAGCTTGAAAGAAATAATTATAAACATGTTATTATGTATTTAGTTAAAGTCTACAATTGATATTCAATTCTATTTTCAAAATTTAATTAAAAAATTATGTTAAATTTGTTGGAGTTATCCCTCGAGGTCAACTTGGTTGTCGATTTATCATTATCAGGATAGCAAATAAAATAATTTCTTTCACGTTAATTTTATTATTAACGCTTGACTCCTATTGGATGGCTGGTATTCAAAAATCATTTGATATTTGAGCATTTGGCCCAAATTATAGGCCATATAATATTGACTGTCTTAACCTTTAAAACTGTTAAAGGACTGCAGCTATAAAAAAATGAAAGATTGAAATATTTTTTGCAAAATATTGTAAATTAGTAATACACTGAAGCATGTATACGTAATTTTAAAAATCGCATGGTTATATTTTTTTTCTTTGAAACTTTCGAAAACATACTTCTAATATCATAACACAGTGTGATAGAGTGTGAGATTTTTACTTACTAAAGGTAATATTATAACGTATGTTGTACTAATAAAACTATTTTTTTCTAGAATAGATGTTTTTTTTCATTATTTTAAGTGTCATAAATCGTGTAATTAACGACGAATATTTTAGGTGCAACGGCAAAGAAGACAAGGTTGATATTATATTGGAAGGGCTTTTTTTATTAGTCGTTAATTTTTAACCAGTTCGACTGCTTCAATTTTAAGAAGATAAGTGAAGTCGATCATCATGCTTTACTCCTCTTTATCTGTCCTTATTTTTTTTAGAAATCCAAGATATTGATGTATACTATATATGTAGTCACAAAAGCTTCAATGCTTTTTTGCAAAATTTTTTCGTTATGTTCGTTTCTACTGAATTTGGCATACAAAGTTTTTCCTATATATATTTGGTGCTATTTTCATGAGTTATAATCTTAGTTATGTTAATTGAAAAAGGTCTAACGATATTTATATGTGTAAAATTAACTTTTAAAGATTTGATATCGTTTAGTTTTAATTTAGTTTCAACATTATACTGTATCACCAACCAGTTCGAGTCTAGTTGTGGTTTTGTCGATATTTTATCCTACTTCGAACAATGAAATAATGTTTTCTTATACACACAATCTTCAAGCCATAATCATTTTTCCAAATAACTTTAGTTTACGTCGTGCTTTAGTTTATAAAATCGTTGTTTTCACTTTTATACATCAACCTTTTGTAATGTTGATTACATGTACTATAAAAATGGAAAGCTTTAATAATGAACACCCTGTTAAAAAATATAATCATCTCTCAGATTTTAATTTTTATTATTTAGTAATATATTTTTGCGATATTAGAAAGTAGGTTTTTTAATTTTAATTTATTCAGAGTTCTAATATTTATGTCCTTATAGTCGAATTGACAATTGTACATGATCTTAATTAAAACTAATAAACTAGAAACTTACCACAAATATATAATTATAAATTTATAATTAAAGTTAGCTGTAGTAAATTTAAGATACTGAACAATATAGAGAATCATTGAAATTAATTTCGAATAATTGTTAATTATGTTCCGAATTTCGTATTAATTGAAATTTATTTAATTTTTCTTATTTATTTATTATTGTTTTTGGATTTTAATTAACACAATATCGCAAAATATTTTAATGTTAAGTAATATAGATGCTTAACGTAAATTAAAATATTATATATATAGTGTTATTGTTTCAACTAGGTTCACATGATGCTCTCAACAATTGTTAGTTAGTTAGACTGGCCGAATAAATAATTGCTCTTCATTATTGGGGTCTATCCAAGCACTTCAAGGGCTGTTATACTCACCTTCAATTACTCCTATATCAGTTTCGACTTTATTGCAATATTTAGATTTGTATTTATTTTTTTTAGATCTAGAATTCATAAATTTTTACAAAGTAGGTCAAATTAAAACTGAATGTTGCCAAAATATAAAGCTCTTAAATTTAATAAACTAAAATAATCAATTCAATAAAATAAAGACAAATTCAAAAAAAAAAATCAAACTATAACATAGTGCCATTGGAACAATTAATAGGAACAATAATAATAATATTAAATTTAATAAGATACAATTTAGTAAAAATAACAAAATTTTATATTATGTAAGAAAATAAGTATGGATCATTCGAATATATTACACTGAACCAAAAAGGTACGTAAATACAATAAAAAAAATCGTTGAGACAATTAAAAATTTATTAATATTTGTCCGATGAACTTGTTCATTGAGCCAATGAATAGCTATTTATTAATTTAATAATCTCGTCGTTAATACAATGAACAGTTATTAAATTTGTTTTATTAAAATAAATTTTTGTTTTAATAAACATGTTTGTTGAAATAATAAAATATTTCATTGAAAATTTCATTTCATTATGTCGACAAAAAGTTCCCATTTCTCCAACTTCAATCCTTTATTTGATTTGGTTTTCCCCGCTTTCTGAACTCTTCTCTTTCTACCCATTCTTCGCTACTTATCAGTTCTTTAAATAAAAAATACAATGTTTTTTTTACTTTTCGTGTATTTTTATTTTAATTATTTGGATTTTATCTTTTTAAATAATTTTTATTTTTTAATAAATTTTTGTTGATAACTTATAAGACACTATAATTATTAACTCGGGGCCCCTGTTGGGTAATTATATTTCAAGTTGAAGTCAAATTTAAAGTTTTTAAAAAAACAGTAATTTACGTACTGAAATAGACTTCGCACGATATAGCAGAAACCACTCGTGTTTAATAAAAATTTTTGGGGTTAGTAAGTTTTATTTAGGACACATAAATACACGTCCCTCATATACTGCTTCGTTTCTGATATATTCCCTGTAGTAAGTGGCATTTAGTGATAAAATTACTAAAAATGAAAAATTTTGCCATTAAAGAGGTATGTATATATATACCTACATAATACATAATTTTAATAAAAACTATATTATTACTACAAATAACCAAAATTTAGAAACAGTTACTTAAAAAGATAAAAAGGAAGAATTCAAGTGATTTGTTTTTTTGTTGTTTTTTATTTTTTATTTGAGATGAATTTGTTTTTTTGTTTTTTTTTGGCATATATACATAGATTCATTTGCAAGTCCATATTTAAATTATAATAACTGATTTGTTTGCTTTTGTTTATTATTTTAATAAGATCTCACATATGTATAATGTATTTGCTGAATAATAAAATCATATGAGCAAAAAATTTTCAACTGTGTGCGCATTTTTGTTTTATATACAACTTATATATTATATTAGAAGTTCACTAAGGAGTAGGAGAATCGAAATAAAATGAAAAGGTGTCTACTGCGCAGGACCTTAAATGCTTGTCAATTATAATTATAGATTCTTTTTTACACTGAAAAATTCTATTAAAAAACACGCGTCGCGTCATTAAGTAAACAAAAAAATTATTAGTTTTAATAAACTAGTTCGGTGAAATAAAGAAAAAATTCCTAATTTTAAAGTATGAGTTCGTTGAAATAATGAAACATTTTATATTTGGTTGATATTATGCCAGTAACAAATATAAAAGTATACATACATATTAATGAACGCATTGCTAAGCAAAGAAATTATTGATTTTAACAAACAAATTTGTTAAAACAACGAACACTGTTATTAATCTAATTTTAATGAAAGTGTTCGTAAACTATTAATGAATTAGTTGTTCAATAAATTATTGTATTAAAAATTGCATATTTGTGTCAATAAATCCTAATTTGTTGAATCAATAAACAGTTTATTAAGAAAAAAATAAGAGATGTTATATTTTCGTAATATTAATGAATAATTAATTGAGCCAACAAAAAATATGTTAATAACCGTTAATTAATATTACGAACAATTTTTTTTTACTGTAAAAACAAACAAACATAAATTATAAAAAAAATATAAATTACAAGAAGTAATTATTTTAGTACGGTACCAAAATCAAAAGTAATGACAAATTAAAATTAGGCAAAAGTACTTTAAAAAAAAACAAAATTAATAAAAGTTCAAACAAAGTATCAAAAAATGTAAAATGTTTTGAAAATATAGGGATGTCTGAGTGGCAGAATACAGACTCTTTTTAAAAGTGAGAAACTAGATGCTAAACGGCTAACATTAGGCATGGTTCTTAGTATCACAAAATTTTCTTCTTAGAGTTGAATCATTCTCACAATGTAAAAAAAAAAAATAATAATAAAGAAATGAAGAAAACAAATGTCACTGAAATAAAAATCAGCTGAGGGCCAGTAACATTAATTTGTCCTCAAGTGCTGCTGATGAAATATATGAAAATGTAGTAATAAAATTAAAATCTTTGATAAAGAGGAAATGGTATTAAATACAGCAAGCCATGGATAGATAAGGAATGCATGGATCTAATAAAAAAAGAACTATTGGTATGCGAAACTTTTGCAAAACACCGAAAACAACTCTTATAGAAACAAATATAGATTCTGGCTGAATAAATTTACTACAATTAAAAGAAGGAAACAAAGAGAATATAACACTAATAAATTTGATAAATGTTTAAATAATCCACGAAAAATTTGGAATGTGATAAAGAAAATTGTAAATTATGATTTAGAAAGTGGAAAACGAAATGAATTTTTCAATGATTGTAAAGATAAAAAAAGTAAAAGCATAAGAATTAACAAATTTAATGATCATTACTGTAGTACAGGAAAAGACAAGTTTGAATTAACTATGTATTATCCCAAAATGAGAACTAACAGCAGATTTAGGTTTGAATATATTACAGAAAAAAGAACATTGAAATTAATGGATCCATTGGCAAGTACAAATAGTGCAGGTTATGACGGATTTGCAACCAACTTAATAAAAACTTGTAAGGAAGAACTGGTTGAACCAAGCTTTCGCCAAGCTGATCGATATATCAGTTAGTGAAAGTACTGTACCAGATGCTCTTGAAATTACAAAGGTCATTCCAATATACAAATCTTATGATAAAACTGATGTCAATAATTATAGGCCAATCTCGATTTCAGTTTCAGTAAAATATTAGAAATTTTTGTAAATAATCAGATAATAAAATATTTAACAAGTAACAATCTTTTATGTGATAAACAAATGGATTTACAAAAAGCTCTAATACCAGCGCAGAATTATTAAGTGTGGTTGCTGAAATTCAAAATTCCATCGGTAAAAAACAAAAAGTTGGAATAGTATTCTTTGATTTAACAAAGGCTTTCGATGCAGTTGACCGAAAAAAAATATTATTAAATATTTTATATGAATGTGGAATTACTGCTAAAGAGCTTATGTGGTTTGAAAATTACTTTGAAAAGACAGAATAATATACCGAATGTGTTGAAGTTAAAAGTAAAATAAAAAACATTGAATATGAAGTAATTCAGGGAAGTTCTCTAGGTCCTACATTATTCTCATGCTATATCAGTTATTTTACAGCTATGAAATTAAAAGGTGAAGCATATCTATATGCAAAACATAATCAAATTAGAATTATTAATGATTAAGAAATGGTTGGATTTACATGAATCAAATGTAAATCCATTAAAAACTAAGTACATGTTAATTAAGAGTAAATCTGAAACAATAAAAATAAAGTATAAAGGTCATATAATAGAAAAAGTAAATAAGTATAAGTATCTAGGTGTAGTTATGGACGAAAATCTTAACTGGAATGAACATATCAAGGAAGTGAAATCAAAGGGAATCCGAATCACGGGAATATTTAGAAATCTTAGGAAACGTAGGATCATTTAATAAAATCGAATACTTCAATTGTAAGGAACAATCAAATATATGATTATGAAATTAGATGCGGTCAACACTTACGTTACTCGATGGTTACACATCTGAATGGATTAAAAGCAATAATGAGCACTGCAATTAGATCATATAATAATCTACCTGAACATGTGAAGGAAATGAATAGGCATCAGTTCAAAAAAGAATGCAAAAGAATATTAATATCAAAATATTAACAAAATATTTACATAATTATAGCTTTTCAATTTAAATTGGGTTTTTAATTTTGTGTTTTTCTTTTTTTTTTATATTTAAATTATTAAATTAGAAATTGAAAAGTGAATTATTATTTTTATAGTAGGTAATTTACAATTTTATTCTGTTTTTTTTTTTGTTTGAATTTTTATTGTTACTATCTAAATTTTTGATATTATCTCGACATTTTTATTTTTATGTTTACTTCGATTTTTTTTCTTGAATAAATTAATAAATACTGAAATGCATTAAATACTCAACACGAGCTCTGATAGCTCCTCTAGATTATAAATAAATAAATAAATAAATAAAATAAATGTTTTTGAATTAGGGTAAGTGGGCGAATTCTACTTTTGTAAGTACCACCCCATTTATCACCCCATATATTACAAATATTACTAACTTAGATATTACTACTATAAATATTATTACTTAGAAATTGTATTAAAATTTTTAAGTGAAAAAATAACAAAGAAAGTAATATCACAATATTCCTGCTAACTCTCAATAGAGTAGACTGTAGGAAGATGGTGGGCATACTTACTGGTCATAACCACATGAATAAGCACATGTGTAGACTAGCACTAAGTGACGACCCAACCTGTAGACACTGTCTGGAAGAGGAAGAAACTTCCACACACGTTGTAGGAGAGTGCTTAGCTCTTTCAAGGCTGAGACTCAGGCTGTTGGAAACGCACTACATAACCTCAGAAAACTTCTGCAGTATAGAACCCTCAAACCTATTGGCCTTTATCAAAAGGGTGGACTAAGTTGAGGGTGGAGGAGAGCAAAAAGAGCTAGAAGCCTACATGAAAAAAAATATCTCAATAAATTAAAATATAGCTTGTAAAACTCAGTTAAAACCTTAGACATCGATAAGCTTATTAATTAGAGAGTTACAGAATTAGTCTTTGTCAATTTGAATTTAAATAATCTATATGCATTATTAATTAGTTTATTTCCTTTTAGTTAGACAAAATAATAAGATATAGGATTAGGTGTAGTTAATAATATATGATAAACTCGTTACGTACTCGAACGTACAGATTATTTAAAAAATGAAGACAACTATAACAGGAGTATGCTCGACATTTTGCAAGATTGCATGATAAAACAAATTTTATATTGCGTAATTTTGCCTAAAAAAAGTTGTAATACAACCAGGAAGGACGGCTTTGCGAGTAAAACGATAGAATGTTTGTAGCTTTAGTAGTTTTAATTTGTATCAAATTGTTCGGGCAAATATTAATATTGTACAGTACAAAATATAAATTATTAACAGTGGCTTATTCTACATTTTGAAAATAATTTAAAATGTAATTTATAAAAAATATATCATGTAACATTCTTTAAAAATTAAATCTAAAAACTGTACTAATTAATAAAGCGTATACCAATTCTAGTCAAATATAAAATTAATTAAGTAAAATTATAACTTTTCAGCTCATGAAAAATCTGGCAAGATCACTATACTAAGCAAAATAACAAGAACTACAACGAACTTTTTAATTTTCTTATATAATTCAAAATTGTTTAATTCAAAAGTTATTTAAGCAATAACGTTAATAAATTGTTTTAGTTTCAGCATTTAAAAAGGTTTCAGCTTTATCTTTAAAATTTAACAGATAGGCTTTATTAAGCTTTACTTTTTTTTCGTCTTTGGCCATTGCTCCCTTCGCCAGCCAACTTTTTGCCAATTATATTTATGATTTCTCCTGTTTCTTGGCAACTATCTTGAATATCGTATGCGTCCCTGATTTCATTGCTACGATTCTTATATGTGTATCCACATATGTTTCTCAGAGTTCACTTTGCTGTTGTTCTCACATTGCCGATTTAAATCGTACGTTAATATGGGTCAAATACAGCTTTTGTATATTCGTGTTTTGTTTTCTATTCTTTTTTGTGTTCTAGACGCTGGTCTCCATATAACAGCTCGGATGTAACTTGAAATCGAAGGTTTTGCCTTTAATCAAATAAGAATAAATTTAATTATTTTAGTTAATATTATCTTATTTTAATTAAATATCTTATATAAAACTATTGGGTTAATAAACAAATTGCTAAACTCCACAAAAAAAGTGTACTGTGGGGCACCTAACTAATATCTCTTTTAACAATTTTAAACATAAAATAATTCAAAAAATATAAATTTTTAATAAATTGTTTCTAGACTTTTTCTTTTAATCAGCAATAAAAATTCAATTTCTGAATTTCCATTATTTCCAGAAGATAAATAGTATTGTTCAAATTTTTCCTATAGAAATTTTCACAATCAATAAAATATCCTACTTATTAAAACTGTATTGCAATTGAATTTGAAATTTTTTTTTATTTAATTAAAAAATATAAATATAATAATTCTTATTTATTAATTTTGAATTTAAATTAGAAAAGCCGGGCCCAATAATTTTGCCTATTCTCTTCATTCAATTTTATATAAATTTCAACATTATGTCTCTCGTTTCTATTACTCAGTCATCATAACTATTATTGTGTACAATTTCGAAAGATTTTTCCATAGTTATGTGCTTTATGATTTCCTATTCTGTGTAGGATGTACTCATTATGAATTCAAAGCAATTAATTTGGCGGTGAAATAAGGAAAATAAAATTTTACAATTATGAGAAGCAGAAAATGTTTCAATGATTTTATACTTCTACTATATAACAAAAGCACTCTAACATGTCATTTGGATACTAAGAAAATAATTCAAATGGTAGATTAAGTCTTTTTAGTGCTATGATGTTGCACTTAAAAATAATGCATTCATCCAATTTATATGTACAATCAACAATATTTTGGTTAATTTCATTGGCTATTTTCTCTTTATTAAATTTAAATGTTTGGCTTCAAAGGTAGTTTTTGTGGGAAAAAAAGATGTCACATTACTGGAAGAAGAAATTGAATATGACACAAAAATGATGAAAGAAAAAGAATGAATAAAAAAATTAAAATTATGTTTTATGCTAATTAAATTGACCAAATTCGCAAATAATTTGAAATTTCTAAAATTTTTGCATATTTCATTAAAAAGTGAAAGTATTGATATAGGCTTACAGATGAAATTGGCTCAGTATCAAAGTGTGGGTAATGAAATTAACATTTTTTTATTTTTGCGCTTAGAAATTTTTTAATTTTTTATGCGGTAGATTCTGTGCGTTTCATCAAAAATTTACCATTTTCTTTCTTTGTTCAGCTGAACTTTAATTGATTTGTGAAGCTTACATTTAGTTAATTGGTGAAGTCTGTTAGATTAGGTTTAACTAAGGCAAGTCAAATTTGGGATAGGAGAACGTTGAAAAAAGTGAAGTGCAAGCTATTTAATTTCTAGAAATTAGAATAAGATTATATATTACATATACAGTGTTATTAGGACGCTACTTTCTGAAAGACGCTCCCGATGTAAATTAGTCTATAAGTCTGTTAATAGAAAACATAAATTTGGTATTACTATTGGTATAAATTTTGTTTAATAAGATTAATTCATACGCCTATCATTATCTCTGCCTCATCCAAAGTAGTAATAACTCAAAATGAACAACGGTTACATACAAGGAAAACAAACTGGGATAATTATAGAAAGGAAATTGAAATGAAAACTTCTCTAAATATAGGACTGAAAAACCCCCAAGATATCAATGAAGCTATAAAAAACCTAAATAAAACCATGATTGAAGCAGCAATGTCATCAATTCCGACGCAAGGTAACATCCCAAAATATGTTATTTCTCCACCTGAAATAAAATCCAAAATCATGGAAAAAAGAAACCTTAGGAAATATTGGCAACAAACTAGATCCCCTGAAATCAAAGCCAGGTTAAATCGTGCAATCAAAGAACTTAAATTTTTGTTAAATAAAAGCAGAGAAAGTTCGTTGAAGAATTACCTTGAAAGACTAACATATACCGATCTTAATGACTACTCACTGTGGAAAGCAACAAGAAAACTGAAACGGCCACAACAAATTATACCTCCACTAAGGAAATCAAATGGTAATTGGGCCAGAAGCGATGGTGAGAAAGCAGAGCTTTTTGCATCACATTTACAAAAAGTGTTTGTACCGTATCCACCAGTAATTTCAACCGACGAAAACAACAAGATTGAAAACTACCTTGAAGTGCCTGATCAAATGGATTTACCGATAAAGAAAGTCCGGATAAAGGAAGTACAGGAAATTATAAAAAACTCTGTGTTAGACAAGAAGGCTCCTGGGTATGATGGTATCACAGGCAAAATGGTAAAGGAACTTCCGTATTGCAGTATAAAATTCTTAACCCACATTTTTAATGCTATATTAAGAACTAGCTACTTCCCAGATATCTGGAAAACTGCTCATATCATAATGTTAGCTAAACCGGGGAAAGAGCCAAATGAGACTAGTTCATATAGACCAATAAGTCTTCTGCCAGTAATATCAAAATTAATCGAAAAACTAATAGCCAAAAGATTGATTAAAATAAATAACGAACGAGATATCGTACCAGCTCATCAGTTTGGCTTTCGTCACAATCATGGAACAATTGAGCAAATACATAGAGTAGTGAACCATATAAATAATTCACTTGACAAGAAAAAATACTGTTCTGCAGCTTTTCTGGACATTTCGCCAGCCTTCGACAAAGTTTGGCACAAAGGTCTCCTTTACAAGCTTAAAAAACTACTTCCTCACCACTACCAGCAACTTTTGTCAACTTATTTATCAAATAGGAGGTTCTTCGTTAAAAACAACGGGGAACAATCGTCACTAAAAGAAATTAAATCTGGGGTTCCTCAGGGCAGTGTCCTTGGCCCACTACTTTACCTGATATTTACAGCAGACCTCCCCACATCGCCGAGGGTACTCACTGCTACCTTTGCTGATGACACAGCGGTCTTAGTGTCTCATACTAATCCGAGATTAGCTTCAGAAGTTCTTCAGAACTACTTATTGCTTCCGCTTCCAGTCCAAAGTATTAAGGTCTATAGTTAACGAGCCTTGGTATGTCCGAAATGACACAATTAGATCAGATTTAAATATCCCATCTGTTAAGAAATTCATTAAAAAGAAAGCTGAAAAATACTATGTTCGACTGGAAAACCATCCAAATTTACTTGCTCCTCAACTCATCAATAATGAACGAACAAGCGAGCGCAGATTAAGACGCTTCAGACCGCTGGATTTATCTACTAGATTCACTTTACCTGAGACTCCATAAATATAAATTTGAATATTAAGTCAAGAATCAATGGATTTTTGACTTAGATTACATGTCAGTTACATCACGTCAATTTTAATTCCAACATTATACTCAATATCTTTTATATTTTATGTAGATAGTTGTATAGAATAAAGACAAAAAAAAAAAAAAAAAAAAAAATAAGATTAATTGAAGACCCTGTTGTTGAATGTTGTATACACTTTGTATCAAATAAGTAGCTATATATTTTATTTAAGGTTACTTGGTGTTTCTAGGTTTCCAAATATTTCCATTTGCACGTCTTATCCTTTAAGGACGAAGAAGACATTTGAAAGCATCTTTGTTTTTTAATGTTTTTGTATAGAAACGCTATATCTGTTGATCTGCTGATCTATTAGGTATATCTATATACATATATATTATATTATATATATATATATATATATATATATGTATACTAGTAAGATAAGGTTCTGAAAAATATTTTAACGCCCACTTGATGATTTAATTAGATTGTGAATTTCGGGAGGACAGCCCTTATATCATTGCATATTGGGCTTATTGTGATAAATTTGATGATCATAAGTGCTTATGGAGATATTATTTATAAGCCAAATAGACTAAAACACACAAAAATTAAATGTCAAAGGAGGTAAAAAAAAACAATTTCCCATCATTTTATGTTTAAGATAACGTCAAAAGTAACAATATTAAAATTAAATAAGTATCAGGGTATTTAAGTAAATTTATCTCACAACAAAAAATTGCAATATTCGGACAGAAGTTTATTATATACATATTGATACATATCACCAATGAAATACTCTGAAAAATGAACACATCGAATATCGAGATATCTCTAAATAAAAATGTGTAAATTAAAATTTGTGATAGTAGAACAAATTAGAATTTAACGAAAACAATTAAATATTTGACAGCACAGACGAAACATCAGATTGCAAATTTTAATACACAAATGTGTAGTTGTAGGCCTGAAGTTGCAACATGAAAAAATTAATAAAATTAGCGGGTCTTAATTGGTAGAACATCACTACAATATATACCATAAGTTTATCAACTCTGCTATAACAAAATACTATTAATTAAAGGTAAAGAAAAAAAAATCATGTACCTATGGGGTCCGAAGCTACAGGGAGGACAAGGGTTTCAATATTTATAATTTATTTAGCTTTCGAACTGTTTTCTAGAATCAATTTTAGTAACAACATTTTTATGTTTTATTCATTTCTAATTTATACTTTTAAATTTAGCTTCATTTGTATTTTGCAGATCCTAGTTTGGGATCCTATTTTCAAAATATTAATATAGGAATATTCTACGTCATTTGGTTTTTGAATGCATACTTATTTTGTTGGGTAATCAAATTTCATGTTTTAAATATTTGGTAGATATTTTTCCAGGTATGTTTTCAACAGTGTTTTTTGCAGTTTTGATATATTATTGAATTTATATAGTTAAGTAGTTTATTAGTACAAAAATTATTATATTTGAATGACAAAATCTTAAACATTTTATTTAAATCGTTATTTTTATAATTTTGGTTCTCGACGTTAACTAAAACCATGTACAAGGACTTCGACTTAATCAAATATCAATTTATGTTTCTACCTAAATTAATTTTTCAAATTTATGAAATTCTTTATAAATATTTATGGTAAATTTCTGCCAAAACAATACCACTTGAATGTTTAATTTATTCCAATATTTTGACAATATAAAAAAATTAAAAATCGAGATTACATAGCCTTGTATATTTTTATTTTCGTATTAAGATTTTCATATATTTTTTCATTAAAATGTCAAAATTAAATAAAGTAAAATCGAATTTGTAACAAGGTTTAAGTGAAATACCATCGCCAATGGCCATACCATGTTCAATACACCGGTTCTCGTCTGATCACCGAAGTCAAGCAACATCAGGCGCCGTTAGTACTTAAATGGGGGACCGCTTGGGAACTCCGCGTGTTGTTGGCATCTATTTTTTGATTCATTGATTTTTTATAAAATTTAATTTCTACTAACAAAATGTATCAAAATGTGGAATATTTTTTTTTATCTCAAAAATAATAAAAATGTATTTTTAATTAGAAGTTAAGAAATTTTTTTATTTTTATATATAAATACTTACGATTTTTTTTTGATAGTTTCTCGTTTTACTATTATTTAAGGTGTTTATACTACAATAATGATGTTATTCAAAAAATAAAAAAATAATGGTAATAAAATATTTTTAGTTCAAATAGAATTCTACTTTACAAAATAATCTTAATTTTTTTGGTACACTAAATGATGTATACCCAGATTTTAACTTTCATCAAACTGATAATTTAGAAATAATCAATACTATAATGAATCTTAATGATAAAAATTTCATTTTGGACATACCAACCAAAGTAATCAAATACGCGGCTAATACTTTTGTCTCTATTATTAGTATGCTTTATAACAAAATAATTGATAGTAAAAATTATAGACAAAATCCTGTATAAGAGATTAGAGGCCTATTTGATTTCAAACAACTTTATATATTCTCACCAATATGAATTTAAAAAAAAAATAGGAACTCAAAACGCTCTAATCGATGTTTTTCACATGCTTTGTGGTAATTTGTCTCAATTTAATATGGTGGCAGCAGTTAATTGATTTAAAAAGGCATTTGATACTATTAGTCACGTTTTGCTTTTAGCCAAACTGGTGCATCTTGGTCTTACGTCAGAAGCGATTACCTTAATGAGTAGTTATGTAAAAGATCGAAAACGGTTTATAATTTTTAAAAACACTCAAAGCTTTCTCAATTAAGAACATTAATATAGGTATTCCTCAAGGATTTATGTTAGGACCTCTTCTATTCTTAATCTTTATTAATGATATACATCAGTTGCCACTCGTAGGCAAATTTTTATTTGTCGATGATTACAGTCTATTTTTCCCTATATAGTAATGATACCTTAATGTCCAGTCAGAAATAGAGCATAACTTGTTGATTCTAGCACAATATTTTAAAATAAATAGAATAGCTATGAATACACTGAAAACTAAAGTTATAAATTTTAGATCTCGTCAAAGAGATTTAAGCCATATTCGTAGTAATAATTATTTAGAAGAAATCGATGAACTAAAATTTCTAGGTGTTATATTTGACAAAAATTTTACTTGGCTTCCACATATAGAAAATATAAGCTGTAAGTTAAGTGTCTTTTTTGGTGTTATGTATAAGTATAAAAATAAATACCTATTCTTATAAAAATTAATATGTACTATTCTTTAATTCATTCTGTTCTGTCCTATGGTACTGTTATTTAGGGTAATGCTAACACTTAAAAATTTCAGATTTCTCAAAATAAAATAATAAAAAACATTTTGAATTTACCATTAATATATAGTTCATATAATCTATATTTAAATAAAATTAAGAAGATTTTGTCTAGTCATTTTTTTCTTAAAACTAAATTTTAAAAACAAAAAATAAAATAAAATTATCGCAATAAGCTAAATAAATAGATTCATAGGTGTAAATACATAGTATAAGCTAAAATACATGGTATAAGCTAAAATTAAACTCTGTAAAACAAAAAAATATATTATAATTAAGGTGAAATAAATAAATAAATAAATAATAATAATCTATATTTAAATAGAAAAATTTTACCAATCAAAGGAACTTATCAATTTCAACAATTACAAAATCCTAAATAACATAGGTTACACCAAAATCACAGCAGTAGGCAGATTTATATACAATTTTAACACTATAGGTATAGAAATGATGTTCGCAATGGTTTAGGTCGAAGTTTACTTTCCTCTCAAAGAATTTCTGTCATGGGCACAAGATTGTATAACCTTACAACGTAATATAAAAAATATAACAAACTTTGGAAACTTTAAAAATACATAATATATTAAAGAAACATTTACTATCGCCATGTTACTTGAATCAAATCATTCAGTACTACATATAGTTTTCTAGTTTTATAGATTTTATTAATTTTTTATTTTTTAAATTATTACTAAGATTTATATACTATATTATTATATCAGATTAAATTATATTTTATATTATAATTGCCAGAACCCTTAAGTTCCTATTATGTTAAATAGGTGAGGGAACATATTATTGTTATTATTAAAACCATATTATTGTCTGAAATAAATAAATAAAAAAAACGAAAATAGGAAATATCTTTAGTTCAAATTCATAATTCAACACCAATAAAATGTTGGTTAACTCTCTGTCAACTCTTTTGGTGTTGGTCAAATGGTGTTACTCTAATTAAAAATGAAACGTGATATGAATTCAATGAATTTTTGTGTTTTTTATTAAAAAACTAAAATATTAAGCAAAAAGTTTGTTTAAAAACTTTTATTATTGATTGCATTATCTATAAGATAACGCTATGGATATATCCACAACACTTCACCAATTTTTACTTATTATTTTAATTAATTCTAATTTCATAATAATTTTTTATATTATATAAAATTATATATTTTATTATATCATTTTTTTGTGATCATTATTGATTTCACAATAATTTTAATTGTATTGAGAAATTTTTAATAAAATTTACCCAATAAATTTCTTTGTTTAATAAAAATAATTTTCACAAAGACCATACCGAAATCCCCATATCAATATTTTAATCCATATTTAAATATTACAATTATTACAAATAACATTTTCGAAACTTACATAATATTTAGTATTTATTTACCATACGTTACAAATTTTTAATGTTCATAAATTTACTACAAATATTTTATTGTTTTTATTTTTTTTTTTATTTCATAAAAAATATTCCCATAAAAATCACAAATTTTCTATTTTAAATAAATATTTCCTTAAATTATATTATTACCGATACCATAAATAATATTACTATGTTATTTTATATTCAAATAATATAAAAAACGAGATCGAAAGTCAGAAAACAGAAAGAAAAAAATTACAATTCGAAACATTCGTAAATTTACTTCACATATGTACAAGCATAGTGTGACGGCAACATTAATACGGTTGATAGGTAAAAATATCACTGCAATTACAAACTAAAGATAATAATAAAAAAAAAATATAATAAAAAAATAAAATCCTGAAAATTTAAGACACCTGTTTGTAATTTTCCAGAGCATCATAAATTCGATCAAATCACAATAATTGAAAAAATCAAAATAATAATAAAAATAAGAAAAAAGTAAATGAAAAGTAAAAAATAGTTAACTGAGATTACTTTAAAATCACATAAAATAGATTAAAACAATGCAATGATAAATCATTTGTATATATAATCGCATATCGAATAATCAATCTCAATCGATATATCATGTTTATTATATGTATTACAGCGTAAAATTTTATATTCTCTCCATCACTCTCCAGATCAAATTCAAAACGGCATTGATCGGATTAACAACCAAAAAAAATAATAAAAATAAAAACGAAAAAAAAAAATTATATCGATTATAACGATGGTGTTTGATATACTCGCGAGTCGCGATCATCGTATCTTCTTATCGTTTCTCTTTTATAGGTAAGTCTAAGTATATGCAATGCATATTATTATCTGTTTTAATACAGTGGTTCTTAGACTTAGTACATCTTAGAATGTAAATACGATTTTGTTTATTTATTATTTTATCTTTTTATTTCTTTTATTATTTTTGATGTAAAAATTTAGAAATCATTAAAGTTTTAATTACATAAAATGTGCAATCAATTCGTTATTTATTTGCAAAGAAGTTGGTATTTAATTTAGTTATTTAAAATTATTATGAATATTAGTTCTATAGAAAGGTTGATTTCTTTAAAATATGTAACTATAATTTTATTTTATTTATATCTGTCATATAAATATGAAATAAAAAATTCGGACATTTCGTTTAAATATTATCGTTTAAGAATATCTCTATACTATACAATCTAGTTCAAATTAATTAAAAAAAAACAATACATTCTTTTTCGATTCAGATTCGGAAAATTCAGATTAAACTAACCTGTTTATAAAAAAATCTAGAGGTCTCTGTTGGCTAATTATAATTTAAGTTAACCCCAAATTTAAGGTTATTAAAAGAGCAGAGTTTAAAAAAAAGTTTCTTATTTTTTGACGTAGAATCCGAAATTGCAAAATAAACTACCTCGACCAATTTGAAAATCTCGAGTTCGGTTGATTTCGGCAAATTTCCGGTTTATAAAACCTATTTCCGGTCTTTTCCGGAAATTGAATTTAATTTGGAACCAGTCTCCTACGTTAGTTGTT
Organism: Argyra leucocephala; assembly: GCA_963942445.1. Taxonomy (NCBI): domain Eukaryota; kingdom Metazoa; phylum Arthropoda; class Insecta; order Diptera; family Dolichopodidae; genus Argyra; species Argyra leucocephala. Next base: position 138,051,862 of record OZ012677.1, read on the forward strand.
TTTGCTTTTGTATTAATTTTATTTTAGTTTATTTTAATTCCTCTCTTAATAATGAAACATTTTAATAGACAAACTTAGTAAGATTTAAAACTTGGTTATGCAAAAAGATAAAATTTATAATAAAGAAATAAAAGAAAAAAAAAAGTCAAACGATAGCTTTAAGTTAAATCATAAATCCAACCAGCTAATTCAGGGGTCGTAAAAATTTATATTATATTTACTTACAACCAAATTGTATTATCACAAAATTTGTATAAAATTACTTATTTTTATTTCAAACTATAATTGAATTTCGATATTTTTGTAAATAATTTTGTTATAATTACTTTTTTTTAAATTTTTTTTTGTATAAATTTTGGATGTTTACCTACACTTTTTTATTGAAATAAAAGAAATAAAAAAACAATAACGGCTCCTTACTCACTTAAAAAGCTGATACGCATACCATGTTATCTATTTCATACATACCCGTTATCTATTTCATACATTGATTCAAGGTAATTCGCTTTTTTGAAAAACCAGTTTATTTAAGACTGTGACACCCGCCACTAACCTTTACTCATTCGGTTTTATGTATAAACCCATTTCTGGTACTCATCTGTTTTATATTTCAGTACAAAGAAGAAGTGAAAAAGCTGTTTTGTAATCGTTGTCTATTATTCATTTAGCCGGACATTTACATATTTTCAACGATTTTGTGTTGTTTTTATTTTTTATTTTTGGACTTAATAACTTAATATATGCTCAGAGTGGAATAAGATTACATATTCAGGAAACATGTAAATAACATTATACGTTAGAGACTACAGTAGAATAAGTCGACCGATTATGGTGATACAAGATCGATAAATTCGGAAATGGCAAATATTACATAGCCATCAGGGACAAGGTAAAATTAAGATAAACTGTATTATTAGTTGAAATAATCATTTTTTTATTCTCTTCAAATTCACTGTATTGACACATCTTAAAAATGATTACAAGGATAAATGAATCGCAATTGTTTTTTTTTTCTTTATTAATTTTAATTATAGAATATTACAGTTGAAATTGTATACAATTTCTTAAAATAAATTTAATTTATTGATATTAGCGATTGCTGTGTGATCAATTTACTAGGTTTTACAAGAATTATTTTTACAGGATTAAATAATTATATTGTCTATTATTATTGTCTATATATATAGTCTATTATTATTGTTATAAATATATATAATATGGAACTTGAATTTGTATTATTAAAATAATTAGCTGTTGTAATAAGATATAACCCCTTAAGTCGATATAAGCGAAATTAGACATTGTTACTATTTACTATATGTATATTTAAGTCATAATAATACTATAATCTTGTTGTGTAAAATTAAATTTGTTATCTACATGTCAAATATTATATAGAAATATATAACAGCTTCTATATTAAGTTTAGGAATTATATTAAATTTTGTTCTGCTATATCACTTTCCTAAAATTGACTTAAGCGGTTGTAAAGCGCTTCTAATTTGGGTTTGCTCTTATGTTGTATGTAGCAATTCTAATTATTTATGAATATTATTTAACCAAACATATTTAAAACTTTCAGTTCAATAAACGTGAATATTACGAAAATACACTTTTTATGTCTTCCTAGTTTTTTTTATAGAATAATTTCAAAATGGCAACAACATGCAAATGTCATACTTAAAAGTTTTAAATTTCGATTTAAACGGTTAAATAATATTATTGCCACAAATCTTAATATGATTTATTTTTTCAAAAAATAAAATTACACATAAAATTCCTAAAGGTTAAGAACCACTGTTCTAATATTTAAATTAAAATGAAAAAAGAAAAAAATAAACATATTTCCTAGGATATAAGATTTTAGCATAATTCTATTCAATTTGTATCGTATATTTATTTTTGAATAAAATAGTATTTACAAACATATACAAACATATTATACATACCTACATAATAATTGTAACGAAATCGAAATCAGTACAAATATTATTGGTAACAATAAAATAGTTAAATACATTTCAATTGTATTATCTGCAATATACAGGATCAAAAATAACAAAAATAATAGCAACAAAAATAAAATAATAAAATACCATCCAGTCAGTAATCGGATAAATTTTCGAATGATTTTTCAAATGATTTGGAATATCGGTACCACCAGAAATTCAATGGTAGTTTCTATAAAAAAAAAAAAAATAATAAAATAAAAAAAATAACAAGAGGTCCAATTATTGCAAACTTTTAATACCAATCATGTATACAATACAAAAAACTTACAATATTGAATTAAAAAAAAAAAATAAATAAAATAAAAAAAAATGTACTACCTAGTACCATAATATTACAATTTGCAATTTAGGTAGAAAAGAGCCAACTAACCAACAAGTCTACAATGAATTTTTCTATGAGACAGGGACAAAACTATAGTTACAATTTTTATAAGTGATCTTAAATTGTTGATCTAAAATGATTATAAAGAAAAAAGAAAAGTAATAAAAAACAAGCGAAAATCGATTCACATTGTTAGGCGGTACTCGTTTTTAAAAATCCAACTCGATTTAATAAAAAAGAAAAAAAACACAATTTTGGTTTTTTTTTTTGTATTTGTTAGTATCTCTTTGTGTAATGTTACCATTGTTTAGATATTTTTTTTTTTTACTCTTTTTCTTATTATATTTGTAGTAATCTTACTTCGATGGAAATCATAATGGGGCTGGCTAAAATGTAATTAGTTAAATCGGTTGATTTACAATTATTTTCAGTTTTTTGTTTTGTTTTTGTTTTTAGTTTTTATTATCACAAATTGCGAAATAAGCGGGCGTTGATAGTTTTCAAATTCTGTGCGATTTTAAATTTTTTCATTTTATTATTTTCTTTATTTTTGTTCTATACTTTGATAACTCGTCATGTTTTTGACTCTGTGGTGATCTTAAAATGAGAAAATCGGATTTTTTTAATGGCAACAATTTTTTTTTTTTTTTTTTTGTATGAAATTTGTAACTATTTTTCATCACTACCTAGTTAAAACGAATTGAATAAATCCTAAAATTTATATGTGAATCAATAAAGAAATAATTTGAAAAAAACAAGATAAAGAATGTCGGTACCTAATTTAATCCAATTACTTAAGAATTCTGATGGTATGAAAAATTAAATTACAAAAAATAATACTAAATATGGAAATTTATGTGAACAAATTATGTGAATATTTTCTTTTAAAGAATGTTTGAATGTAATTATTCAAATATGTATGAATTGTAAAGATTTTGAAATAGAGAAAATAGATTTAATATAGATACAACAATGATCAAAATAAAATTTGTTCTATTTATTATATATTATTCAATATTGGTGCAATATCATTCATCCAATTGTAATGCAATAATTTAAAAATTTTGTAATTTTATTGTGAAAATTGTCTGTAAAAAAAAAATTTCTAATACCTACATTTAAATTGTGATATTTTAGATAAATATAATATAAAATAAATTGATTCTATTGCAATAAGAAAATTTAATTTAGCTATAAAATACATTTAATAAGAGGCTGTCGTCGATAATAAAAAATAGATATGTTAAAATTGTTAAAATTATATTTACAAAAAAAAAAAATAATTGTAAAAAAATTTTTAAATAATTTATTTTTTATTTTTGATAATTTATTTCAGTTATATTAATGCTAATTTTAATAAAATTACATAATTATTTCACGATGTATTTAGATTAAAGCGTTTTGTTAAGATTATGCAAAAAAATTAAAAATGAATTGCAAATAAAATAAAATGGATCTGTTCTTGAACATAATGTTGTAAATTCTACTACATGTATCGGGATCGGGATAATTTAATAACACTTGACCCTAAACTAATTGCTTCAAGCTACAATATGATAAAATATTGAGTAAAGCCAATAATTATTTTTTAGTTGTCATTGCAGATGCGTCTTTATACACCACATCCTTTCGGGCAACATGTTAACTCCTGAAATTTCAAATTATTTTGTGTTATATTCATAATAAGTAAAATGATAACTCGGGTTTCTCAATGTTATTTATTTCATATTTCTTACGAGGCTAGACTTATTTTATATAAATTAATTCTAAAATATAATATTAAAACCCATTCTATGCAATGGTACCACAAATGGTACCAGGTATATAGCCTCTCTCAAAAATATGATTTCTCATGATTATCAGAGCCAATTCAAAAGTATCATTAAGAATTAATTTTTGGAATACTTTTTCTTCAATTTAATGTGGGTAATTAGTCAGTATCATTTTATCTGCTTTAGTGAAATGGTGTGAAATGGGACGGAATAAAAAAAGTGGTCCCATATGGTACCGTTGATACGATACAAGCATATGAATGGTGTATTATGTACATTTTTATGTTTAATTAAAAATTGTTAAGATTGTTATCTGAAATTGAAAATGAGATAAAAAACCTCCTTCCTGAAAATAATATTAGAATTGAAGAAGTAGATACAGACCATGAATGGGAAAAAATAGAAACAGCCATAGTCACAAGTGCAAGAAATATAATCGGTAATAAAATCCAACAAAGAAATTCAGAAGGGTTTGATAATGACTGCAGAGAAGCAATAAAGATTAAAAATAATGCCCGATTTAAACTTCTTCAAAGATGTACCAGAGTAAATATGGAAAATTATAAAGAAAAATTAAAAATAGCCACAAAAATATGCAAACAAATAAAGGGATTTTCCTAAAAAATAAAATTTTAAAAAAACAGGAAGAACATAATAGGGGAAATATTAAAAAAATCTATAATAACATCAATAGACAAACTAAATGCTTCCACCCAAGACTAACATCATGCAAAGATAAAGAGGGTAATCTATTGACTGCAGATCAACAAATTATAGACAGATGCGCTGAGTATTACGAAGAAATATTAAATAAAACATTCGAACAAAATCAAACAGAAAATGATGGTATATACACAGCCGAATTAATTATAAATGAACCCTCATTAAATGGTGTGAAGAATGCTATAAGGAAGCTAAAAAAATAATAAAGCACCAAGGGAAGATTCGATAACATCCGAACTACTATATAAAGGTGGGGAATATTTACATAAGAAGATACATAAATTAATATGTGCAATATGGCTTAATGAAACAATACCAGAAAAATGGTGTATAAGTGTACTAAGACCAATCCATAAGAAGGGAGATAGAACTAACTGTAATAATTATCGAGAGATTATCCTACTAAACACAGCGTACAAAATACTGTCAAATATAGTATACGAAAAAATCGAACCGTATACTGAAGAAAGGCTTGGCGAATATCAGTGCGATTTTCGTAAACAAAGATCCACTGTTGACCAAATATATTTATTAAAACAAAACATGGAAAAATGCTATGAATTTGGTCAAGAGTTACACATTTTATTTATTGACTACAAGCAAGCCTTCGATAGCATTAATAGAAATAAAATAGCATACTCATTAATAAAACTTGGTGTACCTCGCAAATTAGCTAAACTGGCCATGGAAACCATGTTCAATTCACGAGCAAAAGTTATGATAGAAAATACAACCTCTATAGATTTTGAAATTAAATCGCGAGTGCGACAAGGAGACGCGCTTTCAGCTTTGTTATTTAATATGGTCTTAGAACAAGCCACAGAGGAAATTGATAAAGGCGGTAATATATTCACAAAAACCTTCCAAATTATCGCCTACGCTGATGATATAGCAATTGTAGCTAAAAATTATAGGAAAATGGCAGAAAAATTTATTATACTAGAACAATAGACAAGACAAATTGGTCTGGAAATTAACGAAAACAAAACAAAATATATGAAAATAAAAAGGAAACCCGATCAAAGAATACCACAAAATATTACCATCAAAAACTTTAATTTTGAAGGTGTCACGAACTTTAATTATCTTGGTGTACTAATAAAAAATGACAACAGTATGCACTCGTGCATACAGGAGCGAATAAATGCAGGAAATAGAAGTTACTATGTTAATAAAAAATTACTACAATCCAAAATTCTTACTAGACAAACAAAACTTGTGATATATAAGACAATAATAAAACCAATAGTAACATATGGATGTGAATGCTGGACACTTACATTAAGAGACGAAGAACATTTACATATATTCGAAAGAAAAATAATCCGAAAAATTTTTGGCCCAAAAAGATTACAAAACGAAGAATATCAAAGAAGGAATAACGAATAAATCAATAATATAATACAACATGAAGATATTGTAAAGTTTGTAAGGGCACAACGACTAAGATGGGCAGGGCATATGATAAAAATGAACGAAAATCGCCCTCAACAAAGAATTTTCAAAACAAGACCACTATATAATAGAGCAGGAGGCAGACCAAGAATCAGATGGAAAGATAATATTGAAAATTACTGCCAAAAAATGAATGTACAAAATTGGCAGAGTTCTGCGGAAGATTGATTTACATGGAGGAATATTACGAAGAAGGCTTTAGCTCACCCCGAGCTGTAACGCTAAATGAAGAAGAAGAATTGGAATTTATCTACAACCACCAGATCCAGCATATGATTCAGCTGAAGACGATTGCGATGAGAACGAAGGCGATAAAATCATAGGTTTGTATTATAATCAATTACATCAAATAGCTGTGAAATAGATGAACTTGAAATTGAAAAATTCTCTGAAATCAGTCAAATCGTAGAAATAGAATCTTGCTCTTACAACGGACCTGATTTTAATGTTCCATCATCTGTATCAAATTTGAAAAATAAATTTGAATGGTCGAGAGCTAAATTCTATAGCTTAAAATCATAATTTCCAGATCCAACTTATTTAGATTGTTCAGCAGAACCGCACGAACTATTTGAAAGATTCTTTGATGATGAATTATTACAAATGATTTGCAACGAAACCAATAATCATGGTGCTTTAACAACACAAAAAACCCTAATGTAACAAAAAATGAATTAAAAGTTTTTATTCGTATTATGATTATTTCCGGGTACAAAAATATACCAAATAAATATTGCAAAAAGTATGATTGCAAAAAGCATGTCACGAGATTGTTATGGTGAGATTGAGCGTTGTATTAACTTTGCTTAAACAGCTGCTACTAATTCAAATGACAAAACGTGGAAATTACGTCCTTCATGTGACAAATTGAAGCAAAACTTCCAAAATTTCATTGTGAAGAGCATTTCTCTTATGATGAATCAATGATAAAATATTTCGCCCACCATGGCTGTAAACAACTCATAAAAGCAACCCTTTGCGTTTTGGCTATAAGGTATGGTGTTTGAATTCACCAGAGGGCTACTTAATTAATTTTTAGATTTACTTTTAATAACATTGCTTAAACTTTTGAATACAACTTTTCCAAAACAGTAGGTTATTGTTAATTTGTGTTTTTCATCTATTACCCTTATTCTAAGAAATCATTACGATGGTACCATATGACACCGGATGATTCCAGCAAAAGTACACATCGTGGAAAAAACCAAGGAAAGATTTGGATTCCTGAGATCAAAATTTTTTTTTTTTTTTTTACACTCTACAGTAACTTAGGTAGAATCACCTTTTCGTGCTTAATTAAGTACGGTACTGCAATTTTACACTACAATCTACAATATTTCGAGTATTTATTTAACAAATTACTGGCTAACTCATTAAATGGGGAAAACTACTGCTATTGTCAGGAACTAAGCCTTCTTAAATAGAATAGTTTCATTTTTATTTAATTTGTTACCAGATTATATATATAGTCTCAATTATTTTTTGTCATTTATTATATCCCAATGACAAAGGGTACTGGACCAGGTCGAAAAATCCATAAAGCATTTTTTTTTTGCTTCATTGGGAATCGAACCTGGGACCTTTCGGTTGAAAGACAGACGCTCTACCTACTGCGCCACCCAGTGTGTAATTAAGAAGTATATGAAGTTTCATAATTAAATTCGGAAAAAACTTGTCCCGCAACGATTGGGTTAAATACAGTAATAATAAGTGTTGCCATATACACAACATTTGGTTAAAAGAATTAATCGTAATATTCTCAGAACCAGTGTTGTTCCTTTACGTGTCATATTTAATTGTGTTCACTTTAAAGTAGTTTTTAATGTAAACAAGTAATTTACATGTGGACAATGTAAACTATGTTGTAAACAATATTTATTTTTTTAGGAGATTATATTAATTTCAAAAGGTTAATTTTGTTAAAAAAATTAGGCCAACATATTTAGATATAGTTCCTGGTAGGATAACACAATCAAAAACTTGGCTTGATTTGGCTTGGCTCATATAAGGCTTCTATGAGTCCAGAATCAGTTTTATTAATTGATTGTATGAGTGCAAAATTGAATTTATCAATTTTATTAATTGTTGGATGGGAAAATGGTTTCATCACTGCTAAAATGGTCGTTAAAAAAAAATAAATAAAATTTCGCATTGATATGGCATAAATACTCTTTAACGGCATTTTGCTTACATAATATATGTACGATAATAGTAAAACTTATTATTACTGAACCTTTTTTTAAAGAAGAATTTTAATAAGAAAAACTGCCATGACCATGGCGAAAATGAATGAATTTTTATTTGATCAACGTAATAAAAATGAAATAGAAGAATTGCATCAATTTAAAAAAAAACTTCCTTTGTACGAAAACGGTATCAAAAACCATTAATTTTTTGGAATGTGGCAGAAATGTATTATCAAAATCTATTTATTTAACTGTTAAAATTTTCAGCTTCATCTGCATAAATAGAAAGAGCGTTTTCAAGGTGGTATTAGGGGATTCTGAGGGCGATGTTGTATCGGCGTAGAACCTAATGGAGATTACCGCCGATGTTGTATCGGCGTAGAACCCTCCTAACAATAGCTTGAATTTCTAGCTTTCCAAAACTGTATATCTTTAGCGGCGCATCTTATCCTTTAAGGTCGAAAAGGACATTTGAAAGTATCCTTGTTGTTTTTATGTTTTTGTATAAAAACCGTTATATCTGTTGATCCATTAGAGATATATATATTCAGTTATATATTTTAGAAAAATAACGGCTTGGAGCCGTCCATAGATTCTAATATAAAGTATTCCTCAGACCGGGGCGATTTTTGTGGTGCTTTATTTAAATTTCAACGTCCGGCAAATTGTGAACCATCAATTTCAAGTTGAAGAAATATAAAATAATTTTGAATATGAATTTTAATAAATTATTTTCCAAACAAATCAGCTCTCAAATCAACTCTCATATAAAATTAATATTACATATTTTAATAAAATTTCAATAAAACTTACCCCCACCTTTTAAATGTATAAATTTTCGTTCAAAAATAATCAGATTCATTATAAATTTGTGATAAGTTTTTAAATAGAAAAAAATTAAAATATTTATTTAAATTGTGGTTATGATCCATGAATTGAAAATTGAATTTTTCCTTTACTTAAGAAATAAAATAAAGATAAAATATTTTTGATAATAAAAACAACTAGTCTCATAGACACAATTTTATGAATATGTGCAAAAATATCTGTAAATATAAAACTTTTTAAGCTAATACCATATTTAAAGCATTTCTTGTAGGTGGTTTATGCTCAAACAATCGGTGCTGAACCAGGCAAACAACAACAACAATTGATTTATTTTTGTTTTTGTTTTTGTTATTATTAATGTTAGGTGAAGACGAAGAAATTTATGCTCTAAGGAATTTTTATAGCTAATTTTTGGGGTGTGCTCATCTGCTTTGTAAAAAAAAAAATAAAACTACAAAACAAAACAAAAATTGAAAAAAAAAAAGAGTTTAAAATTAGGAACAAGTTAAAAATAAAAACATTTTTTTATGATTTTCTAATCAAATAAAAGCAAAAGCATAGTCTGCAGTTGAATCAGACAATTAAAAGGTATTGCAAATTTGATGATATTTTGAGGGATTAAAATGTACGTCGTATTAATATACTATCTTTTGGTTCCACAAAACATGTTTACCGCATTGTCATTTTCATCTTCAAAACATGATCTATACTGCTAATATATATCGCTACAGTCAATTTTCTGAGTCATTCACCCTAATATTTCTTTCTCCTAAAGCTTAATTTCGAAATATAGTTGAGCAGTTGATACTTCTCCAATATCTTACAACCAAAATTTATTTTATTTTTATTTTTCATTACCCAAAACAAAACTTTTTTCTTTACGCTAGCTGATCAAAAGATTTAAATATTGATATATACTGTCCAAAGTATCCTGCGACAGTATGACATATCGCGTACCTCTTTTTTTTCATTAGATCCAAAAAAAAACTTCTTTATTAGTTATCCTCTCTTCTCAGCTGAGTTTCAGTTTCCTGCGATAACACCTACATATCGAAACTCTAATTTCATTGAGTCACTCGAAAATGTTCAGTCTTCAATACTATAATATGAAAATTATGTTTTTATGTAGCATTTTTCTGTATTCTGGCACAATTCTCAGTTTTAATTTTATATCGTGTTCACAGAGCACTTTTTCTAAAATTTTTGTTTTAATTAAACCTTCATCATTTACTGAACACGCTAAATATAATATGTATTATTTTTTCAACTTTTAGATTTATTTCATCTTCAACAAGAATTGTGCTGGATATCAGTGTCCTACTAACAGTCATGTATTTAGTCTTTTTTATGTTAAGGATCGCCTGAAAATAATTAAATTTGAAGAAGATTTGATCAAATTGACTTTCCTTATAATGGATGGCAAGGATTGAGAGAGTTTAAGCAGGTAAGAGAAAAAATTGGAAGCTGCTACCTAACCACGAATTATTTTCGCATATTAAATTAAAATGTTGTACATTATATTGCGAATTAGCATCCATGTGAAAATCAGTGAAAAACTATATACTCACGCATTTTTGTGCTACGTGTTGCACTTTGTATTTAAGTATTTGTTTCGCGGTACGGATACATATTTGCATATGAAATTCGCATACTATACGTATTTGAAATTTGTACGCGTTTATAGGCTACTGGTACATAAGCGATGAACATATCTCTCGGGAATATAATCTTTCAAAATAAAGAAACAATAAAGCACAAGGACGTTGATGAGTCAGGCACTACATCTGTTGGCCACCTCACTACTGTCTATTGGCCACCTAGGTAAGTAAGTAAAATCCTGCACAAAACAATGAGCTAAAATTTACAAACTAAAGTTACATTTTGTTACATATTTTCAATTGCATATAAACAATTTTTTTGTTGTCACACAAAAATTTGGCCCAAATTATGTTTGAATTAGCACAATGGAAATATTTATTACGTATCTCATTGACAATCATGCCAGAGGACTTGGGCTTCTCTCAAAAGACTTTTGCAGAAACTATACAGATGAGAAAGATTATGAAACGGTCCAGCACATTCTATATTTTCACCCGAGCTTTATAACAAAACGAAAAATTTTCTATGAACCTTTTGTCTGGAATCACTGGTTGATCTTGAAGTTGCTAAAATCCAAGATCTCTTGTGTTTTATAAAAAGCTCCAACTGGTTTAGTGAGGAGGCTTATATCACAACACACCTCATTAGAATAAGTCTGCCGGTTGATTGCCGGCATCTACTGGTATCTACACCTACATTTAAATAGTATACAAAACGAAATGCTACATCAATGAATCACTAATATCAATAGATTTCAAACAGTTTCATATTATATATAATTTTATTATAAATTATAAAGTTATTAATAAACATAACCAGGGAATGACAGTTACATAATACAGTTATAAGTTTTTAAATATCGCAGTTAATTCAAATCAAATGCCATAAAAATATTGGTAAAAAAAAAAATTCATTTAACCTTTTTAAGACATTTAGTTTGAACTCGTAAAGAATTGAATAACTTTTTGATGCTCTCAAGCTACTGCAGAAATTTTTTTATTAATTTTTTTTGTTTCATTTTTTATTTGTTTTATTTATTTGTGATATTTTTTTTTTTCTTTTTTCAAACTTTTTAAGTATTTTTTATTATATAGCTTTAGGATAAACAAATTGATTGAGTAAATCTAAAAATTCAGTTGTTTTTGAAGAGATCAATTGTATTTGTTTGTAGTATTCGACTTTTGTAACTGAAGTATGATCAAAAAAGCAAAAACAAAAAAAAAAAAAATTATGGGAATAAAATATTGTAAATAGGTACTTGTAGGCATTTATTGTAATGCTGTAGGTTGTTTGGAATTTCTTATGTCAATACTGAATATTGATGATTGAAATGCGTAAATTATGTTGATGTATAAACCATTAATTTTGTTGTTTTTTAGAAAGAAGTTCAATAATTTATTAAAATTATCTTTTTAAGATTTGAATTAAAAGTTTATTAATAATTCAATTGTATATATAAATATATGTGAATTATTTGGTTAGACTTATTTTTATTTAAATTTTATAAAATATTATATTTTAAGTCATAGACATAGTATTCTGATTTACCTTGAACGGATCGCAAATGGTTAATATGCCATATATTCTATCATAACGAGAAAAAAAGTCATTAAAATCGGGGTCTATAGAACCCAGAAATTTTGTTTACATAGATGAAGAAGGTTTTATAAAAAACCAAAACAATGTCCCTACTATTACTACTATTCTATTATAGTAGATGGGCTACATGTGCCAAAATGTAGTATCAAGAGTATTATCCTAATTGAATCGGTCATTTCGAAAAGGCATAATTTACTAAAAACTAAATTGTTCAGGGGCAAGAAAAAGTTATTTTATGAAAATTATACTCAAATGAGAGCATTACAGTTATTATTTATGTTTACACTTTATATTTTAAAACTTTTTGGCTTTTACAGATTGTAGGTAGGTAGAACAAATTTTATTTTATTGGCCAAAATGTAAAATGAAATTATGCCTTTTTGCAAAGAAATTTAGTTAATATTTGGAATTGTCTGAAAATATTTGAATAAAAATCATTTTAAAATGTAAAATTAAATAAAAAAAATACTGTAATAACTTCATTACAAAAATTAAAATAAAAAATATTCACATAAATTCTTAGAAATCCTCTTCTGGTTGTAAGTCTTTGTCATTTGTAGGCCAAACTAATATTTCATCATAAAAATTTGTTTTCTCTTGTGGTATGTATTGTATTAAATTTTTATTTGTCCTAAACTTTTTTAAAATTTAGAGGAATATTATTATTGTAAGCGCTTTCTGAAGTTAGTAAATCGATCCTGCAGACTTTTCAAATGAAAATTCCTTACTTTGTAAACCATCAATGAATTTGTGTACTTTTAAAACTACAGGAGTACTTTTGTTGTATTGGAATTGCATTTATTCACATACATGAAACGATACTAATTTGTTTCTTTGGAATCTTAGCATGAGGAGCATCTTATGAATAACATCCTATGGATAAAATATTCTTTTAATAATGTCTTGGCCACCATTTTTTAAAATAAATTATATCATCTCATCTCTCGTCTCTACCTTTATGAATTCTAAATTCGGACTAGCTTTTAATATAAGGTTATTGCATTCTTCTAACGTATAAATTCAATCATTTGTTCGGATAAGTCGTTTTGCTGTACCAAACTGCTGACCGCAGGGAAGAAACGAATGCCCACGAATTGGAAAATATTGAAGAATGTTTTTATATCTTCTGGATGGAGACTATAGCCAATAAAGATCACACTACGGTATTATTTTTGTTTTGTCCTGGACACCCATTCAAGAAAATATGTACTTCGTCAATATTTGCTGGTATTCTAATGTTGAAATATTGACAGAGAATAGAACATATTTAAGATTTGGTCCTTTAAGAGCCTCACCTTCGTGATTTGAAAAAAACGAAGCTTTTCTGTTTTTCATATTGCAAATACATGAATTCATAATTATCTGTAGTAAAAAATCTCCTCAACTGGAATATTGGTCACCTGGAAGGTTTTGCATGTCTATTGCAATACCCAATACATTTATATATTATACATACGTTATTTTTAAATCTATAACGTTTTATTTAATTCAAATTTAATTGCTGTAAACATGCAATTTTTAATAGAAGTTACTGTTCAATACTTTGGAAAAGGCCATATTTCCGGAAATATGTCTTTTTCGAATGGACTGGAAAAAAATTCACTTCAGTTTTTAGCACACCGAAATTATTTAGATATGCCATTTTCACAGGAAAGATGCGTTTCTTTATGAACCTTCCTTTAGTGCAAAAAAGTCATTATGACGAAAATGTGTAAATGTGGCCTCTTCCAAATGACCGATTCAATTGTATATACATTAGGAGCTAAAAATATGACACATATATTCCTTTTACGGATTTAGAGATTAATGGTCTGTAAACAATTAATTTAAATATAATAACCTTGTTACACCATACGGTTAGTCGTAATTTAAGTTAGTTTTAAAGTTTTAAGGTATAATTAAATGAAAATGAATTGTTTTTTTTTAACAAACTTTTTTTACAATTAAATAAAACAAAAATATCTTAAATGCTCAAGTTAAAATTTTAACTTTGCCCAAAATTGAGCAACGCATTAACAACAAAAAAGAAGAAAATACATATATTTTTTTTTAAAGGTTAATCATTGTACAAGTATTTAATATAGCTTTTTAAACTTTTTTCCCGAATTTTGTAAATGGAATGATAACTAAAAGCTAAAAATTTCTGCAAACATACTCCTAGTGTTAACAGTCTATTTGGCATCATAAAGTGCCAAACCTTTATGTAATTTCCGCTATTTATAGAAAATGTGTTGGCCTTCTATGTTGACTACATGTTTGTGTCAACAACTTTTGTACCAGTTAATTTGGTTGACTCCCTAGCTTTATATCTTTTAATTTTCTCGGTAGTATTGTGGCCTAGTATTCACCATTGTCTTGATATAAATGTAAAATTGAAATGTGTGATATATTTTTAATACCAATGTGTAAAAGTTTAATCTTAATTGATTCAAATTTGGAAAACAAACTAAAATTAACAGTACCGTTATTTAGTTAGGTACATACACTATAAATTTTGTAATTAGCTAGATTAGTGCTGTCGAAATATGTAGTAACAAGATTAAGATGAATTAATCACGTATTAAGTTATGCATTTCAAATTAGTTACAAATATATGAGTACCTACAGGAGACTTCTAGATATAATATGATTTACAAATTGGTGAGTTTGTACTGTATTAAACATTACCTACCTATTACATCACATTTAAATAACGTATATCCATGTATATTGATTAAAACTAATTAAGTTATTTTGAAACTATTAATTTAATTCAGAGACTTTGTACTTGAATGTTCAGATCATTAAAATATTGCCAGCTGTAAAATTCCAGATATGTTTTGGTAAATGAGAAGGCTTAGATCTATGTTTATTTTGAGATACGAACGCATTATTAGAGAGGTTGTATTATTCAAATTTATTTATATACTTAGTTTCTTCTTTACTATGCTAATTTCCATAAAGCTGTTTTTTTTACATTCTTTTGTCTAGCGTACAAAAATATACAAAAACCGCTATATATTTCTAATTTTATTGACATCTAAGCAATTTTTTATTTTTTTATGTTAATTTTACGCAGAATTTTTTATACTACGTACAAACTTTACTAAGTCTTTTTTGTCTTCGAATTATATTAATGGAAAAGTAGAGGATAAAAACCAATAATTATATATTAAAAACTTAATCTATCTTAATCTAACTAAAACTGCGTAACCTAATTAAAAAAAAATAATGTATTACACTTTGTGCTAACTATAATTAGAGTTTTCCAACCACCAATAGTTTGCTTTGATTAATTTATCCTTATCGGGTATGTAGCTATATTTCAAATTTTAAATTTCCTGCGTTAATATTGCCCGGGTTATAAACAATAGCTTTACATGTAGCCCGTCTATTATAATGGTATAATAGAGGGACATGATTATGGTTTTGAATATAACCGTTTTTATCTAAATAGATAAAATGCTCAGGAGCTATGAAGTCCGTGAGCAAAATCTTTTTGATGTACTCCTCATTGTGCTAGAATATATGCGATATTAAGACATTTTCCGGAGTGTTTTAAGCTTTATCATAATGTCTTCGAATTAATTTTATAATAAAATCACCGAGTCTAATTAGGTTTGCTTCCTTGTACAAGTATTTGTTAGAGTAGTAGTAATGCTTGTATTCGGAATTGGTCTTTCTATATATGATAGTACAAACTCTTATGCACTTTCTTTCAATTTTTTCCATATATCAAAACAAAATGAAGTTTAAATTATCTTGAAACAAAATTGGGTCACTATTTTAAATAACTATAATTTAATAAATCATAATATTCTTAAACACAAATATATTTTGATATCACCATCAGCTGATACATATCATAAAAATTGTTGACGACATTAATTTCTTCATTAATAATTGCAATAATAAATTACGAAAGAGCATGATGACTTCTTTGTGATAGTCCGATATTCTCACTTCGTTAGACATGAAAATAGGAGTATAATGGATCAGAAATATATTACTTTTTGTTTTAGAAATACTTGGCATATACTTGGATGATATTATACACAATAATATTTTCATTTTGTTGTTTGCAAAAATCTAAGTTGTTTTATATCAGTCATCCAAGTACCAGATTGACTCCATAATTCACCGCCTTGTAATATTTAATTTAACTAACTGTGTGAACTATACAAGAGAGTACGATCGCGTAATTCTATTGGAATATTTCAAACTCACTTTAGGCTTAGTTTTATGGTATTATTACTCTGTTAAAGTTTCAAATAAATATATTCTATCAAATTGAACATCAAACCATTAACCAAATTTCTTAATTATTAATGTTTTTAATTTAGTATTGACATTTATAGAATCAACGAAGCACTTTATAGAAGATATCAATCGCAGTAAATGTGTAAATGTTGTTTTATCTTTTTATTCTTTAAAAGAGGAAATTAAACACGTTTTTGTAATATTTCTAAGGCAATTAGTTAGTAACTTAAATCAAATTAAAATTTAATATTACCTATCTAGGTATATCTTTTTTCAAATTTCAAAAATTCAAAATATATTAAAATGTATTATATGATAGAATATTATAAATCCATTGTTATTGTATAAAATTAGATAATAAATAACTTTCTAAAAAGAATTAATTTCATCTGAACAAATAAAATTTTAATTTAATGGCTTGATATTCTAATAATTCTAAATGCATTCATTCTATTGTAATTGATCTATTCTAATAAAATAATAAACACAAAAAAATTGTGTCATATAATTTTTTGTTATATTATAATTTAGTATTTTATAATTTTGAAAATTTCATTCATGAAACCTCCATCATATTACAATAAAATAATTTATTTAACTCATTTATGGACAACGTATAAATAATGTTCCAACACATAGTATTTAATTGTAACCTAAGTACATGGTAGTAAAGTATTGTAGTATAAGCAGGGTAAATAATTAAGCACGAAAAGTTAATTCTACCTAAGTTACTGCCAACCAAAATTCTATTATATTATTTCAATGATTAGTTCAAGAGATATTGTGATACAAATACGCCTAACACAGATTGTGCATACCGATAGATGTAGTATAGGTATTATGACAACGAACTACTAAATAATCTTTGGTTCGAAACACTATTTGGATATGAATGTTTTAATGAAAATTTATTCCACTACTTACTTACAAGGAGGTCAACAGTCCATGTAGGTGTCTTGCCTACATCCATCAATGTCCTCCTTTTTTTTTTTTATCGCAGAAGTTTTATTCGATCATTCATTATTTCGTAAAAAAATGTTTCAGATTATGTTTTGATAATTTGTAAAAATAAAAATGAAAATTTGGGTTACTGAAAGTAATTGATTTTCTCATTAATATTTTATCAACATAAGACTTGTATGCCAACAATTCAACAACCTTAAATGTTATATTCCGTTTTGTGGTAATAAATTCCAGTACGGTGCTAACACAAAAAATAGTACTTCTTCCTTGTTATTATATACGGTTGCAAAAAAAGTCAAAATACGCAAACTAAGTTTATTAGCCATTAGCCTCATTTCTTTGAGCTTAATTGAAATCTACGATGTACACTAACAAACAATTCGTGACATGACACGGACATATTAACATAAACACTAAGAGTAAACATATTCATTTTAATATTGTGGATAATAATTTTTGTCGAAATTTGATCAAATTTGAGTTGAAATTGGGAGACTAAACTAATCCCTTCTATTTCACAGTAGGTGCAACGATTGCAACTAAGTAGAAAAGTAACAGTAGAAATGAATACTCATTTACTTTGTGTAAATTTATTGAAACCCGAAAAAATCCTATGCTCGAGCAAGTGGGGCACGAACAACAAAAAACATCTTTAAGATTGATGGATTATTGTCCCGTATTAAATTTGTTCAGTAGATTAAGAACAGAATCGGATAGAACTGTTTTGGACAATAACAATTATATGTCAAATATTTTATGATTACTTTGAACAAAAAAATGATTTTTTTTTAATCTTTTTTGAACTTTTTTGTTCTTTGTTTGTTTTCAAATTTCTTTGTTTTACTGTTTAAAGAAAAAATAAAAGCAAAAAGTTGTCCATAACTGTTCTTCAAAACAAAAAAGATCAATGCAGAGCTTTTTTAGACAATCTAATTGAACATCGACTTTTGGACAAAAAAGTTCAATTACCGGAAACTACTGAATACAAACAATGATTTTTTTAATCTAGATCGTTCTAGAACAGTTTACTGAACAAACCAATTGACTTAAAGTCATTGTCCGATCGTCGAGTAAACGCAAATATTTTTTTAATTCACCAGACCTTTTCGGGGAACATGTTATATCCTCAAATTTCAATAAATTTTTGAATTTTAAGTTGATTAAGTTTAAGAAATTCCACCCTACTGAATATGGCAGGCCAATCACTAATAATTTCTATTTTTGTATTTTTTTTCACGTTCAACTGATTATGCAATGCATTTATTTCATCGTTTATATGAACCATACGTTAACGAATGGTGAAATATAACCATGGAAAACTTCTTCACAAGTTGTATGTTGGCTGAACAACTATTAGGAAAAAATAAGAATAATTAGGAAAATTCGTTCAAATAAATCTGATCTGATCTTACCAGCAAGGCAGATATCAAGAAAAGGGATGTGATTCCTTCAAAGTTTTGTTTTGGCGAGGATCTTACGTAAGTTACATTCCAAAGCCAAATAAGAACGTCTTGTTACTCACTTTGCACAATGATAAAGGTAACCCAACATCATATTGGATTACAATTTAACTAAAGGTGGATTGTATACACTAGACAAATTTGTGAAAACACACACGTGCAAAAGAAAGACTAAACGATGACCAATGGTTTTATTTTGTAATATGATCGACCTCGCTGGTGTTGCACCGTTTAATTTGTATAAAACTGCAAACCTTCAGCTATTCAACCAGGCGTAAAAATCATATCAACGTAAATATTTCTTGAAGCAGTTGGCTATGCAACTGGAGCAAAAAAATATATTAAGTCGTCTATCTAAGACGCGTTGCAAGAGACGAAGAAATAGCTATGAATACAGCCAGTAAATGTCAACGGAATCATATTTGTCCTCGATCTGCTGATGTTAAGACATTATGTTGCATTTGTACTTAAGTTTTGTTTAGTTTTATCTTAATTATATTTATTTTGCTTTATTTTGTAAATAAAATCGATATTAAAAAAAAATTAAAAATAATTTCAAATTTTTTATATAAAATATATGAAAATACATATGGGGTCAGATGGACCCCAGTGCACAAACTACGGTAAAAAAAACTATGCATAGAGGAGGTGTTAAAAAGCCTACTTGATGATGATAATATATTGCGCAATCAATGTATCAAGCTTGCTTCTATTAATAGACGTTTATCTGACAGTATAAAAAATGAAGGCCGGATATCGTTTTGATAATCAAATATAATTTCGGCAGTGCTCAATTTCAAAAATTATTCGTACTGTATTCTTCATTGGTAGTTCTTTTACTATTCGCTGAAATTTGATTAAAACTTTTTCCAACCTATATAGTTGTTACTATTATAAATTTACTACTTTTAAAAATTTCTTTCAACTTCATATAATTTTTTAAAATCAAAATATGAATAAAATCGTTAATAATCCTAAAATTTTCCATCCAAGGCGGGTTAATTTAAATTCAAAAGATTATTAGACTATATAAGTTGATGTCACTGTGATATAATTTAATATTAATTTTTATTTTTTTAGAACAATAAAAACCTACACTACTTAAGTAAACTTTAACCTTCGGCGGCTTCCAATAGTTATACAAAAAAACCACAACAATAACTTAAAAAAAAAATATCTTTTGTATTAATAAATAAAAACTTCAATTGACCTAATAGGCACCATCAAAGAAATCATAGTAGTCGCTTGTAATTCTAATTTTTTTTTTTTTTTTTTTTTACCTTTCATCATCAAATTTAACAATCCATTTCAACACACCCATTTTATCTTTATAGTTCAATGGAAAATCTATTTTTTTTTTTGTTATTATTTTTGTAAGGATCATAAACCATCTTGTATGTATCCAATCTATTCCAGATGCCTTTTATTGTTATGTAAAATAAGGTATTGTTTGACATGATGATTCCTATATGTACCTATATATTATCAGAAAAAAAAGGATTTTTAATTAGATGGGTGCATAACCATATAACACATACATAATATACATATTAGGTCCCCCTACAGTCAATACTTAACTTAAGTACTATTTCTTTCACTTTCTAACATGATAGAATTTTATTTTTTAGGTTATATAAATTTACTGAGATTTTTATTTAGTTTTTTTTTTTTGTTAATACAAAGAGAGATAATTAGGATTAATAAAAGATGGTTATAATAAATGGGTTATAAAAAGATTAAAAAAAAAAAAAATAATTTAATGCTTTGGTTCTGAACCTTGCTATATAAATACAATATAATTATTATTCTGATGAATAAAATTTAATTATACGACATTATGTGCGAGTATGTGTCTCTTTATATAGGACATCTGCTCTAGAAATTATCTTTTTTCGAGGGTGTTATCAAGTTACCACCTTTGTTTTGTTGAATTTAGAAAATAATTGTCAGGCTCAGATGATTTCAAAGAAGGAAAAAAATTAATTGTTTATTATAGGAAATTACGTAGTTAACCAAATATTGGAAGTGAGAGCTGTAACAGCAGAGGGTTTGAATTAGGAAATAGAAAGCAATTTGAATACTATAGAACTGTATATGGAATTTTTTTTAGTGTTGCTGTGACTTTTTGAAATGATATCATGTGTTTGTATGTTTGATTGACTTATAGATTTTGTGATAATATCATATAGAGCTTCACAAATATATAACTATAGGTAAGGCAATTCAAAGATATTGGAATAGTATTCTGTAAAGTAATATTTGGTAAATAACAATCGATCTGTTCTGTTATACTCTGGATGACAACTAACTTGATCTCACTAGTGTAAAAAAAAATAAATTTGATATCAGAAATCACTTTTAGTTTTCATCAGGGTGATTATCTCTATCACCTTACATAATCTACATAACAGAATTATATTCGGCTGTCAGCATATACATACAAGTTTTCCATATTTACTGCCACCAGAATCATAATTTAATATTTTTTGAAGAACCTGAAGCTCTTCCTTGAAGATGTTCTAACTTTAAACTACTATTCAATGCTGTAGTTTTTTATTCATTAATGTCCTGTAACCCAATTCCCAAAATGTTCCGTCGGCTCCCATCTGCAGCTAACCTCTTCAATTGTGGCCACGTTCTTTTTGGGTACTTGCTTCGGCTAAGACTGTTATTTGTAGATCAAGTTTTTGTACGAGCTTTCGACGCGACGTCTACCATAAGCATTCTATTCGAAACATTGTTTTACGATGTTGTTGTTACGTTTCCTTAGAGTATGCGCGATCCAACTACATTAACTCTGTCGGATTTTGATGTATATTTGTTGTTGATTCGTTTTTGCTACAGAATGAAAATGTTTATTGGAAATGGTTTGTATAGTCAACGAATGCTTAGGATGCGCCAGAGGCATCTATTGATGTTGACATCTACTTGGAGTTTGCTGATGCTGTTTGCTGAAACTTTCCGTGCTTCACAGGCGTACAAAAGAATATATTTTACACTTGCATCGAAAATTCCTATTTTAATGAGCATAAATATGTTGTTTACCTGCCATATAATTTTAAGAGTATCCCGAAAGCAGTACTGGTTTTGCTGAGACACGCTTCAATATCCATACTAAATCGGCACCTGCATTTCATAACATTATGCTACACAGGTAATTGAACTTTCTCCATCCTCTTCGATTTCTTATTCTTCACGGAGGATCGGATGTTGTGATGGCATGATTTTGGTTTTGTTCATCTTGACTGTTAGGGTAGTATCTTTTCCAGTGTCATATGCAGTTTTTGGTACATATCATTTAAATTTCCATTCGTGTCTGGCAATAAACACACATGGTCGGCGTAATCTAAGTGGCTTAAACGTTCGAAAGGACACTACTTGATTATTTTGCTCTCGTTGACACCTACAGTAGTAGTCCTTATGTCATCAATTATTACTAAAAACAATAATTGGTAATAAAATATCTAAAACGGTCCTATCTTATTGACACATTGAATCAATTTGTCAGCTGTCCTTGATGAAAGATGCCACATCTTGCATCTTTGTAGGGTTCTGTAATTGTGGGTATATTTTTTCTCTAGCAAAGAAAGACGCCGAAGTCGCTGTTCTGAAAAGAACACTGTAGCATCCATTACTAAGGTAAGAGTCAATCCATTTAATTAGAAAATACGGAAAACCATATTTTTTAAGTTTGAAGAGAATCACACTATGTGGTAAGAGATCAAAAGCCTTACTAAGGTCAGTGTAAACCACATCTGTTTGCTTACCGGCTTCCATAGTTTTCAAAAAAGTTTAGCTGATTCTATAAGATTTGTTATAGTTGACCTCTGTCTTACAAAGCTCATTTACTATAAATGAGGAACAGTAATTGTAGATCGTATCAAATACCATAAGTTCAAACAATTTAGATAAACTCGATAGTTTGGTAATAGGTCTATAATTTGAAACATTAATCTTTAAATCCTTTTTGTGAACTGGTTTTACGAAGGACTTTTTCCAAAAATTAACCTGGGATAATGGTCAATCAGTGATCCATTCTACACCAATATAGGAGTTAGACAAGGATGTCCACTATCTCCACTTCTCTTCAACACAATACTAGACGACATTCTAAGAGAAGTTTGCACTGGAATAAACGGAATAGAATGGGATCTCTTCGGAAACTTAGAAGACTTAGATTACGAAGATGATCAAGAAATCATATCAAGAAATCAAAGGGACCTACAGAACAACGTCAACAGATTACAGGAAGAAGCAAAGAAATCGGGACTGGAATTAAAAGCGAGAAAACCAAGGCAATGAGGACAAACAATAGTGATAGTGAGCCAAACAGTGAGTGGACAACAGATAGAATACGTAGAAGAATTCAACTACCTGGGAAGCATCATAACATCAAGAGGAGGTACAACAGAAGATGTCAAAATCCGTATAAATAAGGCAAGAAGAACATTTGGGAGCCTAATGAAGATATGACGGAGCAACCAAATATCGAGAACAACAAAGCTAACAATATTCAGAGCATGTGTTAAGTCAACATTAATATATGGCAGTGAAACATGGCTCACTTCGGTCAGAATCAAACAGAAGCTACAAGTATTCATCAACAAGTGCTTGAGAATTATATGCAGAATATTCTGGCCGGCAAGAATTAGCAACGCGGATTTATGGATGATAACTGGAGAAGAACCTATCAACAGACAGATAAACAGGAAAAAATGGAAATGGATAGGTCATACACTAAGGAAATCAGAAAGTGATATAGCAAGAAGAGCTCTAGAGTGGAATCCACAAGGACAAAGGAGACCCGGCAGACCATACAACACATGGAGACGCACAATCGATCAAGAATTAACAGTCAACAATTATACCTGGGACGATATTAAGGAAGTAGTACTCAACAGAGAGGAATGGAGGTTCACTATCGAAGCCCTATGCTACCACGCGGCGTAATAGGAGAAAAAAAAAAAAAAAAAAAAAAAATGGTCAATATATCTGGCTTATTTATTATCAATGCTTTTATTTTCAGCGTTTTCCACGTTTTTGTTATTATTTTGAAAACTTTTACAGTTATTTGGGTGTTGTTTACACTTTAAGGTATCTGAGTATTATTTTTGACATGTGTTCAATATTTTATATGAATTGTATGTAAGCTTCATGTTTTTTTGTATTAACTACCTTGTCTGTTTCTTGCATTTTTTTGTAGATTGTTTGGAAAAGTACACGACACTAAGTATATAAAATCTAGTTGTTTGATTTATTGGGGACACTAAGTATATAAAATCTAGTTGCTTGAGTTATTTCAGTTTAAGAAATAATTTTTCACAACACACCAACTGTTTATTGCTGTTCTACAGGGGAAGAAATTGAGCTTATGTCTAAAAGTGATAAGTGAGATAAATGGGAGGGCCCAAAAACTCAATTTCTTCTCCTGTATAACTCAGCCTTATATAAATTTATAATTAAGGAAGAACGTAAATTATGTTTGGTTACATGATTGCTATGAAAGTTCAAGATATTTCCTTAAAAATCGCTTATAATAAGGGCTACCGTACAACTTAAAAAATTTACTATAAGTGTAATACTGTTGAATCCATAGTTCTTGGGATAAATTAAACTAGTTTTTTCTTAATTACTGCACATCTACAAGACACAGTAATCAAATAGCCACTGACATTAATTTTATAATCATTTAAATAATTTTTTAACACAAAAGTAGATATTATACAGCCAAGCTCTATTAAGAGATATTTAATTCTAAGTACCTACTAATAGTTAACGCATATAAAAAGCAGGAGAAAACTTTCATTGAAAATAATTTGTATTGTCAATCCTGTAAAATGTTGCTGATATTGTTTACCGTACTCAGAATGATTTGACCTATCATTCAATAATATTTATTGCTTATTCATTCTGATTACGAAAATTGATTAAAAGATCTGATTATAAAGATTAGAATTTATATGTAATACATTGGTCGGTATTTAAAGAAAATTCTGCAGATTAACAGTCTTGTATGATAAAATTATTCTTATTTTTTTTTTCTCTTCACTTTGAATAATCAGTTAACCTAATCTAACCTATTCTTAATTTCAAATAAATAAAAAATAATCGTATCAATTCAACTCAACCGACAATGTGTTAACTTTTATAACTTTAAAGGGATTTAGTACATCACATGTTATAAATCAACCATCACATAACATACAAGATAGGAAAACAAATTATATAGCAATTTCATTTATTTGATTAACCTAACGTTTGCTTAACTGACACTCTTCAATTATCATTTAATCATTCTTTATAAAACATCTTCAATGCAACAACAAAAAAAAAAATACAAAAAACTATTACAATTTTGTATTAAATCAGAAAATTACTCAAAGCCTTGAAATATCTATAAAATATATATAATAGCATCATGTAATTGGTGACTTAAATCCTCACTCAATAATCAACTCTATATACTGAAGTCAGCTATCAGTTTAAATTGAAAAGTCGTGAATAAAGTCGTTGACATTTTTAATATAATTTGACCACTTGAAAATTGTAATTACGGATTGGTATAAAAAAAAAAAAATTAAAATTAATTTTCTTCTGCAGAATATTTTTTACAAGTTTTATTTATTCGAACTATAACTACCTACCTATAAATTATTATCATTTTAACCGATATATTATTAAATTTATGAATTAGTAATTTTAGTTTTCATTACTGCAACAACTGATTGAGTTTTAAGTACTTCAATAAATTTTAAAATTATTGGCAGCTGATGCAATTACAATTGTTATTCAATCTCAGATTAATAATTTTTAATGAATTATTATTTAGTTGTCATCCATTTGAGAATTCGAAAGAATTAATGATTTTATTACAAATTATCAGACATAGTTGATAATATTAAGGCGTAAACCAAGTAAAAAGGAAATTTTTCTTCTAGGATAAAAGGAAATCGATTGTATTTTTTTATTCTAATGAAATTTAAATTGTAAGGTACTGACATAAAAATACATTTTTTTTTTAATATCAGTTGAATTGTGTTGAAATCTATTTGGTTTATTTCAATAAAGTTATGAGTGTTGTATGTTGAAACATAGAACGAATAAAAATGGTATACTATTTTTCAAAATGAATTTAATAAAATCTCAAAAGTCGGCATAAAATGTTTTTACAATATACAGATCATGAAAAAAACTTAAAGAACTGATAAATTTTTAAGTTATTTAGTTACTTCAACCCTAATTTTTGAACCCAAGAGCCTTTGAGCTTATATATATGTATATTTTGTTGTTTTTTGTTTTTTAATTTATTTGCCTGATGTAATATTTTTTTTTATAAAGTACGTACACTTTTGTTTTAGGCGTTTTACAAAAATGCAACATAAAGTACTACGATGTGCCTGATAAGCACATATATTGATAGTTTGAAGAAAAAGTTATAAAAAAGTAATGTTAGCTATATATAAATTCAAAAAGTTATTTGTTTTACAATAGGCCCTCAATTTCTTTGCAACAAGTGTAAATTTGTTATTCTAACTGTAAATTTATTGTTCTTCTAAAATAAACTGTAATACAAGATAATATAATAATACGCCAGTATTTTCGTATTTCGTTACGTTTAAAAGAATGTTATATAAAATTAACTCTACACATTTTTTGTTTATCTTTCATCAGTTTTATTTCAATTTGGTAAATTGAAAGTTTATGGTTGCCTATAAAATATATTATAACAGAGGGGAAAATACGTCAAGCAATATGTGAATTTGATGACAATGATGCTGTTGAAGTACGATAGTAATGATGAATCAAAATCTTCTGATTCCGAACACCTTTGAGAAGCTTCAGAAGAAAATGAACAAGATGGCACCGTTAACAATAACGATTTTGAAAAAGATCTTGCACCAGAAATCTTTATAGGTGAAGAACGGAATGGGAAAATTTGCGATACCTATAATGAAGGCAGAACTAGTGTCCATAATATTACAAAAGGAGGGTTAAGAAAAGTAATATTACCACCAGGAAAATATATAGAAGAACATATAAATTTCTGAATATACTTCTATAAATTTAATTGTTAATAATACAAGTCTGTGCGAAGTTTTATGAGATCTGTATAATAAAGGGAAACTTGCAGATTCTATTGAGATTCATAATATGAGTTTTGTAAGCTATGTTTCCAGAAAAAAATTAATCTGTTGTTAAATCTGTAAAAAGAACCTTTGATAATAAGATATTATAATTCAACAAAGGGTAGGGTAGATACTTTAGACGAAAGGGCATATGCCATATAACTCCAAATATTATTTCGTTGAACTATTTTATACATATTACTATTAAAAGGCTTCTTTTTCATAATTCTACAAGAAATTTTATATATGTGCCTCAGAGACACTCCGCAGTACTTCATGTTCGCTTATACATGTAGGTTAATTAGGGTTGAGTACAACAAGAAGTGGAATTTTAATTTATGTAAAGGATTTGCAAACGATTTGTAAATGATTTGTATTTTTACATATAACTAAGTACC
Organism: Argyra leucocephala; assembly: GCA_963942445.1. Classification (NCBI taxonomy): domain Eukaryota; kingdom Metazoa; phylum Arthropoda; class Insecta; order Diptera; family Dolichopodidae; genus Argyra; species Argyra leucocephala. The sequence continues at coordinate 138,079,544 of OZ012677.1, forward strand.
ACAAGTGTTCCGTATACAACACAATCGTTCACCAAAATACGTACTAAACATTTGCTGTATGTTTACAGTATGTTTACCATTGTAAAATTTTACTTTTTATTATATATATATTTATTTATTTTATTCAATTCTTAATGTTAGTATACATAAGACGATTAGTCTTCATAAGTGTATACAAATAAAAATTATTATAAAAGATAATATTAATTTAAATACATACTTAACTTACAACTAAATCAGTCAAATAACTTACATATATAACTTTTATTTACTTTTATAACTTAATATTTACATTATTGCATTGTAAGTTTACGGTAAACGTTCCGCAAAAGAAAATTGGTCTATTTGTAAAAATTCGGGAAATTAAAAGAAAACCTTGTAAAAGTTTGTTAGTGAAAGCTTATTAATCAAATCTAATATTTGTGTCAACAAATAATAATTGCTTATGTCAACATAAAAAATAATTGTAATTCTATTGATCGTATTAGGTAATATTCGACAATAGTCGACAATATTCAGAATTTTCGTATTACCTATCAAAATTTCGTTTAATTCTGGCAGTTCTCATGTATATTTTTACTGGGGTACCGTTATGTCAATATGATCTAAAAATGTTTTTGTTATAATCGCTTACTTTTTACCTTTTACTACAAACTTAGTAAGCGTTTCTTAATAATTTTATCACATTAATTAAGCGATTGTAAAAATTTTATTTATTAATTTTCAATTCTTATTAAAACGTATTAGTGATTTCCAGAAAATGGCTCGCAAAAGTAAAACTGATTTAAAAATTTGATTATAGGTCAAAACTTTGTTATATGTCGAAAGCATAGATGTCCGCCCAATTAGATAAAATAACTAACTAGATTTATATCAGTTCTAATTCTTGTTTCTCTTTCTTCATTCATTCTTTCCATCGCAGCTCTGTATTAAGAGTCTTGCAAATCAAGAGAATGAGCGCTAGTTCATTTGTTGCCATATCAATAATATTTCAAATCGCTAATATTATAAAATACCAATTAAAATAAAATACCATTATCAAATGGCTTTTTGCATTTGCCATTGTTGCATCTTCTAATTCTGGGATATCACTTGTATATAGTAAATCAGCAGACTGAGCTAATTTGAGAAAAAGGTAATAAAATAATAATAATAATAAATATAGGAATGATAAATATAGCACACATTTTGAGTAATTCTTAATGAAGTTAAAGAGACAGGTGGACAACAGAAGAATTAAAAATTATATGCCACGTCGATTCGTCTTTATCATTAACCAGGTTTTCAACAGAATCAGTTTTCAGTATTTTTACAGTTCATCGGATAACAACTAGCTTGCGGTAGAAAATAGATTAAATTATATTGATAATTAATGGTTTTAGTTAGTTCCAATTTGTTTTGAAATCTAAAATTCTTCTTCTTTAATTGGGCATTTAGTTCTTGTTTTTTCAATATTTCTTATTCTCAATGTTGCGATGGCAACATTCAACATTCATTCCATCTTTCTGGCAAGATATCTTCCTGGTAGACGTTTAACATTAATTTGAAATCTGTTTTGATTTAGATGGGTCCGCAATTCTCTCAATTGCCTACGTTAGTATGGGCCGAATTAAGCCTTCGTACATTCGTGTTTTGCTTTTAATTAGCATGTATTTGTTTCTCTATCGGATATAACTTAAAATGCCTGCGGTTTTCCTTGTTAGGCCTAATCTAAAATTATACTAATGATAGATATTTATGTTTTAATCTGGACCGGTAATTTCCGAAAAATTTTTTTTACTAATTTTCGTATATATTTACGTACGATACATCGTACTTTGTAAAAATATCTAATTAATCTTTATCTTGGTGAAACTATACAGCTGTAAATTTTATGTCAAAACTGGAAACAGCTACATAAGTATCTATATCATCTTCTTCATCATCATCTGTGTCAGTATTACTGTTTTGATTTTGTTGATATTCAAATTGTGAATTTTCTCTTCTTTCTACAAAATATCGAGGACTGCTAAATGATTAGTTATGATTAAGTCAAAATTTGAGATATTTTGTAGGAATTGTTTCATTCAAACTTAACAATTTGTTGTAAAGATTTCCAAATGATGATTTACAATTTAGAAAGAAGATAATGAATCACAACGTCTTGCAATTGAAAATAAACTTAAATTTTGATCATTACCTTTATCCTGATGTAAATTTATACTTTAATTTTAATGTTACTCCTTTCATCAAGGCTTAAACTAACTATTTTAATATTTAGGTTGACTATTTTTATTTCATTAAAATAGCTTTGTACTAAATTAATTAACATTGTCTTAGATATTTTGGTACCTAATGAGTAATGAATATCTTTTATTCTAAATAACTTCTCTAAAAAGTTTATAGTTAGCAATTGCATATGTGTGTATAGACAATGCAAACAATGCATTTTTATGTAGTTTAATATGACTGCGATGCCGGTTTAAAAACCCTTTTTCGACATATTAAGCAGTTCTACGCCTGTAAAATAGCATGCATTTTCATCAGATCTAGTTGCCCATAAAAACTATTTCGTGAAGGTTTGTAAGATATGAAATGAAATCACCATTAGTGATAGATATAGTTAAAGACCCTTTGGTTTTGATTTCTTACATTCCACTTCTTCATCGGTATATTTTTCAAAGTAGTTCCAAGCCTTGAAATGTTTTTGACATTTTATCATTTGTATGGGGAAATCTGAAAATAGGAAAGCCTGAAAATAGGAAATCCATAATAATGGATATGCATACAAAATTTCCCAGAAAAATTGGGATTTAATCCACAAAAACCGGTTACCGGTATTCTCGAAGTCTAGACAATCAGCCGAAGCAGTGAATACTGCCGCATAAACCATAACGTAAATAATGCATATCTGATTGCAGGAAGTGAAGACAACTTACGAAGACAGTCTTTCTTAATAGTAGTACAACAGTGGTAGCCGTCCATTTCCAAAATGAAAACTGTTTATGTGACCAAATAACCCTGTAAGATGTAAACTAATTGTTAATGACAGAATAGAAGAACAGAAAAACCGTAGAATTGAAATATCTGTAAATAAGGACGCGAATTGGAAATTCTAGGTAAAAATTTAAGACAGTTACAGATACATTACAGATATAGTTTTTAAATGTTACATTAGTCCAATTCGATGTTATATAAGATGTATCTGTCCTATGAAATATTTATTAACTAAATGAATATCCAATTTTATTATTATAGTTGATTCTGAATCTAGTAATTAAATGTAACAAATTTAATAAAATGAAATTGTAGAAAATATTTACAGCCAGAACCATTTGACTTTAACTTAATAAAAACTATGACCTTAATTAGATCTCCCAGATATTACAAAATACTGTAGTGTACCTGTGTTGAAAAAAAATTAAAATGAAAACTTCTAATAGAACTGAACATAATTGTAGAAATGACCTATAAATAAATATTTTTTAACTGATTTACTAACACAATATACCCAGTAAATTTTATAGGTCATAAAATTGAATGAGACTAGTATTATTTTCCTGTTTTCCCTAGATAACATTGATTATACAAAATTGTAATGTTACTTCACAAAAATAAATAAAAATAAAAACTGAATAAAAAATAAAATCTACTATTGACCCCCCACAGTCATGTGTCATTAATTTGTAATTAGTTACAGAAAAATTTGATTTGCTTGTTATTCAGCCGAATATAATCGAATTTGATAATTCGTCACGAGTAATTCAGCAGACACAAATAATCTTAAAACAACAATCAAATATAATAATAATAAAAGTGAAAGAAAATCAACACAACAAACATTTTTAAAAAAAAAAAAAAAGTTTCACACGTCATAGAAAAAAAGAGGGGCACTGTAAAAGGAATGAATATTTTTTTTCATTACCTTCTTATAAAGCAAGAGCACCTTAATACGATTATAGTCAAAGTATAATAGTAATTAGTAATTATCTCTGGAACTGAAAGTGTTAAATTGACTTTTCTAGGTTATGGTTTTATTATTTGTATTTTGGATCAATTAAGATAGATATTTTCAGTTTCTATTTTTACAGCAAGTTAATAGTTTTTTATATATATATATATATTTTTTTTTATAAAATTGACAAATGGTTCAATGAATGAAAGAAAAACAAGAACTGCAGAAAATTAAACAAAATAAAAATACCTTCACAAATAAAATGTAAGTAACCTAGTGCCGAGTATTGATTCAAATTGAACGTAAAAGAAAACAAAAGCGTTGGACTACACTTGGATTTGGATGTCTTAATTAAGCTATTAAAAAATGAAAACTTTTTTATCTTAATTTACACGCAGTGAATGGAGAGTCCGAATGCGCAAATTAAAAGTGAAATTAGTTTAAATTGAACATTATTCAGTTACGTATTTTAATTTTGAAATTCACAAAATAAAAGATTTAAATTTCTACGTGATGATTTAAAGACACATAATAGGTTGTAATTGCAATTAAAAGTATTTAAAAAAATAATTGTTTAAAGTTTGAAAGAATGACGATAGGTATTATCATCCCAGTTGTAGAAAATAATTACATATGTTTAGATTTTAATATATTAATCACCTTAAGGCCTAATTTTCCTAGTGTGACCTCTTGAAAATCTATTAAGCTCTCATACGACCCAAAATGGATTACAATTCTCACATATGGACTACCGTTCCTAGTACTATGTTAAAACAGTTGGATAAAGCACAAAAACGGAATATTAAATTTGTCAATGACACATAGTCGTTATTCAACTTGCTCCTCTCGATCATTGTCGTATAGTTGAGGCTCTATTGCTTTTTATAGATATCTTGTAGGTACAGGTACACTCTCAGTGGAAACTAAGTCTGTATTATAATCTGATATACACAGTTAAGTTCTTAAATGATGGTAAAAGACAAGCTGAGGAAACTCGTTTATAACCAGAACATCTCGAATGTGAAACCAAATTCGATCTTATATTTTTCCAAACATAATCAATTCTATATTTATGGCCTACATAAATTCAAGACTAACATTAACACCTTCGTTCATAATTGTTCTACCATTTTTACTTTGTGATGGGTAGTAAACATGACCTCTTAAAATGTATTGTACTTCTCCATTTGCTATCTTCTATCGAATTGCAGGTCTATGTCCTAGTCCTTGGGCTATTATTGCTTTGATTCGTTTCATCTTCCTCCTTTGCTTTCTCTCACTAGCTAAATGTACCAAACAGTATAAAAGATTTCCCCTCACTGTTTCGGTTATGTCTTAAAATAAATAGATAAGCAGAGTTTCTTTTTTCTTAAATGAGTCGATTTAATTTTGAAGTACAACACTAAAATTGTTTGTAATGTCCCTGTTAGAATGTTAGAAGTTTAAGTCTTTAATGTAATTTAAATCAAAATAATAAAGAAAATTATATTTTTTTATATTGGAAATATAATGGGATAAGCACCTTAATTAATTACTCTCTGGAGAATATTTTCATATAGTTAGTAAAAGTTAGTATTCATTTATAGGTCTACATCAAGCATGTCAAACTCAAATCTTAACATGGGCCAAATAAAAATTTTAAAGTTTATTTGGGCCACAAAAATAAAATAAAAGACCTAATAAATATTTATAGTAATCTAGGTTTATTTTGAAAATTTAAAAAAATATATATATATAAAATTAATATTTTTTTACAGATATTTGGCACCTTTTTCCCGCAACCATCTTTCCTACTTCGGGCAATCTCGTTTGCAGTGATTAATTTTAAGACTGACCCGAGATGATTGTCAGTAATTGGTCTTGATCTTATTGGCGATTTATTTCCTTTCATGAGAGTAAATAACTGTTCGCAGCGATAAGTACTTCCAAACATGGACATAATTTCTGCGAATGCGAATTTTAAAATGTTTTCAAATCTGGCTGGCAAATATTTGTAATATTCAGGCACTCCAACTTCAATGAATTTTGCCTTCAAATTAGAACCACACTGGATATCGATAACCTCCATTTGTATATGATTAGGTATTGATTCTACATTTATTGAGAAAATTGAATAAAACAAAGAAAACCGGTTTTTCAACGATTTGAAATCAGCTAATCTTGTTTCAAATTCAGTCCTTAAACTTAAAATTTTTTCCGCGTATTTTTCATATGATGCAGTTTGATCTAAATTGGATTTATACAATATGTTGCATGTCTGAAAATGCATTAAATTTTAATTTTTCAACTGCTTTTCCCAAAGAACTAGCTTACATTAGAATGCATTAACTTTGTGAATGATTTTTTTGGAATAATTTTTTAATTTTTCTTTTTATTACCAACAAAGAAATGGACAATACGTCTCTCATGCAAACGCAATCAAAATTTCAAAATCAGCTGTTCTGCAAATAATAACCAAATAATAATTTTAACATCAAAAAACATACTCACGAGGTAAGCCTTATTATCCGATAATAAGTTAATCGAATTAAGTTTAATTTTTACCTCGTGAAGAAACCTAATGCAAAAATTCTATGGTTGCATTGAAATTTAAATTTTCGTTTTTTTTTGTACTGTTACATTGAGTGGGCCGTAAGGTTTTACGTTGCGGGTTGCAAGTTTGACATGCTTGGTCTACATGATGTAATACAAATGTAAAATAAATGTAAAATAAATTGATGGAAGTACATGTTAATTTTGGTATATTTAAATTTTGAATTTGTCGTTATACCTACTTAAATAGGTAACAGATAATAACATTTTGATATTATAATCGTGAATAAAATTAGTTTCAATATAGGTAATTAGAAATTAATTTCGTGAACACAGTATAAAAAATTTAAAAAAATTGTTATGTTATTTATCCTAAGAGGTTCAGCTCTTGTTTGGGATAATAGTTTTCAACTCTCCGTTCAAATGTAATAAACCAAAGTTTAATTAGACAGAAATCAAAGAAACATTTATTGCTACAATGAAATCGTAATGCTTCTCTCGGCATATGTAGTGAAGTTTTGTAGAAGAGTCAGAACATTCAACACGACATTTGAAAGATTATTTCAAAAGTTCTTCGTACAAACGTCAATGTTGCTACCTCAATAATAATTTCTCTACAAGAAAAATATATTTCATTATATTTTTTACAAGCTTAGAAGATTTTTGGGGTCAAAAATATTTAATATTAAAGAGTAAGATTAATTAACCGATGCGAGTTACCCAACAAATAATTTGCAACCGATGGGATACATGAGACCAAAATTTAAGAATAAAAATTTTTTTAAAAATCGCACAAGTTTTTTTTATTCTCATGCGTCCACATGCGTAATGTTTAAAATTGACTTTTAAAACTTCTAACAATAAATTACTTCTTTTCATCACTTTCAATTTTTTTGTTATTTTTTTTTATAATTTTGATCCCGCATATGACATTTTACTATTAATGTAATATATATTAAACATACAAGGGCGAGTGAGAATATATATGAATACAAATAAATATGAATTGAATTGAAAAGTACCAGCGCATGGATGACTGATGTGAGTGTAAGTTATTTATTTAGTCATAATATGCCAGTCACAATTATTCGGTCAGTGAATTCAGTTAACGTAATTTAAAGAATGATTTAGAAAGAGAAGCGAGAAAAATATTTGAATACAGGTATGTAAATGTAATATAAATTGTAATAAAAGTGTTTTTCAACTAAAATAATACTATATGTACCTACCGGTAAATATAATTTTAATATAAATATGGATTAAAATGGCCACGGGTTAATGGGTCCACGCGCTATGTCCCATGAGTACAATAAAATTATAACCTAAAATGATAATAACTTTAGCTCACAAACTTTATTGTACCTGATCATAAGACATAGACCATAGACCCATTTACTCGCTATAGAAATCACTTTATTCAAAATTATTAAGAAAAAAAAGTTTAATCCATTGATATAAGTTTTAATGGGTGTTTTCTAAAATATGTTAATGTAAACGCTATGTCCCATGAGTACAATAAATTTATAATTTAAATTCGTAATAGTTTTAGTTTATAAATTTTATTGTACCTACTCATGAGACATAGACCATGGACCCATTTGCCAAAGAAGTGCTGGTAAAATTGCTGAAAAGAAACTATCGAAACAAAATAAGAATGGAAGCCAAAGAACGACCCGAAGCACCGTCATCGACAACATTGCAGGCAGCAGAAGATACTACTGATGAAAACGATTCATCATTTAGTTATTTGTGTTTTTGATTATTTATCGGATTTTGTTTTTATAAATAATTAATTATATTTAAATTAATGTTCTTTCTTTTCAGTAATATTTTATTTGTATTTGATTGGAATGATTATTTCAGATATAACTATTTTTTATTTTAATTTATATTATATTATATTATATTAAATAAAATAAAACAGAGTAACAAGCAAAAACTAATTTAATTCAATATTTTTTTGTTAAACTACACTTTAAAATAAAAAAAAAACATATGTAAAGAATTAACAAATACCTATTATTACTTTAGTTAACCCCTAGAAGCTATAGAGCTTATGAGCCTATATAATCCCTCAAAATATTTGCGAATCTCGATCACAAGAGCACTAGTTGTGTTTGGCTCAAACCAAGTTTTGCATTCAGAATGCGTCAACCTGGACCCATGTAGCGGTATTTTCTGACTCTTAACCACAATTTATACGGAAATGCGACGACACATGTTGGACTTTTGTGTTGGCAACTGAGCGGACGCGAGCGGTCGCATTTACGGGCATAAATTGAAAATTATTTGTTGGGTTAGGAGATAAGAAACTTTAGAACAAAATTAGGGAAATATGTGACATATTATAATACTCGTCGAAAACAAAGACTGACAAAGATGGCAATGAATGGAAAAAACAACATCAAACATCTATCAGGAAAGCCTCCTAAACTATGTTATGAATATTGAAAATTGTGATCACAAAATGTATGTTGAGGATGAGATAAATTGAAAAAAAACTAGCATTTAATTCCTAATTCAAGAAGAAGAAGTAATTGTACATAAATATAGCCACTATAATAATTAGAAGGACATGATTAAGTGAAAACTTTCCTTACATATTATTTTAAATATCTATACAATTTGCATATTAGTAATTCCATTTTAGTTTAAATGTCTTTATTTATTTATTTAACTCATCTTTTTGTCTACAAAATATGATACAGACTACTACCAGATAATAACAAAAACACTGAATAAAAATATCTATAAATCTCTATAAAGAAAAGGCATAACTAAATAATTTTTATTATATTATAAATATCTAAATAAACTATGATTGATGTAAAGTTGTAAAATATAATCTTTTACATATTGTTACCATACATATCAAGATGAAACGGTACATTTAAAGGACCACTTTATGATAATTTTATCCTACTCTACGTTAAAGAGTTCAATTGGTTCAATAAAAATAAATTATAATTATTTTATTAACTTCTTCTCGTTCTTTTGATTGATTTCAAATCAGGCTGAGATGATCATATTAAAATGATGTTGGTTCAAGGATTTACGAGCTATCATTTAGAAAGTTTGGTTCTGTTTAACGTCAGCAAAAAGTTATTGATTAACCGTTCGGGAACTACTAAACATAGCAAAACACTCAACTATATCAATATTCAAACAATCACACATTTAATCTCATATGTGATTCTGCATTGGATAGGTGCTGAACAGAAATATTTTTAATAACATTAGACACTTTCTAATTTACTTTTAAGCATTACCTTAAAACATTTGCAATTTATAACAATTTAAAATATATTTTTTGAATTTAAAAAATTCAAACGCAAAAAAAATTTCTCTAAATTGATGTCACCTACAGACACATACCTTCATAATTTTTCATAAATTCTCAAATCTAACTAACCATAAATTTAATTTAAAAATAACCCATCCAAAATGCTAAGTTCCATTTTTGATTTTTAATAAGTCCTACTTTCATTTTTTGTTTTTTTAACTATTACAAAAAAAAAACAAAAAACAAAACATCAAAAAATTGCAAAAAATAAATACCATTCAATAAAACATCTAATAAAAAAATATTATTTGCAATAAATTTTACAAAAAAGCCTAAAACATAAAAAATAAAAAATAAAAATACTCATTACTACATGAGTTGAGTAGTATACGCATTTAGCACAACCATGTGTTCTCCAATTTGTATGAGAAGCATAGAAACCAGACGATCCTCTTTCAAAAATCTAAATTTCAACTATACACGAATACTGATGAGTTTAATCAACCTATAAAAAAGCAAAAAAAAAAAAAAACAAAAAAAAATAAAATGTAAATTTTGAAACACAAAAAAAAAGGAAAAAAAAAACAAATTCACCTGAAACCATCTGGTCACTTGTCCACTTTTCTTTTAAAGATTCAAGACTGGTGCATATTTTCACAAGACATTAATTTTTGGATGAGGATTCACATACATTTATACTTACAATGTTCTTTTATGCCAATTTTGATTTGAAACTATTTTTTTTTTTATTATTTTATTTTTTGTTTTTTTTTTTAAATAGAGATGAGAAAGTTGTTGAACTGGTTTTGTTAAGATTAAAATTTGTTTGTTTTTAATATTTTTTTTTTGTGCAAAAAAAAAATATCATAATTTTTCGTATTTGATGATAATTTGATTGTACAATATGCCTATAAGCATTGCTCTGTATGATGATTGGATGATCATCAGTAGACCCATCAAGGTAATATTGAAGCAAACATTTATTTTAAATTTTTGTCCATATCTACCCATATAGAATTTTAATATTTTCATATTTTGGAAAATATGCTTTTCAAGTGCAATAAAATAATATTACTGTACTTATGTTGATATAGGTATATATATGTATGTAGTGTATATATAGATAAATTCTTGTTTCTATTTAAATGGCTTACCTAAATACCAATTTACCATGCATTTTAAGTAAATTTTTTCCTATGACATTTTTTTTTTGTTTATATTTTTTTTTTTTTTTTTTAAATTAACTTTAAAGGCTTAATAATGGGATTTTACGGCATTAGTATTTTATATTCATTTTTATTTGTTGTTGTTTTTCTATTTTGAAATTTTGTAATGAATCTTCATACCTAAATATTGTTTTTGGATATGTGGAAATTAGAAAATAAGAAAATATTAGTGTCGTAAGGATAATTGTCTAATATCCTCAATATTATAATTTTGACTTTATTTTATTTGTGAAATTCGACCAATTTTGAAACCTCACCAGAATGATCTATTATAGTAAGATCTATCTATATAGAGTGATAGCTTCTTCTGGGAATTTAAATTATCTTATCATCAATTGTTATTCTATCTTAAGATGTTCGAAAAAAAGGTATGTGTGTGACAATACAAAAAAATTTAGCTTACTAATAACTTCACTATAAGACTGATTTGTAAAATGTGGAAACAGAGACTCTGAAGGTAATAAGTGTTGGGTATTTATTTACAGATTAATCTTAAATTATTGTTTACTCATTATATATATACAATAACCATATGTATTAGTGAAATAAATATATAACAATAATGAATGACATTTGCATTGATAGTGTTACCTGTTGTTACATTATAATCTATAATTATAATTGACAAGCATTTAAGAACCTGTGCAGTTCATTTTATTTCGCTTCTTCTTAATGAACTCTTAATATGTAAATAATTTGTATATACGACCGAAATGCGCATACGGGTTGAAAAATTTCTATTTTGTTTTATAATATTCAACCTTTTAAATAAAATATATCCATTTTGTTTCATTCTACATCTTCTATTTGTAAACATAATTAAATAAATCTATTTTATTAAGTTTTTTAAGTAGTGTCTCAAATTAGTGTTTTCTATATTTTGGTCATTTGTATTAATCATATTATTTTGGTTAAATATATATATATATATTAAAAAGGTATAATTACAAAAATATTTTATTTTTAGTGATTTTATACATTAAATGCCACTTAGTATAGGAATATGTCGAAACGAAGCAGAGGGAGCAGTATTTATGTTTCCTAAATAAAAACTGTCCTAAAAACTTACTAACCTCTAAATTTTTATGAAAACATGAGTAGTTTCTACAATAACCTGAGAAGTGTAGGTCAGTACGTAAATTGCTCTTCTGTTAAAAGTTTTAATTTTGGCTTCAACTTAAATTATTGTTACTCAGCAGGGGCCCCTAGTCTTCAATTTAATTAACAATAAGTGTGAATAAACTACAAGCATTTGAAACATCGATTTTTCAGCATTTCCTAAATTTGAAAAAGAGAAAAAAAACCCAAATCGATGAATGTGGTTGAAGTCTGCGAACAGACTATGAATTACACCGTTGACAAAATAGAAAAATGATGTAGTTAGTAATGCGATATGTAATTCAAAATATAATGTGTTGCAGTTAACTAGCTCTATAGGGTAAAATATATATGATAAAAGGTGTATGGCTGGAGCGCAATTTATTTGGATTTATTTTATAAAGAAGTTGAATTTCATTTATTGTTTCGGAAGTAGCATTTTTCAATTATTACTACTTTTTCCCTTTTTTATATTATCACTAACTAAAAAAAGAAATATTTTAGAATTTAATAAATTTTTGGTAGATAAACTAATTTTAATATGAATCTATTTTAAGCAACTAAATATTCTTCTAATTACATCATCATCGTTTTGAAATTGACTATCAAATCATACATTTAACCAATTTTTCTTCTAATTTATAACAACCTAGCCTTGGGCGGGATTCAAACCAACAATCTGATGTTGTTAGTTAGAAAACATAACCACTATACGATGCTGACCAACGGCAAAGACTAAATAAGTTAAATAAAGTCCGACTTTAATTAAAGTATACTTAAAATAGGGTTGGGTGCGAGATCCGAAAGTCAAAATCTCAAAATCAAAATCCCACACCCAAAATCCCAAAAAAAAAATTCCAAATTTAAAAATCCCAGTTACACAAAATCCCAAATTACAAAATAATGTGCTTTTAAAAATTAAAAATTAACTTAAAATTACAATTACCGGGCTACAATATTGTCATTTCTATTGCTGTCTATGTTACCATTATCTAGACAAAGCTTTTTGTTTTAGGTATATTAAAAATTCTTGTGGTTCTGAGAATCATTAAATGGCAGAATGTACGAGACTCCCTAAAACCAAAACCGAACACATAATTTGGGGATTTCGAATTTTAATCTGGATAACTGCTTTTTCTAGAAATAAAAAAATAATTGAGGTAAAGTATTCTGGGAAAAGGGATATATCCCCCTTTTTTATCCAACAGTGGCTACTCATAAAATAAATTAAGATAAAAATTCTGGAAAAAGGGTCAACGCTGATTTTTGACTCCAACTATAAAATGGTTCTAGTTCAAAATCTCACATACACATGTATATAAATATTCTGTAAAAGGCGTATAACTCTGATTTTGAATACAACTCTAAAATGCTCCTGGAAATGCAAACTCTAAAATGCATTGGAACCCTGTTTTTGTTGACGGCTGGTAAGCGTCTACAGCACAGTTTTAGTAAAAAATATATAAAAAAAAAGGTTTTTATTTTTAAGGCAGGGGGCTGCCGCTTCGGAAGCCCCGCTACTAATTTATTGGAACCCTGTGTTTGCCGACGGCAGGAAAACGCCTACGGAAGGGTTTTAGTAAAAAATATTTTAAAAAAAAATTATTTTATTTTCTATCGTCCCCAAACCACATTTATCTCATTTATTGGAACCCCATTTTTGCCGAATTGTTTTCATGTGAAGTATATATAATTTTATATTTTAAATTAATTTTTAATTTTTAAATGCATAAAAAAAATTAATAGTTCCTTGGGATTTTGTAATTTGGGATTTTTTTTTTTGGGACTTAGGCGGACTCCCCTTAAAATATCTCTAACAGGATGTTCGATCATTAATAAATTCTTTTGAAAGGGCATTAAAGTATATGTACTTTAACCCTTTGGTATTTCGATATAGATTTTGTACTGTATTCATATGTTCTTTAATAACTTTTCAAAAAATGCTAGACACTTTTAATTTGCTACGACATAATCATATTGAAAATTATTTAATTAATTACGACAAATTATTAGTTTAGCTTGCTATAACATGCTTAAATCTAGTTTCGAACTGAAGACGACCGGGATCAAAGTAGTTAAGTGGCAATATTGAATATCAAATATAATTGACGTATATCACATATAGGTGATGTATGATATATTGTAAACAAAACAAGCTTATCAAATATCTGACATTTAAAATTCGTTGATTGTAATCCACTGGTACTGCATATTCCGGATATCTAGCTCTTTACAATTTTTTTGTCTTGAATACCTCAAAGAGATCCAGATGTTTTTTTAATTGTGGCAGCGATTTTATTTAGCGAAATTTCGATATTCCGGATTTTGAAGAAGGCATTTTTTATCGGAATGTTTAAAATATATATTGTTATTCAGGTATAGGACAAGTATTACGGTTTCTGTTCATGATGGATGACATTCATTAAATTGTATTTTAAGTTCATTAGTGACAAAATGTTAGTTTTAAATAAAAGAAGAAATTAATTCAATTTTACTTACTTTACATTTTAGGAAAAAAGTTTCTACTGCGCAGTGGAAGCGTTCTTGGCCCATAACCCTTGTTACAATAATGTGTTTATTTTAATATAATTAACATTACTGATAATTAATACCTATATAAGGTATAGCTACAAATATTACAAATGCTACAACTACAAATATTGACAATTAAAAAACTTCAGTTTAAAACACTACAGTTTAAAATTAGTGTTGCCAAAACAACACCCTATGGGAGTAATCCAAAAGAAGAAATAAAAATAAATTTCTAACAAAATACTAAAAATTCAAATCGAAAATGTTGTTTCATTACTTGCACAAAAAACATGCGTAATGAACAGACGAAATCAAATATACAATATTCAAATGTAAATTTCATCAACATGCCTACTTACATTAATAAAAATATTATAGGCTATTTTAGAAGTTGCTATTTCAATTCGATTTCCATAACACGGAATAGCAAAAACAAAAACAAAATATTTGCGATTAGAAAATGAAAATTTTTGCTTTAAAGGAAATTATTTTCTTTCAAAATTGAGAGAACTTACATGTTACCTACTTATTTAAAAATAATCTAAGTTTTATGATTGAAAAGCTTTACCAGCATTTAATAAATGATGGAAATTTATATTTTTTACTTAGGTACATACCTATTTTGGTTATACAGAATTTCACCGAAATATAAGTACAGATACTTTTCTCGCAGAGAGAAGAAGAATTATTAATTTTTCTTTTAACTTCTAATGAACGAAATAATCGCGTTTTTTTTATTTTTTTATTATTATTTTTTTTTTTTTTTCAATAATCCGACATTTTGAGTAATATTCGATCGTTAGGATGCGTTCAAAATTATTGAAAAATTTTACTTAGACTATTAAAAACTAATGAAGAAAAATTGTTATAATAAAATTTTTTTGGAATTAGTTAGGATGGTTAGTAGCAGATAATACATTAAAAATAATATTTAAAAAAGAATTAAAAATTATTAAAATTCACCCTAATGTTTTTAAAAATGTTTAGTTGTAATGGTATAGTCTATTAAGTATCATTAATAATTAAAGATTTTTCAATTGAACTTAAAAGAGAAAAAAGTCGTTTTGCCACACCAATAATTGAATATTATTTATCTTTATTCATTTCCTTATTTGCTGTCTTTATTAAACAGAATTGAGTTTTTTTTCTTCTGTTGTCTTTTGTATTTGCTTTCTAGTAACTTAATTTGTTGTGTATTTATGGATGCACGTTTTTAGTATTATTTATGATATCTACTTTTTGATATTTTTTTTATACATAGCCTAAACACTAGGTGGGGACCTTTTATACCAATTGGTACAATTGACTAGGGTGGGAAAGTCAAATTATAAAATGAGGAGGACGACAATGTCCAAGAGAAGCAAGATGATCCGTGAAATTTGGATCATTGATTATACGAATAGCCCGTTTTTGGACTTTATCCAAATGTTTTAACGCAATATTAGAAGCGCCAACCCATATAGGGTCGTATGAAAGGGCTCTACGAAATAACTCCCACACAAAATAACTTCCAATTCTTTTATGAAATAACTTCTAAACAAATTTCATACGAAAGTGGGACTTATTACATTATGAAATAAATACCAAATTGTAGGAACATTTTTTTGATAGGGAATTATTTCATAATGAAATATGTCTCAATTAGTAGGATTTATTTCATTTTAATATTGGGTTTTATATCACTTTTTACGATTGGGAGTTATTTCATTTTCAATTAAATGATGAGAGTTATTTTATACAAAGGTTGTAGTTATTTCATTTTCTTTAAAAATTAAAAAATATCAACTTTTCAGTGAAACATTTTTTAAGTGGTACAGGCTTTTCCTGGCCCCTTACCTATTAGCAAAAACGCATCGTAAAGCTATGCTGCAATAAAAAAAATATTTCAAATTGACACTTTCCTATTTGTTTTTCTTTCTAAAACTTTTAAAATCGACATTTTTATAGACATTTGTTTTTATTTGTAAAACTGTAATGGGAGAAGCATATTCGATATGTGATTTAAAAGTTATATTTAGAAGAGATTGAATTTGAAATCTTAACCGAGAGGGTACAAACAGTGAGATATTACTGAAACCATTTATGAAGCGTATCATATTTTCTTAAATCTTTAATTTTTGCAACAGTTTAAAGTGAATGACTTTATCAAAAGCTTTAGATATGTCAGTAAAAATAATATCAATTTTTACTGACCTTTATATATAACACTATTACATATATACCATGATATCTACAGATAACCTTTCTTTTTAGAATTTATGACTTTATTAAGCAAAATTGTTGTAGTGGATTTCCCTGATAAAAACCATGCTGAAACGGTAAAATATTTGTTTTAAATTGGAAGTAAAGTTTGTCAGTAATAATAGACTCAACCAGTTTTGAAACTTCAAATAATTTACCCATTTGTCTATAGTTTTTCACAACTAACTCGACAATGCACAATGTTGGAATATTTCCAATCATTAATAAATAGTCCGACCTTCAACGATTTATCAAATAATATAACTAAAAGTTCTAGTAAACTTTGACAACATCTCTTTAATATTAGGTTTGGAATACCATCAGAACCAGCATTTAAATTAACGTCTAAATTGTTTATTATTTGAATTATGTCATTTGCATTGAGCTCAATAGAACCCAAATCAATAAGTGGTGTGAGATTATATATTGACGATCTTGCTTGCAATGAATCATCAAACACAGATTGAAACTATTGCGCAAATAAATTACATGATGACTCCATATGATTCCATATCCGTTATATAATTAAATATTTCGTAACATCACCATCATTGCTATTGAGCTCAAGTACCTAAACATCTTGGTTTTATTTTACTCATTAATTTATTGATGTATCCTTATTCTAAATAACACAATGCTCTAGACTTGCTTTCCAGAGAATGAAGAAATCGAACGGAAGAGTTGAAAGAGATTAAATATTAAGACATCCAATATTAGTGGATATAAGGAATGAATAATTATTGAATTGTTATATACGCGAAGCGGTGCATTATTGCACATATATAACAGCATATATTCACCACCTATTAAATTTACCAACACTGATGAAATATTTGAAGATAACAGAAGATACTCATTCTTAACATAATCTTAAATATTAATTTAACTTCATCCTATTAAAGACTCCGTCAGTTGTTTCAACAGTTTTTTAAGAAAAAAAATCAAGGACACGTCTTATGTCCTAATCCTAATTAATAGCAAAAACTAAAAAAATTAAATGAAACAGTTCGATTCGAGAAGCAATTTTCCATAAATTTTTAAAAATTAAAACTGAAATAGATTGTAACTGTAAACTTAAAAAAAAAATAATTCCAGTAGCAAAATGTTTTCGTATACATTTATAATAAATTAAAAGATTATCTCAGAGTTTAAGTTTAAGAACATGAGATAATTTTTTT
Source organism: Argyra leucocephala (assembly GCA_963942445.1). Lineage (NCBI taxonomy): Eukaryota > Metazoa > Arthropoda > Insecta > Diptera > Dolichopodidae > Argyra > Argyra leucocephala. The sequence goes on from OZ012677.1 coordinate 138,097,568, forward strand.
CCCAAAACAGTAAACAAATACACCTATTGGCATATTGGGTCACAAGCAAATTTTCTAACATTGATTTTTTTTCATTAAAATAATTTTTAGTTTCGTTTTCCTGTTTTTTTTTTTTTTATTTTTTAAATGTAATATTGTTGGGTTGAGCTTAATTTTTCATAATTATATTATAAATAGGTAAATTTAAAAAATTTATGAGAAAAAAAAAATTAAATGTTTTTGACAGTTGTTGTAACTTGACTCGACCAGAATGATATTGCTAGGATATTGTCGTGAAACTTAAATTATTTCATTCAGTTTGGAATCAAACTTTCATGACCATTAAAATGAACTCAAATTTGAGGGTTCAACATAATGTAGTTATTATGCTACTTAAAAAAAAAATAGACAAAAAAAATTAAATTAAATTAACTCATTTTTAACTTCAACTCATATTACGTCATTTAAATTCTTATTAAATTGGTCACGCGTTACTTTAAAATCTCCATGAAAATTCTCTCACTATCATATTAGATTTCAATTTTGCTATATTTTCATATTTTGATTTATATTCAATTATACAAGGTGTTTCAGTAAATTTTCATTGTTGAAAATTATAATATTGAGTTGATTTTGCGAAAATATCTTGTAATAATATGACTGAAATATGAAATAAAATATGTTAAGCATGACTACCAATTTGAAGTTCGTGGTAATAGTGTTATAGTTAGGTATGTTTTAAATATGAATGTTAAAATTTTGTTTCCCTAAATTTTATAACGGGATTAAATAGTCATAACGGTACAAAGCTAAAATTGAATAAAAATTAAGCTAAGTACTTTAATTTTTGTTAAACTATTTTTCACTAATAATTTTATATTTGCTTCAGTTAGTTAGAATCTATGATGAAGGAAGTATATTGGCTACGGAACAATGATATTTGCAACCAAATCTAAAATTATTAGTGATAAGAAAAATGACAACAATTTTTTTTTTTTTTTTTTTTTATGTTCTTGACAGTAACTTAGGTAGAATCACCTTTTCGTGCTTAATTAAGTACGATACTGTAAGTTTTTACTACAATATTTTCATATTTCGAACAAATTTATCAAATTAGTGGTTTATCAACTAATCAAATGTGGAAAACTACTGCTATTGTCAGGAACTAAACCTTCTCAAATAGAATACCTTCATTTTATTTAATTTGTTACCAGACTCTCAATTATTTGTTGTCGTTTATTTTATCTCAATGACAAGGGGTATTGGACCAGGTGAAAAAATCCATACAGCATTTTTTTGGTTCATCGGGAATCGAACCTGGGACGTTTCGGTTGAAAGGCAGGCGCTCTACCTACTGCACCAGCCAGCCAACGTGTGTAATTAAATTAATTACTATAAAATGTCCCTAAAAACTAAAATCTGATTAGCGAATTAAATTAAACTAAGCCCAAAATGAGAAAAAATAAGGCCGGAAAATTTTCTATTTAAATTCACCAATATCGTACGAGCCTTTTAACATGCAATGCAAGCAGTTATAAAAGAAAAATATGTATACATAGTTGTATGAAAATGGATTGGTATACATTCAAATATATAATTTTGTACTGAAACAAATGACCCGATAGCTCAGATTAAACAATAAATAAACAAAACTTTATTAATATATGTGTGTTTATGCATCAATTCATGTGGAAGAACAATTAATATACAGTATAGTCAGTTATTTCAGAATCCATAGATCCTGTGGTAGAGTTCAAGACTGACACGACAAAAACAATAAAAATAATAAGAACCAATCAAATATCAATTATATAACAAAAAATGTCAGACATGTGGATAATAGACATATTTACGATGGCCTAGATAAAGCTCGTTGTAAAAAGATACAATGTAGCTGAAGAGATTATATTAAAAGTATGGTATAACGTAAAAATGATTGCTAACAAATTAATTTTTATTTTACAAATTTTTTAATTTTTTAAATATCGTTATTTCTCAAGCAACTAACTTCCTTCATCACTGCTTTACGACTAAATTAATTTATTACTGAAGAGAAATTCTACTTTGTAACTAATAACACGGTGGCGCAGTCCACATTTAAATTAGTCCATACCACAAAAATTCTACAGAAAAAGCTATTGTATGTGATTGTGTATACCAAATCTCTGGGTAAAAACAGTTAGGGTGTTCATCCAATACACTTGGAATTATATAAAAAAAAAAATAATTGCTATATTGAATATATCACTAAAAATAAATGTGATCACCAAAAACAATAGCAATATAGCTAAGCGATTACATGGATACCTCCCAAAGACATTTTGTTTCTCTCTTAGCTGTATTAATTGAATCTCTCTAAACGAAAATGACAATAATTTATAACATTTTTGACCTTTATAGTTTATTCCAATCTCTTACAATCAAAAAGTTGGGTAGTCTAGTGTCTAGTCAATTGATTTAAATATAATATAATCAACATATTTGCTGGGTCCATATAATTCAATTTGATAGTCCATATCATATTTACTCGTTGAATCCAATGTTCTGTTTTACATTACTGCTAGCAACTTCTTTTTTATCTGCTGTTTTTAGGAATGTTTTGTAATCATCTCGCGAAAGGGTTACGGTGTTACACCAGTTTGATTACATGTCTGTTTTTACATTTTTCAAGTACTTCTATAACCAAGAGTATATAATTCAAATCTTTATCTAGATTAATAGTTTTAATATACCAAAAGAGGTCTGTTTTATGACACGTAACATTTTTCATTGCTTCATTTAAATTGTTTCGATGTTACATTCATATAAAACCAGATTGGTTTCATAATGGCTTTGTATAGTAGCACTATGTATTCAATATTTAGTGTAGAGTGTTTTTCAATAAGTGAATAAATGCTGTTCGTCTTGAGTCTTAATTCCTTTTTTTTTTGGGTTATGTGCTTCTTTTAAGTTAGCCTTTTGCCTAGATGTGCTTTCAGATACTTAATCCCATTATTATAGGTATTATAAGTCCCAAAGAGATACGCAATTAAATTCGTGTAAAAATACATTGTATACGAATCAGCGTTAACACATTTTAATAAATTTTTATATTCATAGTCATTTTTTTATTCAAATAAGAAACTAAAAACTCTACTTTAACAGATTTCAACTATAAAATTATTATTCAATAATTAATTAAAGTAATTTTGTAGTTCGCTGACCTATTTTATGTCATAGATTTTTTTTCTTAAATATTTTTTAATTTTTTTCTATTATTTTGAATTGTTTGGTAATTTAAAAACAAAAGCAAAACAATTTCTTCTCATGAGCTACCTAATTTCTTTTGATGTATTTATATAGGAAATTACAAAAGCAAAAAAAAAAAACAATGTTTTAAGTGACAGAAGTAACCTTCTTGGCTAGTTATTGTTTTCTGTTTTCCCCACTACATGACACTCTATCATTACAATACTTTAAGTAGTAATATACAAAGTCACGTTAAATCGTTTTTGTTCACCATAAATTTAGAGATATTATAAAAAAAAATTATAACTTATATTATTAACTATTAAATTTATGTTAAAAAAAATTATTTTTATTATTATTTTTTTTTGTTTGTTTTTTTTTATGATTACATTAGTATATGAAAAGTGATACTAAAAATATAGCAAACAAAAAAAACAAAAAAGTTGAAGCAAATTAAATTATTGAGTTTTTGACATCTCATTTAACCATTGCATTTCCTTACTTACCGACCCAAATATAGAAAAACAAAGCACGTTTTTAAAAATTTTTCTAATTTTAGAATTCACAAAACAAAAAAGCTATACTGTTATGAACTTCATTTTAATTTTATAAATTGTTAGAATTTTTATTTAATTTAATACGACACAAAATGTGAAAATTACAACTTGCTGATGATGTAGAAATTATGGCTTCAGACATCGATCTATTACGAGCCTCAAATCTTTTCCAACGGATTCTCAGTCAAATTCAAAGCTGGCTTCACAGTTAGGAAATAAAAGTTAATGAAAGCAAGTCAACCCATGTTTTGCAGCACATTAATACTAAGGCAGTTGTTGCCTTTGCCCGTCATATAGTTATACAACAAGAGTATTTTGTTAGATATTTGTGAATTTATCTTGATAATATCGTTTAACATGGAAGAAGAACATAATTTGTAAGCGCGCTAATTTTTTTTATGCTCTTGACAGTAACTTAGGTAGAATCACCTTATCGTGCTTAATTAAGTACGGTACTCCAAGTTTACAGTACAATATCTACAATATTTTTCGAGTATTTATTTGTAAAATTACTGACTTACTCATTAAATGTAGAAAACTACTGCTATTGTCAGTAACTAAGCGAACTTTCAATTATTTTTTGTCATTTATTTGATCCCAATGACAAAGGGTACTAGACCAGATCGAAAAACCCATAAAGCAGTTTTTTTTGCTTCATCGGGAATCGAACTTTGGACCTTTCGATTGAAAGGTAGACGATCTACCTACTGCGTTACTCAGTGAATTCAAAATTGGGGCAAAAGATGAAAAGTCTATATTTGTTAATGGGTAAAGGATCAGAATTGTCCTTGGTAAACAAGGTCAGCATTATACCTATACTTAAACCTATTTGGTCGTACGGAATCCAACTATGAGGGACTGCACAGCTAAGTCCAACATTGAAGTATTTTTAGAAAAAATTCCAAAACAAAATCTTACGAATGGTGGTCTATGTTCCGTGGCTGGTGTCAAATAGTTTAATCCAACACGATTTGCAGGTTCCTTCAGTACATGGTGAAATATAAAAATATTGCACAAAGTACAAAAATAAATTGGAAATACATCTAAACATCCTGGAATAATCGTATGAGGGACTATCATAGTAGTGAGGTGTTATCATAGGATACTGTTCTTCAAGCCAGTATAATGTACAAAATTATTTAACTTATTGAATTCGGAATCATTCAGATTGTATGTAATGATCCCTTTAACAACTAACAATAAGAAATAGGTCACTGGTGGTAGCACAATTTAGTGCTAATTGATGTTCCAGAAGTAAATGGAATGGCCACTTCTACCTACCTCCCTACCTACTGAAGTTACTATCACGGGTTTCATTGATATTAATAATTCAGCTTGGTCTGATGATCTTTCAACTTGACCTTTTACATAGCTTACAGCAAGTGCTTTATGGAATATACATTTCATTTGGACCCTCCATGTTGAATAATTTTTTCATTTTAGCAACGGTATTCTATATTGACTTGTCATATTTCGAAACTTATTATTGACGAAGATGAAACTTCTTCCTTTTCATTTTTTTAAATTACTTTTTATTTTATTTTTTTTCGTTTAAAGCTCTGGGCCTAAAACCTGATCAAATTAGAATTAAATCCAACCACCCTGGTTGTCATACATAAAGTGAAATTTAAGTTTATTACAATATAAAGCAGATATGTATATAAACAATAGAGAAAGTGTCAAAGTGACATTAAACCCTGTCAATTTAGATTGTGTTATATGCGAACTTAAATGCTGCAGTTGTCACTTCTATACAAAATAATTTAGCAAATTCCACATATGAATTAATATGAAAATAATTCAGTGAAGACAATCTTTGCAAACAAATCAATCGAGAAATCAAAACAAATCGCCTTAATTTTCGTTTTTCAAGATCAAATCAACGTCGAAGTTTTTTCATCAAAAATAATCTACGTAAGCTAAAATGTTATTGAATAGATTTGACGATAAATGAAAATTTGAGAACGAATAATACTGATCAGACTTTTATTTTACAAATTTGGTATCATATTAGTAGATAGTTCAAAATGTCTATTTTAAATGTCAAATAACAAAATTCTGACTTTTTGTCTGGATGATGTCATTGACGTAAACAAGAAATTCAAAGATTTTTAGTATCGATACAATGTGGTAAATTATTCAGCTGACTTTTTGTAATGAGGTATGAAAGCGCTAGATGTTGAAGTATAGCAAAAATTGGTTGAAGATGTTAATTATTTAGTATATAGAGTTTTATGATGGGCGAGTCAGCCTCCTGGGTTTAAGATAAATTACGCTAGCTGGATAAGTAAAACTAAAGCGCAATGATAATATAAGATTGAAAAACTTGAAAATTATAGTTACATATTGAAATATAGGATATATTTAGAATTATGAAATATAGGATATATTATAGAATATGATTATAAATTACCTTTTTTACAAAATAAAACTTGAAAAATTAAATTTCTGAGTATATATAATGTTTTTTTAGAGATCAACTAAACTTCCATCTCCATCCAATATACACAAGAGTGTTAGTTAATTGTGAGTTTTTAGGTACCTACCATAAATAAAGTCTTTATATTAAATTTAAGGAAACGTTGTCTTCTTCCTATTGTTCCTCTTTAATTAGGCATTTAGTGTCTCCTTTTCAATATTTCTTATCCTCAATTTTGTGATGATCTTCAGCATTCATACCATCTTTCCGTATTTCTTCCTGGTAGACGATTTTTTTTTTGCCTGTTTCAACTCACTATCGAATGTCGCATGCGTCCTTGATTTCGTTGCTATGTTTCATATCTCTTAACGTATATAAGCACATATTTGCCAGAGTTTGTATTTCTACTTCCCCGTTTATTATCTTAGAATGATCTATGTCCTTGATAAACCCTATTATGAATTTGATGTCAATTTCAGAATTAGGCGATATAAAGGGAAATATTTATGTCTGTTGCGAGCTATGCCGTCACAACCAAACAGAATATATGAGGAGGATTCCCTTCTTCTAAGCAGAATCTGCACCTGTCTGTGTTCGGTGTATCAATCTTCAGCAGATGTGATAAACCATGTCAGCTTTCTGAAATTGGATCCAGTTTTCTTGATTACCTGATATTTTTTTAATCGGTGAATACTGAGTTTGAAAAAGGTTTAAGACTTAGTCCTTGATAACTATCCCATATATTTTGGACTTTTGTAGTTTCTCATTTGGAAACATTTTTTTTTGTAGGTAGGCGTTTGAACGAGCAATACTCTTGGCTCTGGTTGTGAGAATTGATTTTCCGCGCCTGTTTTGCCAAGAACATCTACTTCTTTATTACAATATATTTCTTCTGCACATGAGTCAACATGACGTCTGTTTCCTTCTGTTAGTTTAGGAATTCTTATTTTTTTCTTTAAAGGGTAGGACATCAACTTGCCTCCTTCATTGTTCTCTATTATATTATTACAATATATTTCTTCTGCACATGAGTCAACATGACGTCTGTTTCCTTCTGTTAGTTTAGGAATTCTTATTTTTTTCTTTAAAGGGTAGGACATCAACTTGCCTCCTTCATTGTTCTCTATTATACGCAGTTATTTTTATTTCCCCCCAAGTTCGGCCATATCTACTTCGTTCAGTAGTCGTAGTTTGACACGTAGATGTTGTTGGGTCTTCCTCGCCTTCTCCTTGGCTGTTTCGTTCCAGGGCCAATCTGATTATACTATTTGGTTGTTTTCGTAGAGAATGGCCTATCCATCTCCATTTTCCAACACTTATTTTAATTCATTATTGGTTCTACACCTGCTAGCTGCCATAAGTCCTTGTTGCTGATGGGGTTGGTTCAGAATATTCTGAATATTCTTCTTTGTCACTTGTTCGCAAATACTTAAAGCTTTTGACTGATGTTATTCATACATAAGTTTCGATATTACACAGCTTTGAATATTCTAATCATTGCTTTCTTAATAGATCACTTAACTTTTCATCAATTGCATATGATTTCCAAGATTTTTTAAACTGATTTTGACTATTGGCACTAAACAAACTTAAATATTCTCAATTGATTATCAAATTCTTGATATAATAAATTTAATGTAAAAAAATGTTTAATTAAATCCAGTAAAGTTTTTTTTTTAAATTTAAAAACATAATTTCATATGTACTCTTATGTACATTACTTACATTATTATAACTAAGTATGGTGTCTCAATTATTATCATGTAAAAAATTTTCTTCATTGTAATTCTATCTAATAAAAAAAAAAAAATAAAAAAAATACATGATTTAGGATGTCAATATCAGGCAGCATGTTTTCTACCAACTATACGATTTGCATTGTTAAAATTCGCCTATTTAAGGTTCCACGATCTCTTTTAAAAATGAGGGAGAAACAATTTTTACTGTTGTAAAATCATACACATACATTAGTTAAGTAACTCGTTTATTTAAATCTTATATCTCATGTATATCTACCACTCAATTATAAAAAAAAATAATGTTTGTAGTATTCAACATATATACATAATATATCTATGTATATGCATATGTATATATCTATAAATTACAAACATATTTTTTTGAAACTTACTTAAGATTTGTACATGGAAAACGTGTCGGACAGTTTTTCTTAAACGAAAAATAAAACATTTTTTTTTTTAGTTTTTTAAAATTGAACAATATGGCGGCATTGGTTTTTTCTTCTAATTTACTTTAAGTTAAAATATAATATACCATTTTTTGTTTTATTGTAATTATATATATACATAATATATTTAATTATATAAAAAAAAATTTTTTTTTTGATCTTGTAATTTAATTGTAATTTAACATGGAAAACAAGTAAGGTAATTTCAATTAGTTTATACCGACTTAATAAATTTAGTAATCTATAGCACACTAGTTATACTTCTATCTATAGATATCTATAGATACTAGTTATATATATCTTCATAATATATCTACTAGATATTATATGAAGATATGTGTAACTTAACAAAATGAGACAAAATATTGTAAAGCTTTCAGAGAAATGATATGGAAAAATGTTTGCATATCAAGTCTACACGTTATAAAACACAATACAAAATTTGATAGAGCACTAGAACTTATTTAGTAAGCCTTTTATGAATAGGTTTTACCTTTGCGTATTAATTAAGATAATTATGAACGAGAATCCATTAAATAATTAATAAAGAAACTAATAATACTAATATTTTTATTTTTATTTTTTTTTGTATTTACAATCTTATCATTTCAATAATTTTTAATCTTATCTTCACTTATTTAAAAAGATAATAACTATGAACTTTTTCGGGAATGTAGTCTGCACTGCAAGTTTTAGTTAAAAGTGCCTATCTAGATTACAAGAACTCTTTACAGAACTTTTTACAAGTTAAAGCTGCATACACTGATGCTTAACGGATTTCGCCAACTACTCCAACTGCAACTCCTCAGTTGCAATATTTAACAGATTTAAAATCTCAAATTGTGCTCAAATTGTCCTCAAATTATCCTTCTAATCCCCAATTTTATGCTAAATTATTTCTTTTTATATTTAAATAAAAAAATTATAGTTACTGCTACATTGCCGTCGTTACTTTTACTTGATGTATATGATGAAGATTTTTTTAGTCTTTATTGTCAGATAATTAATATTAATGTATTCACAATGTAAATACAGTTTTGACGAACAAAATTAGGAATTCACGAATAAAAAGATAATATCTTAAAGGCATTGTTGGCATTTTACGCGTAAATTAACGTTTTTTATGATTCCTTACATATTTGGCGCAAAGAAGTGTAAAATACAAAAACACAACTGTAAGCAACTGTAAACAACGGTACACAACTGTAAGTTATTGTAAAATTATTTGTTTTTGACAGTTCGACAAAAATTTTGAAAGATTTTCATTCTAATCTATTATAAAAAGTTCTAGTCTAGTTCTAATGGATCATGAAAAGAAAAGGGGGCTCAACGGTTAAGCTGGTAACATATTATTCATTGGCTGAAAATTAATTAATATTTCGTGCATTTTTATATTATATTTACGCAGCAATTTTTTAAGTGACTTTGTTTCCGTTTTTTTTTTTCATTGTTCATTACTACATTTTTCATGTTCTGTTTCTTTGTCAGGTACATAAACTTTACTTTCTTTAATTATTTTTTTTATGGTATTCCAACATTAAATCAAATTAATCCGATGTATTTAAAAACATCAGGCTTAATTTTTAGCATTTCCCAATCTTTCAGTAGAGCTTCTTCTAATTCAACGTTTTCTTTAGCTGCATTTTTATCATCGAAACGCATTATTAATTTTCATTTAAATGCTTGTTAATAATATTGATTTAAAAGAGAAACTGATTTAAAGCAATAACAATTAAAATTAACAAAACGTCAACTTCAAAGAAATATGTAGGTGCATACTGATTTCAAATTTCGTAAAACATACATGTATTCATTTTTGGCTGAAAATGATTAATAAGATAATATATTAGAGAGAAAGAGAAAGCTGTACTAAGCTGCCAATCTATATTTATTATATCTGTTGCGCCATATCAAAAATACTATAAAAGATTGATGTACATAGAATATAGATTGTAAGGTATATATTAGGATTGATATCTTAATAAATTATGAGGCAGGTTAGTTAGTAAATTGTGATTTTAATTATTTTTTGAACGTAATCTCTTCATATTCGAAAATTTTCACTTATTAATATACAAATGTTGCAGCTAAATTATTTATTTTGAGTTGTTTACGTTATTTAACTTTGTTTTCATACTAACAATAAGAAAACATCCTAGTAAATTAATAAGTTCTTTACATGTAAACAAAAACAACTAAACGTAATTTACTTGACGGTAAGTAAAAAACTAGACGTAATTTACTTGACCAACACTGCTTGCAGGAAGCATATTAAAACCTTTAAATAAACACCCATAGTTTTGTAATTAAATATACGTCGATTTAATATATTGACCCTATTTATGACCCTCAAAATGGTGATTATCAAATTCACTCAAATTTTATATTTAATTAAAATATTTTTTTTTATATTTATGATCGCCAATAATTTGTGGAATGAACACTCTAAATCCTTACACAATTTTTTTTTGTATTAACTTATTTCAATAACTAAAACTACGTCTGTTATAGAGTAAAGTGATCTTACTAATAGTAATAGGAAATATAGTTAATAAATATAGTGAAATGAGAAAGGTACTGTTCATATATAAAACAGATCAGTTAAATTAAGAACATAATATTATAAAACCGTTGATAATATTACACTCGATTTTCACATGTACATATTCCTGTGGTTACGAAGGCAAATGAAGGGCATGAGCAAATTGTATTTGCAAATAATTTTAAGAAGAATTTAAATTTTTACTATACATCATTTACACAAGCCGAATTTAAATTTACGACGTGTTAATAGTTAAACAACATAAGTACAATACGACATGGGTCGACGTATTAAAATAGTTATACTTCCCCATAATTAAATTTAATTTTGAGTAATAAATACATTTAAAAAAAAACCGTTAAAGTTAACACATAAACAAACTCAACGGTATTTTTTGTTTTACAGTATTAGATGCAATATGCAGAATAATAAACCTAAAAAGAAACTTTAATATCGAAAATTTAATTTACCAATACCACGATAAAGGATACAAAGTTAGCAATAAATATAATTTGTTTACTCAAGGTCAAAGTTTAAGTTATGGACAACCCTACCAAGTTTTTCAAAGTACCAATAATCCATTATGGATCCTCGAATTATGAAGCAAGTAGTATTGACCCATTAAATTCTTTTATACAAAGATTGGTGCAATTTTTGAATACTATTGATTTTATTTTTGAACAAATTTACTTCTATTATAACTTTTATTCATCTTTTCAGCATTAGTAGCGATATGAAAACAACTGATATTTAATTTTTCAACAAAAATTGAGTTGTTCAAATTAATTAGAATTAAAATTGTCATTCACTAAATTTTTTTAATAAAATTTCAAAAAATGTAGATGAGGTCTACAGCATTCATTTACAAATTTAGTTGAAACGTACCCCTTAGCTCTGATATCGAAATTAATTTCAATTTTTTTTTTTACTTTTTCAAAATTTTATAAACCCTAAAAGTTATCATAACTTAAAGAAACTTCCAATGATGATACCTTTCAAACTTTAAAAAGTTGTAATTAATGAATTTCCGATTAATCAAGTAAAAACAGTAATCGCAAACGTGGGATATTTTTTTTAGTTATATTATTGCTTAATGTTGATCTTCCCTAAGGAGGATAAGGCTCTCTTATGCCGTTCTGATGATGATGTATTAATCTCACCAAAGGTTAGCTAAATTAAAACAAATAATTCAGTTGTTAGTATTTCTTTAACAAGCTAGTAAAAAAAAAATAAACAGTACTTGTCGAAAATAGTCGAATATTTTTCATTTAATTTTACTGATATGCTTATCAAATAGATACACGTATTTCGTGTACTACGTCGAGTACAAAACATTGAAAATGTCTGCAAGTAGTAGACGAAATACGCGTATCTATATGATAAGCATATCAGTAGAATTAAAAGGAAAATATTTGACTACTTTCACCATTATACAAAATTTTTACTTACTCTAACGCTAGAAAACAAGTTATTATAAAAACAGTACTGAATTTTAATGCTTAAATCAAATTTTGAATCCAACGGAACTGATCGCAGAGGTTGAGTTATTTCCAGGTTTATATATACATCAAGTCTGTAAAACAGGATTGTCATGTTACAAATGAGATCAATAGGAAGAAGTTCCTAAATATTATTCTAACGTTCATTAAAGCAGAGGATATTGATGGATAACATATATCGTTATATTAGCCTCTTATAATAAAATTTAAATAAAAATATACATTTTAACAAAAAATTTTTTTTTATTTATTTCTACGTATAATAGTTTTCCTACCTTGAGCCAAGAATGGGGTAACAAGAAAATGATGATGATGAAAAAAATGAAATTATTTTCTGCTATAATCAAAATGTCTATGAGTTATCAAGTTTCAACAAGATGTGCTTTTGTGCAACATTAATCATTAATCAAAAAGAAAATATATCAATAAAAGCCTCATCGTTTTAACCTAGATGGCAGTAGTTTTCCAGCTATATTTTTTTTGGGCTTTCTACAACAAATTATCTACATTTCGGATTAGTCCTTTTTCATATTTTATGTTATAAATTATCGTATATAAAATTCATTTTTTTACATTAATCTTAACCATTGTAAATATCATGACCTACCGTAATTTTAAAATATAAAATGCTAAAGTAATTACATTACCTACACTAACAACATCTGTATATAGTAACATCAAAAGAATACAGTTAGTGTACTATCCCTCAACTTGTTAGATAAAATTACAATTCAGGTAACATCAAAATGTAACTGTCATTTCTTAATTTGCAAAAAAATAAAGATTTAACTCTTAAAAAAAAAAGGAAAAAAAAAATTTACATTACTTCAAATTTACATGACTTTTAAAAATGTAGTAATCTTTAAACTGTCTAATTTGATAATTAAAGATTTCAGAAGTTATTTTAATTTAGGGCTAGACCTTCTTTGTATTTGAAGAAGTGAAAGTTATCCTAATTTGATTTAAAAAAAAAAAAACAAAAAAAAATTATTCAATTTCATTTTTGATAATTTTTTTCTTATTTTTTTTTTGTAATGATCTCTCATGACCTATGAATTGTTAATTTTAATTTTATTTTATTTTTTTTGTTTAATATCACGGCATCACCTAAATTCAATCTCTCTTTTTAACTCATTTGTATGTTTCTTTTTTTGTTCTTGTATTATAACTTTGCTTGTCCCTTTCTTTCTTCTATTGTTTGGGCACACAATCTTGTATTTTGTGACTGACTATTTAAGAGATAAGAATTAATCGGTGGTTGTTAATCATTTCCTAAATTTTATCATCATGCTTAAATCATGCTTTTGTATCGTTTATTTTACGGATATTTTTTTGTTTTGTATTTTTTTTTTTTGTATTCTTATGTCTCTTCTTGTCTTTTAATGGTTTAAAATCTAAAATATTAAAAAAAAAAAAATAAAAAAAAAAATAAGAAAATGAATTTACAAATTGTCTATAAATTACTTCATAAAATATTAACGAGATTTTCGTCATTCCTTTTTCATGTTGCGGGAGTTCTGTTATATTCTGTTTTCATTTATTGTTTTTTGTTAGCAACATTTACAACAAGATCCAAACTCTGTTTTTAATACCATACTAGACAACCAACAACAGACATCATTTTACTATATTACATTATTATATATGAAATATAGAAAGAGTTGCCGTTTTGTAATAAATATAATTGATATTTTCGGTTCCAGTTAGTGCTAATAAAGGAAAATAAAATATATATATTTTTTTTTTACTGAATGGGCAATCATTTAGATGAAATGTTGCTATAACTAATAAAAAATATATTTAAGTAGAAAATTTTGATGGAAAGTGAAATATTTCAGAATTTGATATGCTTAAACAAATAGAAAGAACTAAAAAAGACCTCGTCCACTTATAATACATTTGTGGTTCCAAAAATTAAATACTCAAAGTAAACGTAGTTTTTCATTATTTAAAATGAAACAAATGCCCAAATGACCTACAAGAAATATAATCTCAAATGTATGAATTATAATATTTAAGGTATTTCGACATTCATTTCGACATATCATAAAGTATTTCGACATTGATTTCGACATATTAAAAAGTATTTCGACATTGATAAAATTTTTGAAAGTCAATAACTTCTAAAACGTGTAGAATACATCCCCTTGGTCATATAATTTTTAATAATATTTAACAGGTATTAAAAAAACGTTGAAAGTTAATTATAGGTTCAGAAAGACCATAATTAATTCTATGAGATTCGAGATATAAAAATCTACGAGATGGTATATTGCGCAATGAAGCATACTATAAATTTTACAAATCTAAAATAGATTGTCAATTTATTCTAGCTGATAAAACATCACAAGAAAACATATTAAAGCAATATTACGTCTAGATTCAAGAGTTTGAATATCAATGTTGTATCAATGTTTAGTTTGCATAACCCGTCAATTAAATTTGCGTAGGCAAAATCTACCTTTTTCTGAATAGATTCAATTCCTTTTATGTGTTTAGCGTAAGATAGTAGGGGAAGCATATTCTAAATGAGGACGGATTAATAAAGTTCTTAAATGTGCGTGTATGAATAAATTGAAGAGAATTTCTGTTAATAAAATTAGTGAAATATACTTAGAGTTTATAATTTTTATCTTAAAGTTTAAAATAACAAGAGTTCATGATTATAGAACTATGATACATTCCATATATTCTACTTTTTTTTATTAATACCACTTCATGATTTTAAAAATTCACCTGAACATTTTTAAAAACACGTAATCGCTGATTTTTTACTATACTGTAAAACAACACTTGGATGTGCAGAGCAGTACGGTAGGTATTTGTATTTTTAAGCGAATATATCTAGCTTGTAAGGTTATCTAAGATTTATATAATTTTTTTTTGATTTAATTTGATGTTCTTTCAGTAATATTTTTTTTTATATTTACTTACAAATATCGATATTTTGGAAGTAACAGACTTCGTTAATAAGCAGTGCTTGTGACTATTATTTAATTTATAATAGTCACAAGCACCAATAATTATTACTGAAAACAAAAAGTCTATTAATAATTTAAAGAATTGTCTTTGATTGTTCCTTCAATAATTAGTTAGAGCAGCTCTTAGTTTTGATTTGTCATTAGCATTTCTACGTCTGATGATTTGAAGTTTGTTGACATTATCAATCATTCTGAGAGCCTCAACATTTTATGTCAAAAAAAGTAATACTAATATATGGTTTCGCTCAGTGAACATTTTTGATACCCTTTATCATCGAACATAATATTACGGGAAATATGAGCCAATTAACAGGATGTTTATGTTAACTAATAAATATAAAAGTTACATAGATCTTGCACTAAGTGGAAATCAAATTAAAAATGTTTTATTGCTACAGTTTTCTTGTAATTAAATATTTGAATTCGAGCGTGCATAGAGAAGATTATGGTTCAAGAAAAAAAGAAAACAAAAAACACATTCTAGCATATTTTGTCATAAGTCTTGAGATCGTCATACGCCTTGAGTCAGCATATGTTAGATATATACGCTGAATTGTTTATTTTTTACAAGTCTGTATTGTTTATTTTTTTCATTTCAGCCAAATTTTGTTTTTCTTCTCTTTTCGAAAGATAGGAAATAAATCTCGAAACACATATATCGTGCGTTGCTCTTGGTGCGAGTCGAACCAAGTATATAAACTTCACCTATCCTTTTATCATTACAACCAATTTACGTCAGGTCGACCAAATTACGTTAGGTCGTTTTCGATCGCAAATTTGTGGAAATTATTCTATTAATTGAACATTGCTATATCAACAATAATTTCCATTTCGGAACATTATCACTGTAGTATTTCCCACGGAAGAAATAATCATAACAATAGTTGTCTTTGTGTTAAAATAGCACGTTAACATAGCCATTAGTATGTCATTTGATTAAAATTTCCCATATTTAGATATACATTTGATTAAAGGCTATAAGGCATGTGCAACAGATCATAGACTGTCTGATATATTATGTTCTAAACCTAACTTATAAATTACATACCAATGGAAATTAATCTTTTAGAAAAAAGATTTATATTTGTGTTCATCATTACAAAATATTTGTGGCTCATATTAATGATATTTTTTTAAAAAAAATACACTTTTAAATGACAACAATAGAGTTGTTGGTCTTTTCAGCTTTCTGATCACCACTCCGTAAGTTAAAGTTAAAAGTTGGAGCATCCATTATGTTCATTAAGAATTCAAATTCTCCATATTTGTGTAATGAACTTGATTTCAAGTACGTTATTTGAGACCGTATGCCAGCGAAGTCACAATAATAACAGGGTGTTTGCCTGGAAATAATGTTTTTATTTCCAAAATAAATAGCAAAAATAATATTTTTATTAGTACAGGCAATTAAACAAAAAATATTGTGTGTACAAAGAAGCGATGTTTTTAATTTAATATTATATTTTGTTTCTATAGAGATACATAATAAAACCATCACAGTATTCCGTACGAGTACTCTAGCTGGTGATAATATAATTGAGGTTTTCATTAAACTTGGCCATACATAAAAAATATCTTTTTATAAAAAATACACAAAAACAAAAAAAAAAAACAAAATAGATAATAAAATATGGATTACCCCTATACCCACTTAAACATTATATTATATTCAATTCAACTGATTTCTTGGTATCCTTTAATGGTGTACAATTATTTTTAAATATCTTTCAACTTCTATAAATTTATATGTAACCTGTATAAGTAAAAAATAATATTCTTTTAAGAAAGTTGAAAATTTTTCTGAGAAAATTTACAAAAAAAAAAATCAAAACAAAACAAAAATAAATAAAGTATAAATAAAAATTTGTACTTGATATTTAAGAGCATCACGGCTCGGTCAGAAAATCGGTTTCATGAATATTCAAAATAAAAAAAAAAATAGAAAAACAAAATAATACAAACACACACAAAACTCTGTTCAAGATCAATATAATAATTCTTTAAGAAGTTGAGACCTAAATCTATTAGGATATTGTCGATTATTTTTAATATTATATTGCATTGCAAGAAGGCAGCTTTTCAAATTTCATTTCATCAATATCATTATCATCAGTAGTGATTACTTTCATGATAATAACAAAATCAAAAAAAATCCTAGTAAAGTAGCTATGATACTTTCATCAATTCTTTCATCTTCCCAAATAGGCTCATCCATATTTATTGGTTTTTTACTATTAAATATTTTTCTTGTGTTGTTGTTGTTTTATTTTTATTCTTTTGTTTTGTTTTGTTATTTAAAAGCTGTTTGTTTGCTTGGTTTACCAGCTGACATATTGACAATTTGGCATACTTTTTCCGAAAAAAAAAATAATAAAAATAAATCAAAACAACAACAAAAAATGAAAATTATTAAAAATTTGTGTTTGAAATAATAAAATTTATTACCTTTGATATAGAGAAGAGTTTTGTAGTAATTTAATATGAAAAAAAAGATGAGATTTGAGAATTATTGATGAAGAATAACTACAACCAGCAACAACTGTACTTACAATAGTAAAAACAAAAAAAAAATAAATAAATAAAAAATACATTGACTAGATTTGATAAATTTTGTAAATTATTAAATGGGACATTTCTAAAAGAAAAGTGTTAACTTAAAATTTCAAAAATCTTTTCTTTCTTCGAAAGTCAAACAAAGTGTGGTTTTCTAATAAAATTTGAAAAGTTTGTGTTGTGATGTGATCACGTATTAACCCCATCAGAAATGAATAAAAGGTTATTTAATATCATTAATTTGTATAAAAAATTATTGTCACCATGATTCTCTTTTTGAATTCAAATTTTTTCCAGTATGTTTATATTGTGGTAGTTTGATTAAAATTTAATCAAAATCAATAACATTTTCTGAGATATAAATTTCCTATAATTCTATATTTTTTTGGAGATTGTTTTTTTTTTTTTTAATTGATAGATAGTCTACTGTAACTGGTGTTTTTTGTAATAATTAAAAATGTAAATTTTGATTAAAATTGTGTATATTACAGACGTCTATAATTGACGAAAGCTTGCTACATTTTTGTGCGATATATCATCATTCAGTCATCAGAGTTAGAACCCGACACTATTACTTAGAAAATGCAGTGGAAAAATCATTTATTATCAAAAATTTATTTATTTAACCTAAATTAAATTAAATTTAAATAAAATGGCAGGAGATTTGAATCGTGAATCACCTCGTCGCAAAAGGGCTTATTGTGACTAACCATATTAATTCAATTAAGCATCCTGAGTCCTTAAGGATTTCTAATTTAATAGAACATACTCAAGATGTTCTTCAGTGGTATGCTGAGTACCTGACATTGTTCAAAAAGAATATTTCCAGATGGCGAAGTGTGCTACCAGTGAGAGTTTCGCTTGCACAGAGCAGATGTGTAATATATTCTTCCGATACTTTATATATTTTGCAAAGCCTATTTTCCGTAAGATTTCTGTTATTAAGATGCTTCTTTATTAGGCCATAGTAAGTTTTATAAGTTTAGGCCATAGGCAATTATATCTGCTACGATGCTCATCTGTTGAGACTTAGAACAACTTTAGCTTTCTTAAGCGAGAGTTTTTGGCATGCACATTTTTACTTTACGATTGCCAGGAGTGTTAATTCAAAAATCGTTAGCTTTTTGCTCTAGCCAAAAAACCGCATTTTAGCTGTGGAATTCCACAAAACGAGCTTAACTTAACTAACCTAAGTAATACGATTACTTAATGGAAACGCAAACAGTGGATACTATGGAATTCATTGAGTTGTATTATTAATTGTGAAGTCTATTTATTTATTCGAGTGGACGATTTGTTTCGACTTTCCGTCTGCACCGTACATGAATAAATCCGAAGGTTTTGCGACGCGTGAACTTGTCAAATACAGTTGTCCATGTGAGAAGCACGGATTCCCCAAATCTTTGCAATTGCACTTGCAATTGCTCCTTGTGCTTTGTTGATGGTCATTGATAAAGCGAATCAAACCGGAAACTGTAAACGTTAGAATTCAAATGAAATGTGTTCATGTACATGGGATCACTGGAATACGTGGCAACAGCTGTACATTTTCTCCTTGAATTTCCTCATTTCAAAATTGTAGCTTTGATGATATTGTTCATCATCTTTTAAACGAAAGTCTTGTACCGTTGCAAAGTCTTGTACCGTTGCAAAGTCATGTTGGATTGATGTTTCGGAGAAGAATAGATCGGCTCTCAATCTTGATTCTCGTTGCTCGTTCGTTTTAGAAGAATGAGTTTGAGGTTATATTCGAACACCTTTTGAAGCTTGTAATGCCTTTTTCTATCGTGGTTCAAATGTAGGCCGACCAATCGATTTCCCTTTGGTGGCATAACTGTCGACGATGCTCGAAAATGAATTATTAATTGGTTTCATATTTTACTTATCATTATTTGCACAAAATCAATAATAATCTTTAATGAACACAACAACGAATTTTCAACAAATGAAAAAAAATATAATTTTATTAAAATATAGAATTTAATTTTTTACATAATAGGGGTATGCTAACCATTTTTTAAAAAATATAAATTTTTTTGAAACATTTGTATTTGGGAGAGTATTTAAGTTCCTATTTTCAAATATATAACGCTTTTGGTTTTTGAAATGTTCTTGACAGGTTCTACAAGTGGTCCGAATTTAAAAAAAATAGATAAAAGACATTTTTGTTTATTTTTGAGAAAGTACCCATGTACCAATTTTTATGTCTGCAAGACTACTGATTTTTAATATACTCCTGACGAGTGCTAGGAGTTGTGTGGCATCTACCCGGAACTGTCCGATATTAAAAAAAAACTTTATGCCTAACACCAATGCACTCTCAGTACTTGTAAAAACAACTTCTCCAAGTTTCATGACGATCGAACCCTAAAACGGTGTTAGTAATGGACAAGCACACATACATTGATTTTTATATATATAGATAAACAAATAAATAAATAAAATAATAAATGTTAAACAGCAATTATATTTAGAGATTTTTAATAACAATAAATACCTATTAAAATATAATTTTTATATATTTAAAAAAAAAATTTAAAAGTTGAGGTTCCAATTTTAACGTTAACCATTAAAAACCTACCCATTTTCTATCTTCTACTGAAAACAATAAAACTTAATTTTTATTCTAAAATTGGAAAACTTAATATACCGTTATTTATGGCGTAAATTTACATTTTTATGTAATTTCAACTAGATTCCTACCTCTACAGGTATACTATTAAAATAAAAAGTTGCAAAATCTAATAATCATTCTGTTAATTAGTTTCATAACAAAAATTAACACGCATTATAATAACCATTATAATAAATTAGAAATGAAAATTATTATTAAAAATTACATCCAATTAAGAGAAAGAATAGAAAAAGAAAAATCGCACTATCACCTCATTGTAACTTTAAACAACAACAACAAAAACAACAACAAAACATAATGTTAAGAATTTTATTTTCTCATCGGAAATTTATCTAATAATAATGGAGACTTAAGTGTTTTGAAGATGTCTAAAAGCCTTAAATATTAATAAAATTTCGCAAAAATTTTCATTCTTTAAGAATAAAACACTGTCATCAGATACTTAAGAAGAAAATTTTTGTGAAATGTTTTGTAATAATAAATTATTTAACTAATAATAAATATTAACCGTTATATTTTAAAAACATAATTAAATCTCAATTAACACAAAATAAAAAATGGAAAACTTTTCAAATTTTGTCTATTATTAACACAATCAACTTAATTAAATAGATACACACCATAAGAGTACATAATATTATTATTTAAACGCATCGTGAGAAAATTTATCACCTTTACTGTTTACATACACATAAAAGGGTAACGAGAATTTAAAGGTCACTGGCCATACTATATATATATATGTATATATATATATATATTTTAAATTTATACATTAATTTTTCTTTTCACAACAAAAATACAACAATATTTCTACGTCGCTAATCATATAATGTTTCAAAAATAAATTCTATTTCAAGCACATGCTAATCTTACATCCCGGTAAATTTGCCCTACAATATTGCAACAAATTAAAAAAAAAAAAAAAAAAACAATACTATAAAATATTTTTTGAAGAGAAAATTAAGAAAAGAATGCCATCCAATTTTAACCAAGTAATAAATCAAAATGCAAGTAACTGCAGTAACATTTTCACATTCAAAAATCGAGTATAGATACAAATTTAATTCTTAAAACTATACTCATTAGTTTTATAGGCAAAAAGTAATATGAGATATAGTTTACAGGTATAGTAAGAGACTACATAAGATAAAAAATTGAAGAAAAAAAAACAGATTTTATAACAGATAGAAAATTACAGTTCACAAAAACAAAATTAACCTTCAACTTTTTTCTATCTATTTTGATGATTTTTGTGGTTAAAATAATTAAGATGAAAATTATAAAAAAAAATGTTGTAAACACAAATTGATGTTACAATTTAAGAATAGAAACAAAAAAAATTAAAAAAATATAAATAAAATTTTAGATATAGGAAATAGGAAAATTACATTGAAAAAACAAAACAAAAAACAATTTTAGTACAAAGAATTTTTTTAAATCAATTTGTTACAGCGAATTGTTTGTTATTTCATTTACAAGAAACTTACAGAAAAATTTAATTTAAAGATAGAAAATAGAATTTAAGGCGAACCAACATCGCAACAATAATATCCTAAAATATAATTCCATAATATTTTTTTAATAATTATACTCGATTTTAAAATCAATACAAAATGTAACTATACAGAAAAATATTTATTTTTTTGCAGATATTGCAGAAAGACAGAATCATTCGGCTTCTCTGTATTCATTAATGAACTGCACCGACTTGGTAACCGCTAGTATCTTCTAACATTTATATTTATAACAAAATTGTTAACAATGTTACTGAAATTACAAAATCTCTAATTTATTTCGGTCTGTAGCGTGATGTAGGGTTACTAAAATTATATTTTATTTATTCATTTATTTATATATCAGTTTATCTGCATACGCAGACAAACTTTTAGACCCGTTTCGAGATATGCGATAATTGATAATTATTTTTTGTTATCATTTATTTTTTCATAATGACACTGACTAGGTCCAAAAACCAATAAAGCATTTTCTGCGTGTTATTATAGTTTTTATCAATATTTTTTTCAATATAAAGGATAATTAATAAACGACACAAAAATATAATCAGTCTATCAGTCTATCAGTATATCTCAATCTGACGCAATATGGTCCTGCATAGACTCCGGTTTAGTTGGAAATTTTTTTTTAAACTTTATAAATTAGTAAGGGTGCCCATAGACGATCAAACACGATTGTGTTTGAGGCAGTTGCACAACATTGTATTTTGATGGTTAAATAGTTGGTTGCAAGAAAAACAAAATATTTTGGTTTTTGTACGCGGAATCTTAAGTTGTGTGGCGTTTTATTGAAAAACATCAATAGGTTACTTACTACAATTTTTTTTTTGTTACTACAGTTACTATGTTACTTGTTAGTTAGTTACTATGTTAGTTAGTTGTTACTATGTTACTACCTTTTTTTTTTTGTGATAAAATATTGGACGTTATCAACATATACTTTTTAAAAACTATCTACATATTTTTAAAATCACACAAAATTTCTAATATTACAGCTAAACTACATAATATGTATGATTCCATTATCACTATTGTCACTCATATTGTTTTTTTATATAAAATCAAATTAACAATTATTAAGTTTCGTTTAAATAATATCAAATATAAAATCTTAAATTTTTGTTCAGTAACTAAAAAAATATAATTGTATTGCACTTGACTGAATGAACCTAAATGAGAAATTTGATGGTTGTACAACTGGTTGTGAAAAAAATTATAACATATGTGGGGTAGCTGACGACAAATTGTACGACTAGTTATATGACTAGTTATACAACTAGTTATACGACCAAGTTGGATCGTATATGGGCAGCTTAACATTAGCCTCTTAAAACCGAGTAATTTCTTTAATCATAGTTAGAAAGAAGTTTATATTGTAATGCTCAGAAACCCTTTTAGCCTATCATCATTGTCCCTGTGTGGGGCATAATTATAACGAATTTATTTTCTATGATACAATGCTTCACGGACTCAATTTTTAAGATACTATAGATATTGCAAAGATTCTGAGCTTATTATGATGTCTTTCGGATAATGTAAGTTGTTATCAAGCGACGTGCGATAAATTTTTTGATTGTTTAAAACTTGCGATGGGACATGTTATATTTCCAAAGAAAAATTCTATATTAAAACTCCAAAAAATCGTACTGAATTTCATTTAGTATTTTTTCCCATCATTGCAATTTATTCTTGGCACTGTATAAGTTTTTTTATATATTTATTTTAGACAACAACCGCATAAGTAATAATTAATTTATTGAAGGTAACTGGTTCTCTAATGAACTTGCGGCATTAAAACAAGAAAAAAAGACACAATATTATGCTGCAGTATGGTCCAATAACAGGGAAGAATGGTGCAAATATATATTCGTGAGAAATAAATTTAAAAATAAAATAAATAATGCAAAAAATAGTTTTATAAGACGTAAAATTGACAATTCCTGGTGTAATATAAAAAAATATGTATTGAATAAGAAAAATTTTAAAATAACTAACATTTGATGGAGAAATTATTGAAGAAAAATTAACAATTGTAGAAAATTTAAATACTTATTTTATAGATAGTATTAATAAGATTAATAATGAGATTCCAAAAATTGAATATAACACTATAATTCAACCAGTTAATAGTACTTTCAAACTCAAAATGGTTAAACTTGCTAATTTAAAAAATGTCTTAAGAAGTATGAATAATAATTATGATGAACACAAAAATATTTATTGATTCATTTGGTCTTATTGGTTCTAATTTTTTGTCTATAATTAACAAATATTTAGACAGTGGAATCTTTCCAGAGATTTGGAAAGAAAGCATAATAATTCCAGCAGAAAAAGTAAGAGGTTCTTGCAAATGTGAAGAGTTTAGAACAATTTTAGAACAATAAATAACATAATTACTGAATCAAAAATTATTGAAAAAGTTGTTAATGTTCAATTAGAAGATTATTTAAATAAATTCAACTTAATCATAGAAAATCAATCTGGTTTTAAAAAAAAATCAGAGTTGTGAATCTCTATTAAATTTGGTAGTTAGTAATTGGAAAATGGATGTGCTCTTCAGAGAGCTTTTGAGACAGTTGATCGCCAGATTTTGCTAGAAAAACTAAAATGCTATGGTGTCACAGACACTGAATATAAATGGTTTCATTGGTATTTAAGCAATAGAAGACAACGAACAAAAGTTGGTAATGCTATATCGGCCCCAATTGAAATAAAGTTAGGGGTGCCGACATGCAGTATTTTGGGTGTATTTTTGTTCTTAATTTTTGTAAATTATGTGTCTAAAAATTTTCAAAAATCCAAGTTAGTTTTGTTTTGCGGATTATGCTCTGTTATATGTATCTGGTAATAATATAAGTGAATGTAGCAATATAATAAATGATGAAGTAGATAAACTTTGTTATTGGTTAAAACAAAACAAACTTAAATTAAATATCAAAAAAACTAAATTTATGAAAATTAATTGCAATGAAAGTGTTGAAATCAAAATGTATAATATAATGATTGAAGAAGTGAATGAAATGAAGTATTTAGGAATAATCTTGGATAATAAAATGAATTTTAAGAGTCACATAAACTATTTAGAAAAAAAAATTGCCAAGAAGATATACTTCTTTTCTAAAATCGGGTATAAAATGTCGTATCTGAATGCTATGAAAAATTTTAACGTCATGATAAAGCCGCATTTTGAATATTGTTCAACTATTATGTTTATGTCATCGCAAGAAGATATAAGTACAATCTACAGAATCGTGCAATGAGAATAATTTTAAAGTTAAACAGATACACTGCAATACGTTTTATGCATAAAACCCTGGTTTGGATGTCGGTGTACCAAAGAATTTGTATGAATGTACTAATTATTGTTTTCAATATGAAGAATAACTTATATCCTGAATACCTGTGCAATAGATTGGTGTATAATGTGGACATTCATCATTATAATAATTTAAGAAATATATTTAATTTTAGACTTAATTACTTTCGAAATGAAAAAACCAAGAATATGTTACTGTATAAAGTATTGAATTTATATAAAAATTTACCAAATGAATTAAAATTTGAAAACAATTTTAATATCTTTAAAAAAATGTTATTAATTATGTTTAAAATAGTTTTTAAAAAAAACAATATAAAATTTTATAAATTACTTGTAAGAATAGTAAAATTATACTAAATAAAGAATCAATAATAAATAATAATAATTATTTAAAACGGAAATTAAATTTAAATTTAATTCTGGATGAATAAGCTGCTGAAATGTTAAATTGAAATTTTGGATTGAAAATAAAAATAATTTGATTATATATTTAGTTCGCTACATCTCTTTCAAATCTATCGTTTAAAATAATCAAAATCGGTTGTTTCATATATTTGTACTGTATTTTTTTCAATTTGCATATTAAGTGGTATGATGATGTGGTGTTATAAAAACGAATTTGGTCTAAAACGTTTAACTTTGAACTCTATATTTTCTACTATGATAAATGTAGCTATCAAAATAAATTTTAAAAGACTAATTAATGTTGTGAAAAGCATAGTGGAATAATTTTCAAACTTCAAGTTTAGACTCAAAACATTAAATTACAAAATTAAAGCAAAACTCTGTTGTAAAAACTAAATGTGAGAGATTAAAAAATTATTCTAAGTAAGATAGGTTCTAGATTTGTGCAATGAAGAATTCGTAATATAAAATTAATAATCCCATAATTTTTAATATTCTATATATTTTATTTCTAGCCTCATTTCTGCATTGTTTATACGCTAAAATTATTTTAATTTTCTGAGTTCAAATAGGCAGCTGGATAATTAAAATTCGAATCTATCTGGCATCGAATCGTGAATCAACAAAATATGGTAAGAGAATTAATTTCAATACCGCAGAAATATTTTCATATCAGGAAGAGATATTAAACACTTTGTAACACAGAATGTTTTATTATAACTTTTAATGATTGCATAAATGAAAATCCTGATGAGTCTCTCAAGTTTACATTCTCATCATAAATTGACAAATTATTGAAAAATTATTATCTGATACCACAATTAAAAAATAATTTCTTTTTTTTGCAAACCTTAATAGATAAATTTAATGACTTGACATAAATTCTATAAGTAGCAACAATTTAATTAACCTTGTTGGGTCAAAATTGTAATGTAATTGCAAAAAAAAAAATAATAAATAAATAAAAAGAGGACTTATGAAACCACCACAAATTACTATAAAATGTATTTTTTTTTTTCAGTTTAATTTTCCATTTCTAAATGAAATATGTACAGTCGTCGTAATAATCTGATAGAATGACAGATTTAAGAATAAATAAGAAATTTTCATTTAAAATAGAAATCCAATAAATTTGAAGTTAGAGAAATAGAATAAGAGAAGAATAATATCTCTGTTAAGTCATCATCACCATTATTGTAAATAAAAAGAGGGATAGAAGAATGAGTGAAAAAATTAATCGTATTTTTATGAAAAGGAAAACCGCACTGGAATAATTGCAAATTTATGAGAAATTTTTATTTATTTTTAATTTTGTTGTTTTTTTTTTTTTATTGTACGTTGTACTTTTCATATTTATTGTGTTATTTAAGTTGTTTTATAGACTTTTTGTGTGCACAATAATTTTTATTTATCAAAGATATCTATTGACGATTAGTAGCAAGTGTGTGTTTCCTTGGAGTCAATTGGAGCCGGAATACCAAAAAAATTCTCGGATTAATCAAAAAATAAATTTGATAAAAAAATTATATTATTTAATTGATTTAATTCAATTTATTATTTAATTAAATAAATCAAATTTATTAATTTAAAACTAGAAAAACCAAATCCAAACCAATTTAATGGATTAGAAATCACAAATATAAATATCTCTTTTGATTTTAGTTATATTACAGTTATATTTCAGTTATGATGTAATCTGACTAATGCCTCCCCTTAAACATTTCCGAGAAACATGAAAAGCATCAAATACCCGTCCCTACACAGTGCAAGTTCCTAGATGGCTCAAAACTGCCTATGGGAATGCAAAAATATACCTAAATTCAATTTACAAAAAGCCAAGAGTAATTTTAACAAATTTATTCAAAATGTTCCTACTGACCAAAACGATATTTTTCTTTGCCCAATCCTCAATTAGTTCAAGCTGTGCATTCGTCAATAAAGATATCGTTTAAAAACTAATGTTTGACTTAACTTAAAAAGAATATATACATATATTTCTAATCCTGAACCTACTACGAATTTGATTATGGACAAAAGTAACCATCATGATATCAAAAAGAGAATGACAATATTTTATACCGATTAAAACAATGTAGACTAAGAGAAAATATTCACAAAACTGAACACTCTGTAAGATCCTTTCCAACAAATATATTTATCTGTATACGTACCTAATTGTGTATAGAACTTATTAACTCATTAACTTTAAATGTGTATCTTTCTTTCATTTTTTATTTTTATTATTATTACTATTATTATTATTATTATTATTGTCAGTCATTATGCCAGTGAACACATTTTAAAAGGTGTTAAATAAATAAAAATTGATGTCAAGAGATATCAAAATTATTAATGAGTTGAAAATAATTCCAAAGGCTAAAAAGATGAAGTCATAATTTTCAAAATAAAAAATATATAATATAAAATATAGATGTATGTATGTATATGCAACAAGAAATGCACCTAAACCAAAATAAATTAATTTTATCAGACAGTAAATTTGCAAAATGGTAGGATACGGCATTATACAAGTATATTTAATAATATTATGAGAATTTTTTATTACGCCAACAAATTTAAATCGATTTTCACTAAACTTAACTAGTAAGAGATAGTAAATTGACATTTTTACACCTTTACTATATTATAATATTTTTCATTTGGTTTTGGTTGTACTAAAATTAAATATAGTGGTAGGATGTACTAAAAATTCGTGTAAATTTTTAATTGATTTTTCTTTAAGATGCAAACAAGTGCTATATATTGCATTGCATTGCATTTTTATGTCTAGTTCTTTTATGTTGTCGTTTTTTTTTTCGTTTTTTTTTGTTGTAACACTTTGATAAATTTTTAATAAAATCATAAAATTAGTAGTGTAATTTTAAGACAGTTACTGTCAAATGAATATGAATCTAATAAAATAAAAAAAAATAAATTAAAAAAAAAAATTATATTTCATTTTGATAATGGTGGGTACGGTTGACGTGTAAAATACCAATTAAATTTAGTGCACCATGATCATGCTTGCATTACAATTATTATATTTTCTATCGAAAAACAAGACATAGTTTATAGTTTTATAAGACAGCAATATTGGCGACTTGGCTTTTTACTTAATTTTTTATTTTAATTTTTGTTTTTGTTTTTGTTTTAGAAATAATTACTAGTTGGAAATTTTAATTCATATTTGATTTATAAAACTAAAATTACTTCTTATTTAGGTTCTTTAGATTTCTGGAGTGATACAAGGTAGTATAGTAGAGCACTGAGTACAAATTAATATTTGAAAATAATGATAAAAATGTATTTTTTTAAATTGAGAACTGCTGAAATGTATCAGAGAAAGGTCTGAGAATATTTTGTACAGTATATAATATCAAAAGCAATTAATAAGCCGATATCCCAAGCTAATACAGCTTAACAAAAAAAGTAATTTATTAGAATTTTAATTGTAATAAATGTTAATATAAATAAATAAATAAAAGCAATTCATTATGTATAGTTTTGACAACTATAGACCAAGTAATATACACATATACTGAAATAGAAAATCCCAAAATATCAGTAATAAGTAGAAATAGAAAGTCAAGCAAAGACAAAATATCAATATTATTATTTAATTTGATTTATTTTATCATTTAATTTAATTCTTAATACATATTATACCGTAAAACGTGGAGACTTTGAGTGACCCCGTAAGACAGGGATATCTTGATACGTTTTAAATCTATTTTTCGAATCATTTTTTTGTTCTTCGCTTTTGTTAGTACTTAAAAAAATGAGCTACAATACAAAAATAAATAAAATTGGCTATCATGTTCAACCGTATATTTTGTATATCAATAACTTATCTAATTTTCTGAATTTGTTTTTTATATTATTTTTTATTGAAATAAACTCCATGGCTATGTTGTTTTGCCCAAAGAAGCTCTTATTAAAAAATTTTATATATAAGAAAAATTATATTGAAATATTTCCAAAATGGACCAAACGATAAATATAAACGTCAGACCTGTAATTAAAAATTTTTCAAAATAAAAACCTAGTTTAAATGTTAAGCACAGCTATAAAGTCCTAATTGTCTGTTCTTAAAGTACTGACAAAAGTGAAAGACAAAAATGTTATTTCAAAAACAAAATTAAAACGTATCATAGGTACTGTTTTACGGCAATTATATATTATATTAGGTCGTGTATGATAAGAACGGACTTATTAAGATTTAATTGATATAAAAATTCAATAATCAGTCATGGAGTGCAGCAGGATAATCAAATATTGAGAATTTTCAAAAAGTAATAAAATGCTAAAAACCCTCAGAATTTTGCCTGTGAATTATATCCTTGAATTATCAAAAAATGCAAAATAAATGTTAGAAACATCAAAAAATTTATTGGAATAAAGGAAAATAAAAAACACTTACCATTTGCTATTAACTGATGCATTTCATTAATACTATCTTAGAGTTAGTAGACTAATTTGCAAATTTAAAAATGAATATTCATTTTTCACTTTTATTTGTTTGAAATATATTGTATTATCTCAATTTTAAAATACCGTTTGCGAAAAAAGGTACATGGTGTACATTTAAAGGTTAAAACTTATTGAAGTGGAAACACTTAAGAGGTTGATTCAATCGACTAAATATCTTCAAAATAAAATGATATTTTATGTAAGGCAGGTTGCTTCAACTCTTCAAACTAATTTATTTCTAGATTAAAACCATTCGAGACTGACCTTACTAGTGTTAGCTTACATCAATATTTTATTTTTCCTTTCTCATTCAATGTTTCTACTTCCAAGTGAAAAATTTGTATCGCGCATCTCTTTTCCGATCTCGAGAACAAAAATGAAGAGCAAAATATGTAAAAAGATGTGGAAATCGGAATAAAAGGTTTCAAACTTGGTTAAATATTACTGTCATATTAATTTCGAATTTAATCACTGATATTATACTCAATTTGAAAATACACAGTTTACGCAATGTCTTGGCACACTATCAATAGCTTTTTATTTTGTATTTAATGGTATATCAAACAATTTAAATGTAGCGAACTAAATCTATTATTTAGTAATATAATAGTCTCACCAACTTAAGAGTATTTTTCCACTTTAGTTTTAGTGATAACCAATAATGGTTTGTCTAATTAATTCCGAAAAATAATTAAAAAAATTTTTAAACTTTTTCCCACCCTTATAGCAGTTCCGGATATTTTATCTAGCGATATTGGTCGGCAGCTTGTCTTTATGGTAGGTGTAGAAATGCAATTTTTAGTTTTGCAACGGATTTTATGTGTAGTCGCTTTCATATAAAATAATGGACACAAATGTGCAATCAAACAGTTGCAAAACTAAAAATTCCAAGTGTGTACCTAGCCTTTATTATGTAAATAAAAAAAATGATGGATATAAAAATGTTTTAATACCATGTTTTTAAAACCAATATTAAGAGCAGAAAATGTATAATATTCAAGTACAGAAATTTCCCAGTTTCTGTTAATTATCTTATGTATAAGTCTAATTGGCAGTATCGCACCTAACTGTAACATACTACATTAGACGAACTCTACTTTTTTAACTCTATTTAACTCTATTTGAAGTACGCTTTTGTCTTCTAATATTAATACCACCGACATAATTCTGATAGCAGTCCGATATTACATAGCCCTCATGTTGTATTCCTAAATCAAAATTATACCTATAATTCAATTTCAACTTATTTGAGTATAAAACATTTTAACATTATACACATTTAATTATTTATTTTTCATTAAATAAATCCAACTGTTAAAAATAAAATTATATTTCCCATATCAGGACCACATCTTGTTTTAATTTTCATAATACATGTAAAAAAACAAAAATAATGTCCAACAAAATAAATTTATTCAAAATTAATTCAGAAATCTAGGCTTAAACATTTTTTTGTTAAAGAGAAACATGTCCTTTTAACCATACAAAACAGAGAACAAAAAATGCATTTAAAAGAAAAAAAAACAGTGTGGGATTGGAATAATAATTCGTTTAACACTTTTACAAAATCCTGTGATCTCTGAAACTAACACCGATAATTTATTCAATAATAAACAAAAAAAATTCATTTTTAAACTAATTAAATAATTTTTTTTAAATTTATAACGGTGTTAATGATTTTCTTGATGAAATTGAGACTACAAAAATATTCTCTCATATTGTGCAGATCACATTGTAGTTGTCAATTTGATCAATTTTCAAAAAAAAAAAAATAAAACATAAACAAAAAACTAATCAACAATCAACATCTCATTAAAATGATAAAATCAGCAGGACTTTTTAAATTAAAATTTATTTTTAAAATCATACTGTTATGAGAATTAATTTTTGATACTCCATATTTTTTTTTCCAATTCAAAATTTCAATTGAATCGTATTTGTATTTGCAATAGGCTTAAAAGTTTGTGGTATGCTTGAATTTTCTTTTTTTTTTCATATTCCTTAACCTCTTGAGATTTTCAAATCACAACACACTAGTATACATAATATTATTTATATTCCGTTCGATTGAAGTCATATATGTAATGTACAAAATTCAGGTACAGTAAGTGTATAAATTAAATAATCAGAGATAGAGAGACTATAAATATTTTGGTAAATGGAGGTATTAGGATTCGAAAAAATAAAGTTGATGAAAAATGGAATTTCTAAAATTATCAAATCTGAAAATTGAAGATTCAAATAGTTCAAAATTTATATTGTAGTCACACGCTGGGTGGTGCAGTAGGTAGAACGCTTTTCTTTCAACCGAAATGTCCCAGGTTCGATTCTTGATGAAGCAAAAAAGTTCTTTATGGGTTTTTCGACCTGGTCCAGTACCCTTTCTAATTGGAATAATACAAAATAATAAAAAATAATTGAGAGTATAATCTGGGTAACAAATTCTATAAAATGGAACTATTATATTTAGGAAGGTTTAGTTCCTGACAATAGCAGTAATTTTCCATATTTAATTAGTTTCATATATAAAATACGTAAATTTGTATTTATTTTATTTATTCTCTTAAATTTTTTTAAATTCATTTTAATTACATATTATATATATATTTTTTTTAAATATATTAAAAATCTCTTGTCTATAGAATAGTTATTATATATTATTTAAACAATGAAATAAAAATAAAAATATAATAAAATAAATAAAATAAATAAAAAGAAATAGTTGATAAGCCATTAATTTCATAAATAAATGCTCAAAATATTATGTAGTATAAACTTTCAGTACCGCACTTAATTAAGCACGAAAAGGTTATTCTACCTAAGTTACTGTCAATAGAATAAAATAAAAAACAGACAAAATATTTTAGGTACTTTTCTAAAACGTTAAAAACATGACGTCAAATCAAATGTTTATGAATTAGATTTTTGACTCGTCAGTCATAAATATGAAAACTCGTTCATCGTCAACTTGTTGCGGAAATTCCTGCAACAACGCTACTAGAATGTCAAATTTTATTATTGTTTAATATTTCTGTTTAAAGTAATATGGCTGGATAGGAGTGGGAATCAAAGGAATTAATATATTTTATATTATTGCTTGAATAAAATTTAAACATTCATAATTTTTTTAGTGTTCAAAATCGGATACAATATGTCTAGCTTAAGTTATTACTTAGAGCTGTTTGAAATACGAACAAGAATTTTAAATCAAGAAAAAAAAACGATGTTATAGAGTATTTCTTCCATTGCTTGGATTTAAACGTATTATCTGAGTACAACTCTATAACTTTTAAATAATTGAATACTTATTTTATAACACTTTTTCTATTTTCTAAATTTAAATAATTTTCAATATATTGTTTTTTTTGTTTTCTTTATAAAATGTTCAGTACAACTACTACTACTCCTACTCTACTCTCTCTAATAATTTGATTAATTATAAATGTTTTTAAGATTTCATTTATTGTTTTTAATTATATTTACACATTTCAAACTATATTTTTCAGAACAATTTAAACAAGTACAGAATTCGTCAATTTAAATTTCTAAAACGTCAATGACAAAATTCAAATAATTACCAAAATCATAATTGTCAAATACAAATGTCAACAAAAATTGTAATCAAATTGTTGACGTATTAAAAAAGTACATTACTACACAAATTATGCAAATGTCATGTTCAATGTTGCAATAAAATGATATGTTCACGCTGGGTGGCGCAGTAGGTAGAGCGCCTGCCTTTCAACCGAAAGGTCCCGGGTTCGATGAAACAAAAAAAAAAAAAAATGCTTCATTGGTTTTTCGAGCTGGTCTAGTACCCTTTGTCATTGCGATATAATAAATGACAAAAAATAATTGAGAGTATATATAATCTGGTAACAAATTAAATAAAATGAAACTATTCTATTTAAGAAGGCTTCGTTCCTGACAATAGAAGTCGTTTTCCACATTTAATGAGTAGATAAGCCAGTAATTTGACAAATAAATGCTCGAAAAACATTGTAGATATTGTAGTATAAACTTGCAGTACTATACTTAATTAAACACGAAAAGGTAATTCTACCTAACTTACTGTCAAGATCATAACAAAAAAAAAAAAAAAAAAATGTGTAAATAAAATTTTTAAAATATACTTATCGAAACTAAATTAGCCCCCTAAAAAATATAAAATAAAATGGATGGTGGTCAACCTTGGCAATCTAAATCTTATAACATAAATTAAACTTGCTGGAATGTTGTTGATGGAAATTTATAACATTTGAAGCTTAAAAAACACTAATATTAGTAGAACCTCAAAAGAACCTTAGCAGGGTTCTTTTAACATTCAAACAAGAAACTCTTATCAATATTGTTTGTTCGTAAATGAGAAATAAATACCCAAATAAATTAAATAGACACTAACAAGTTAAAGTTAAAGTATATAAAAACTGGACAAGTATATTTCATATTATGTGACTTAATGCAAGTCATAATATTCAAGGCAGAATAAGTGTTAACACCCAGTAGTTGATATACGATGTGGAGGCCGATATTAACTGTTGGATGTTATTGACTTTCGGATAAATTTTGGAAAAGGGTCCGCGTCCAAATGAAAAGAAATTTTTCATAGCATATTTCCGAGAAGACCATTTCTGTCGACAAGGTCACTTAAAGATTAAATAAATTTGCCTTTTGAAAATTTGTCTAAAACTTTGTTGTGTTTTATTTACAATTTTATTTATTTTCTTTACAACAATATAGAAAAGCTTCTTTAAAACAAAATTGTAGGGATTTTTACAAATATAAAACTTATTTGGTCTACATCAATATTATCGTTTCAGAGATATTAGAAAATAAACGTTGCAAAATTTTAAATTTTAATATTTTAAAAAAATAGGCAATTTTAACCATAACTACATTAAAAGACATACTAACTTTATTTCGTACCTTATATGAAAATATACAATACAATAAATGTATAGATATTAGATTTATTACACATATATGCATATGTATATAGATATAGATTAATTTAATTTTCATTTATCGAAACTTATTTTTTTTTTTAAATATAAGCATTTTTCGGAAGTCATGGTTTTATTGATTATTTACTCTTTTAAAAAAAAATAAAAGCCTTAAATCGTTTTATCTAAATCTCGCTTTTCGAAATATGGCTTTAATTCCAGAATATCTGCTCACCTTAATTATTTTTATTCGTAGTCTTTCTTGGATACAAAAAGAGAGATATCAAAATATAGGGGTTTCTAAAAACTATGGGAGAAAAAAATTTTATTCTAAAATTTTCATTCTGAACTCTAATATCTCCGAAACGGTAACACTGATCCAGGCCAAATAAGTTTTCATATTAAAGGCTGGAAAAATCCCTAAATATTGTTAGAAAGAATTTTCTCTGTATTGTTGTAGAGAAAATATAAAAGATTTTCAAAAAGTCAATTTGATCTCCCAAAACCTTGTCGCTAAAAACGGTGGTACGCACTCTTTTCCAAAGTTTATCCCAACATTCTTTCATTTTAATTGTCTTTCTGTTACAAAATAAATTTTTGTTCAATAGGTTAAATAGTCATTCAAACTCATTCTGGTTCTAGTTACTAGGTAAAATAATTCTTAGCACGGTATTTTAGATTTGAAAAGGTATTGAATCATGCTGGAAGAAATGCTGGAACAAAAATAAAAAACAAAACAAAAATTAACTTTTTAAAATTGAACATTCCTTTCATGTCTTTTATTTTTGAACAAAAAAGGACAACAATTTGTTTATTAATTCTCACTTACATATTCAATTTAATTATTTACACTCTATACGAGTTACTCTACTAATTTTAAAATAATTTGAATAATTAATAAAAATAAAAATAAAATAATTTAATTTGATTTATTGGACTAGACATAAGTGTTCAACCGAATAATTTATTCTTGCATATAAACAGCAAGAGCAGTTTTCGAACTTATGCAGTTGATATCGAGAAACACTCAAATATGCATAAAAACAAAACTCTCTCTTACTACGTATTAATGTGCCATTGCAACCTTCACTTTTTCATTCACTTCACTCTGTTTCCGTCCGGATGACAATTTTGGTATCGCAAGATTCACTTTCCAACTCAAAAAGTAAGTGTAAAGTGAAAAATTAATCTTGACATACGTATGTAAAGGTAAAAAAATAAATTTAACTGTTTCTGTTTATGTAATTTTTCTATAAACACTATTAAGCTACCAAGCTCTTATTAATAATAGTTAAATTTACTATTATATTATATAATATTTGTATTTGTGAAGCTTGGGTGGTTAACATTCAACAACTTTAACCAGGATTTTTAATCAACAAAATATTTTATAATAATCATATATTTTGTACCGAATAACTAGCAAAAATCTGTTGAAGCTGATGTTGATACACTCTACTACTCCAAACAATGCTGTGCATATTAACCTAGAATATAATTTTTAACGAATCCAAAAAAGACAATATAGATGTCAAGAAGCTTCAACAATGTGGAATCTTATTCCCTCTGATATGTTTCCACGTTCCAACTTATAAATTGGAGAAATTTAAGGAAAATATTAATACCTCTATTCTTCAACTTCCTAATACTAATCTATCTCACTTTTTTTTTTTAATTTATCTTATCCTACACCAACCAGACGGCACATAAGTGCTAAAAGTATTTTCCTAACGCTTTTTATAACGCTGTATATTCCTAACGCTAACGCTGTTTATAAAAAAATAGCACTTGCTTCCCAAATAGAGTATTTAGAGAAAAAAAAATTAGATTTGATCTTGCGCCTGATTGTATAAAATTTGGACAATAATGAATTCTAAAGTTTAATACATCAGAACTTAATGCTGTACGAGTATTTTTTATATTTCTGTACATGTGCACAATTTTCTAAATTTACCGTTCTGGTCTTAGAGTTATTTGATTCTACCACTTCGTAAAATTTATAAATTTTACTACGATTCATTCAATAATTTTTTACACATCCTGCTGAAAGTGTATTTGAGCGGTCCCGATAACATATTGTTAAAAGTGTCAAATAACCAGAGTATGAAATATTATATTGGAATATTTTTTAGTTTTGTCATTGTTTAGTTTACTTAAAAGACTCATTAAAAATTCATGAAAGTTGACCACAAAAGGTGTTGATACTCCAATTAACATCCCACATTTTATATATTTTGTTAAATCTGGGATCGAAAAAATCATACAAAAACAAAAAGAATTTTATTATTTTTATTTTGTTATTGCTTGTTTTATTATTTTTTTGTTTTTTTATAATTATTATTATTGTTATTATTTTGGTATGTGTTCAACTTAAGTTTTTTTTTCTTTGGTTATTAGACTTATTTGACAATATACACAATGTTATAACTTACATTCGCTGTCAATAGATTTGATGTAATTATCGTAATATTTTTTTTTTATTAATTTTTTTTTCATTTTTTCAACTATCGCTTTTTTTTTTTTTTTTTTTAATTTTCTGTACAAATGAGTGGGAAACATGAAAATGGATTGACAATATTTCGAATTTTTCTGTATTGTTTTTTATCTGAATTCATTTTGTATTAGAGATTTTTTAGAAATTATGTTATTAAGTGTAAAAAATTAAAAAAATTAATGATAGTTAATAAAAAATTTTGTTTTAATTTAATGTCGTATATTTATCTTTTTATCTAGGGTTAAATTTCTGTGTAAGATAAGGTAACAAATAGAAATTCGAATTGTAATGAAAAAAAATAAAGTGAGGTGAATTGGACATGATTATCGTTATCACACATCGACTCATGTCTCAGATATTAGCCTCATTAAGGTTTATTGGTCAATTATTAATTTTGAGGGTCTATGTAAAAAATAATTTATTCAGGAGTAACTAAATTATTTTTATTTTATATCAAACCTTCACTGGGTAACTATACACTAAATTATCCTCTGTACATTAAGATACACAAAGGTTGTATTCCCAACTGTATAAAATATTGAGTATATCCGCTGCTGTTCGTTTTCCAGTTTTAACCCAGGGTTTATTTATTTATTTATTTGGTTAAATCAAACAAATTACAATAATTGATTGCAATAATTTTTACAATTATAAAAATAAAAAAAAAGAATAAAAAAAAAAAATATAATAAAAGTAAAACAGGTTTTAATAAGTAGTTGGAAAGTTAACTGAATCATATGTAAATATTGGTCTAAATTAAATTATTACTTCAAAAGCTCTACTTATAAAGTCATTCAACACTGAAGGAAAATATAAATGATTAACGTTTATTGTAATGAGCAGATTGCAAATATTAGCACCAGAAGTATGCATTATACACTCAAACGTCTATTAACCTATAAAAAATTTAACCAATAATTGGGAAACTAAAAACACCAAATTCGATATTAACTAATTAAACAAACACGTAAATCACGATGGGCAGATTCATAGTCAAAACACTGGTATGATTTTTAAGGTCCAAACGGGGAAGTACAACACATCCGAAAGATTTGCGTTTACATAGACAACACCATAGTTTAAAAAATGTTTGTTTAGTATTCAAACCTGAAATGAAAAACTGAGTTTTAGATATCTATAGTTCTGAGTTTTAGATATCTAACAGAACTATTCAAAGAAATGTCATGTACTCTATTCATTCGCAATCAAACCGAAGAACTATTAACCAATAATTTGTGCTAAAAGTGCTTAACTAAATTTTTTAACAATAGCCACAATTTTGTTGAAAATGTATTCAATATTTGATTTCCGATTTACTCAAATTTTACTTTTTCAAATACTTTATGGAAATTGCAGTTCAACAAAAGGTTTATTTTCTCTCTCTTTCTGTTTTTATTTAATTAATATTGATTTTAGATGTTAAATAAGACAAAATAAGCCCCAGAGCCTAACATAGTGTGTAAAATATTTTCCAACTGAAATTAACTTTTCTTTCGGTTTAAGTCTATTCTTATATTATTTAAAACTGACTGATTCCATCTTTAATTGAATATTTTTTTAACGCTTATGTGAATGAAAATATCTTTCTTATATAAGTTTCATAACAATAATATTAAATTGTTGTTGTATTCAGTTGTGAAAAAAAAACTGAAGAGAGTCTAATGTTATTTAGTGCTAATTATACCAGACTACAAAAGTAGTAATAGTGCATATTACCTGTTCATAGTAGGGTCTAGGGGAACTATTTCATTTTCTAGGGGTTTTGAAAGAGTTTTCGTATGAAGAGTTGCAGTAATGTTTCTTAAGTTCGAAAAAACTCACTAACTAACACTTTAACTAATTTCCATAGACTTGCATTTAAAATATTAAGAATCATAAACTAATATAAAAAAAATTTTCGTTTAACGTAACTTATGAAAAACCCATAACAATTTTCTAAACAATAGCAACAACAAAGCCTAAATCTAATCCAAATGGTAGCATAATATCTTGTCAAATCAATGACAGCGCCTGACCATTTCTAGATATTCAATGTGAATCGATTTTTTTTTGTTTTTTGTTAATAAGTTTTTCTTTTTTTTCTCAATAATTCAATCAGTTAAATGGTGCTGATGATCGTCTAAATGGCTTAATAGCAATTCAATAAATAATTCTCAATCTCAATCCAATTTAGTCTTCTGATTTGTGTGTGTTTTTTTTGTTTATTATTTTCATCTCTGCTCCATATTATTGTTATTAATAGTATTATTATTATTACTATTATTGAACTGATTTTTAAAGTTCCAGTTCAGAAAAATGACAAAGAATTGAAGAGAGAGAGAAAAAAAACTAACATCAGTTAAATACTGTTCTTGAGCTGCCGCAACTGATCGCGCTTTATTTTATATTATTATTATTTTTTTTTTTTCATTTCATTCTTTTTAAATCTGTCCAAGATTTATATTAAATTATCATCGCATTCGCGCCCGTTAAATTTTTTGTATTTGATTTTTGTTATAATTTTTTGTTGCTTGTTTTATGGGTGAATAGAAAAAAAGAAGGGTTTTAAAAGAAGAAAATATAGAAAATATTAAGTTAATAATATATGATGGTAATGTGAGTTGTATTTCATAAGCATTAATTTTGTAGAAAACCATTAGAAAACATAAATGTCAACATAACTTGTAATAAAAAGGAATGAATTGAAAATTTCTTAACATGATCTTAATAAGAAACTGAATGAATGGAGTTGGAGATTTTTTAAAAGTTCTTCATTCAAAAATTTTGTTTATCTACGTACCTACATTATGTATATAGTTAGTATGTATATCTATGGTTAAAATGGAACAAAAAAACGGAAAACCATCAAAATTGCATAATTAAAATATATAACTTGACTTACAAAAAAAAAAATAAAATAAAAATAAAACAAATTTTTGTTAAATCTTCCATTTGAATGTTTTGTAAGGGTTTGCCTTCTAATAATTATTGCTAAGTGAAATTTTAGTAAATAATTTGTTTTTTTTTTGCGTTACTGTCATCATTCGTGATTGGACTAAAATATAAGTTTAGAGATGTTAACTAGATATTTGTTTGTAAGTGATTATTTTTGCTTAGGATATTTACACAATTTGCTTCTATTTCTGTCAACCATCAATTTTTCAAAATGTAATTGATTGGTTGTTCGATTGTTGTCATTTTACATAAATCGTCTAGCTTAAGATATCTACTTATAAATTTTATTTTCAAATAAATTGAATCCGTGCTTGCATCCAAATACCGATTAGAATATGGAGAGCTGTACTTTTACTGTGTTTAATTTATTTATTTATTTATAACAGTGGGATCTTCAGATCAATCTGCAGTCCAACTACAGGTTATTTTCCCTTTCCAAATGTGGGCCTTTTACATATTAATTATTTGGTTAATATTTAAATATTGTATATTATATTATTTTTTATTTGTTTAATTATATACCGGGTATTCCAGAGCATGCGTTGATGTTGATACCGAAATCGAGTTTTTCAAATGGGAAGGGGTAGAATTCGAATTTGTATAAAAAAGTAACAGTTCCCCGTAAAAACCGATTTTCGGTCCTTTCGGGAAGTTGAAAATACCACCAATCGATAGAGCATCCTCGATTTAGTTAACACATTTTTTTTTAAATTATAAAATAACGGCTCCTTCTCGTTTTAAAAAGTTGATACGCATGCTCCGGAACACCCGGTACATGCTTATTAATTATTAATAATATTATATTAGTTAGAACCGATGTGGTTGCAATGAAAATTACTTTCAGTAATACGAGTCCACCCTGTGATTAATTTAATTCATAATTTTTTCCATTTTTAGTATTTTTATGTTTAGCTAAATCCAAAGTAAAATATAGAACACTAAACTAGTTTTGATCTTTTCTTAAAAACTTTTTTCACTCTCTTTGGTAGTATTGTGTTTTCAGTTTCCATCATCATTATTTTCACAAAATAGTTGAAGACAGTCTACTGCTAATTCTACAGCCAGGGATTTTGAGCTATTATTTGCCAAATTGTTGAATTAAATTTTTCTGCTTTCATACTGATTAAGCTGTAGAGACCTAATTTCTTGTTCTAAGTCGTAAACATAGTTTTAAATATAAGTTCCTATATTTCGCTTGTTTAAACTAAAAATGTTTATCTACCTTGAAACTTTAGCAATATGGATTGGCCATTTCCGGATTGTGAAATATATATTGGCCATTCCTGGGGTCTTGTCTCAGCATGTCTAAACAAGTAAACATCTTTTATTTCAAGTTTGATGATTACGCCTATTATAATTTAGCTTGCAGTTTCTGCTTTGGATATTTTCAGCGTTATCAGGACTAAAAATATTTGACAGAATATGTCCTTCAATTGAAGGGTTGCTAATTTAGCATACTTTCCTGAAGCGCCGTTAATTGAACTGAATGATAAATATTAAAATGCGATAAAATTTTTATCTTTTAGAAATAATTTATACTAATTGTGTGGCTGCAGTCGCAGAGAGTGAAAACTACTAAAAAATAAACAAATTCGAAATGAAAGAGAAAAAATCACCTAATCCAGATTCGACGGTTATATTACTGTAATAAAAGTAAAAGCATAAAACTTAATTATTTTACAAAACCTTTTAAACTTTAAGTACTGTTCTTTTTCGGGTGGTGTTCGCTCGTAGCAGTGGCTTGTCCTTCTTGAACAATTAAATTACCTAAATAAAAAATAAAATTGAAGAATATTTAGTGTATGTACCTGATAAGTAATAGTCTAGAAGATGAGCTACTGTGTATTATGTGTTCTTTATTTGTAATTTACTCCTAAATTCTAATTTGAATCAAATTATTTTTGTTCACTAACCTGATGTCAATATAAAGCTTTCTATACGGTGTAATATGTTTCATATTTTCGTTTTTGTTTAACACCTTCATTTGATTTAGGTAAATTTATTTCGGTAAATGTTGGAACACACCAGAAAAAACTTAAGGTGGAAAAGCTGGGATGGATATTACGAGATGAGTGCTGCAACTTTGAAATCTATAATTCTTACTTTGGACGTCCTGATCCGTATTCAGATAATTATATATCCTATTCAATTTCCTGGCTAACCATACTGATCGACTTTGCATAATCAGAGAAGTTTTTCGGAGATATTTGCATATCAACTTTAAAAAGGAGTGTACATATTGCATTGGATCAAATGGTGTGAACCTATTTTTGCGAGCGTCAAACTAAACGTTTGCTAGTGGGTTTATTTTCGCATCTAATTAATAGCTCTGATTTTAATGCAATTTATATTGTCGACCAAAAATCATTCAAATTCAAACGACAAAAAAAACTTAAATCTCGTTTATGTCTACAAACATTTAGTAAAAAGTCTTGTTTGTGTACACATTTCCCAAGTCTGATTGGAAGTCTAATTGGCCATCGTATTTAAGTGGAGGAACCGATATCATTATCATCTATACCACCTTATACTAAATACGCTGTATGGGTTATGTAAACAATATAGAACCCCACTGTGTGTCTAACACATCTCGGTACAACAACACACACTACCATCTAGTATGAGCAACATATTGCATAAATTCAATAATAATTTGTATTTCTTTATGTGAATTTTTCATTGCTTTTGTTAATAAATTGAATAGAATTAATAGAGTAATAAAAAACATTTTCTGACCCAAAGATAAGATGTGTAATTATTTTGCAGGGAAATAGAATCAAATCGCATCTACAATTGGTCTGCCCGTGTAATGTAATATGGTGCAGTTTTATAGTTACCACCTATCCGTTTTGGTGTGTTTTAATTAGAAGAGTATAGAGTTTCGATCTAGTATAACAAACAGCACAGACATAAGTGTAATATTTTGTAGTATATACATTGAAATGTAGTATACAACATAAATATATAGTATAT
The DNA here is from genome assembly GCA_963942445.1 of Argyra leucocephala. Lineage (NCBI taxonomy): Eukaryota > Metazoa > Arthropoda > Insecta > Diptera > Dolichopodidae > Argyra > Argyra leucocephala. The sequence continues at coordinate 138,141,204 of OZ012677.1, forward strand.
AATAAAGCATACGTCATCGTATACTACATATTGTTCGTGGCAACATTATCCCTTACACAATTTTTAACTGTTAGCGATATCCTTATCTAACACAAATTATTTTTATCTGATTAATAAATATATTTAAACAACTACAAGCTTATCCAAAAATTTATGGTTTTTGTACTCATTAGGTTGCCAGCTCATTATTGATTCCGGTTCATTATAATTTTTATTTTTCTATTATTTTTTTTTTCTTTCAAAAACACAACTTAAAGTGCCAACCACCTCTTTACAAAAGCATTTATGACAATCATTGTTACAAATCTATTTCTTAAACTAAATTTTAAAACTGTCACATAATTTTTTTTTTTTTTTGTTAAATTTTCTATTGTATTGCACAAAATTAAAACTAGTTAAAAAAATTAGAAAAAAAAAAGATTTCCATTGATTTAAACTTTCGTTTAAAAATTTTTAAATTCAACTCGCCCACAACATAATTTTTTAAGAGAAAATAATAATAACAGAAAAATAGAAAAATTAAAATTATGAATGAGACTATTATGAACATCTTTTGATAATAAGTTTGTGTCAAAAACTACCAAAAATAGTAAACTAAATTATGGCTTCCCCACTGTCGTCTCCAAAATTTAAATTGTCTAATACAGTCATGTTACTAGAATGTCGTCAGGTTTATTTTATCCAATATTAAATATATTTTTTTTTTGTTTTTTTTTTTATTATCAAATTGATGTCATTTTCATTCATTATATTCCATTATTAATCCAAGTATCACAGTATCACAGCATCTCATCATCTTACTTGTAACAAAAAGAAGAAAAAAAAATTCTAAAATTATTTAAGTGTTATACATATATACTCGTACTCCTATAGTGAGTTCTATAATAATTTTATTGAATGAATTAATTCACGCGATCTGAATATTAATGGTGTTAAATTCAGATTCTAGATTACTATTTTTTTTTTCTCTCTTAATGCCTAATAATGTGTGTATAGCTTTGGAATCAAAAATTGAATAGGTGTTAACTTACTCTAGTTACATCTTCAATAAAAAATAATTTGAATGAAGTATATATATACAATTAATATATATATAATGTGTATATGAGTGTTAGCAGTCTATTGTTGTTATAGATAGGGACAATCTTTTAACGTGTGGTGTTGTGCGGTAGATTTGTCTATTTTATTTAGAAATATTTTTTCATAATTAAAGTAAATTTATTTTGGGTGTTAGATATTATATTAAAGAGGAGGATATAATATGTGTTACCAATTGCTATTTTAATGTTATATTTTAAAAGTTTTGAAAAAAAAATTGGAAAAATTGTTGGTGTTGTTGTTTTTTTTTTAAATTAATATTTCTATTTGTCAATATTTAAGTATAATGCATTCTAAGAAACTTAAAGTTTATTAATTTTGAATTGCTAGGTTAAATTTAAACCTTCTCGTTATTCTTAGTTATCAAACTGATCAAAGGTATTGTGATATATAGGTACTCAGACTAATATAATAATCAGTAAAATGATGAATAGTAGTGTGCGAACTACTCTAAGACTATTTGGAAAAACTAATAAATGCTTGTAATATCTATATAAAAATATCAATCGAATGTTTTTTTTTTTTATAAACACTTGTTTTCTAGCGTTAGAGTAAATTTTTTAATAGTTAAAATAGTCGAATATTTTCCTTTTAATTTTACTGATATGCTTATCATACATACAGATACGCGTATTTCGTCTACTACTTGCGCTCTTCTTCAGTGTTTTGTACTCGACAAGCATATCAGTAAAATTAAAAGGAAACTATTCGACTATTTTCACTATTATCAATCAAATGCTTTTCCCCGTTTTTGAAAATTCGGGATTTTTCGGCAAGCTGTAATACAAGTCCTGACCACTCATCAAGATTATATAAAAACCAATGGTTTTAAAGATCTAAACATTGGTACATTATTCGACTTATCTTCAGATTAAGGTTACATGTTTTGATTTTCAAAAATAACTGACATGTCCACTTGCAGAAAGTAGTAGTAGAAAGTATACCTGAAAACTGAAACAATTAAAAATCATCAAAGAAATAATATTTTATTCATATAATTGTCCAAGTCCAAATAAAAATAAAATTGTTTTTAGTTTTAGCAAATGAACCTGACAAAATGTATTTCAAATATGATTTAAAAGATGAATACAACACTATATATGTAAACAATAAAAAACTAGCCAAAAAAGAGAAAACATTTGTTCATTAAATTATATAAATCAGTTTTACCAATTAGTAAAGGTAAATTTGAGGACATGCAATATCTTTGTCAAAAGAATTACATATCCAAAAGATACCACAGTTTTTATAGCCTCTTTTATTCAAATGGAACTGTCAAAAATGTTTCAAAAACAGAAAAGGAAAACTAAATTGATGAAACTAAATTTTATGTAACTTAAAATTAAAATTAGCTACCTTTGTGACCAAAATTAAAATGAAGAATGTGATAAAAAAAATCAATATTAGAATTAAGTATGATATTATGTAAACTTTAAATAAGATTGAAATGGATATTTTTAGTTTTGTTTTTGCAAGAAATGGATGTTTGTTAATCTAATGTTATTATTTTTTTTGCTAATAGCTATTCTAATAAATTTTTTGAAATTATAACTTGTGCAAACATTAATAATATATACTTTAAAATAATATGCTGATAAAAATTTGGATCATATTACGCATCAGTTAATGCTTTTAAAATAGATTCCAAATATGACAAAATTTTAATTTGGTCCTCCTGTAAATTAACTTCTCTGAATTGTCATACTTTACTTTGGCAAATTTGACAGGCATCCTAACCATTTTTTTTATTAAATAAAATATATTTTTTTTTATAAATCCGGCCGAATCCGAAACAAGCTTGGAAAACGGTAAAAGACATTGTTTATTTTTGAGACAGTACCTAAGTTCTAATTTTTAGGTCTATATAACGCTTTTGGGTCTTAAAATATTCTAGACATGTTTGTATATTTTTGAGAGTGTATCTAAATACTCATTTTCAGATCTGTAACGCCTTTGGTTTTTTAAAGTATTCTTGGAGAGTATTAGAAACCAAGATAACAAACCAAAGTCACCAGATAAATGAAAATATAGAAGATAAATAAAGAACAAAAGAAAACCGGAAAAAGCATTTAAAACAATTGTTTTTGAAAAGGGACTAGTAACGCAGATCGGATACATCTAGTTTAATATAAATTAAAACAACAAGAATTCTTTCAAATGTCCTTTTGGTCCTTAAAGAATAAGATGCGCCATTTAGTCTGGCGGGGATACAACATTTACTTCAAAATCTCCCCAAACGTTCAACTTAATAATAATGGAAAGAACAATAGTCGACTAATATTCTAGTATATTAGAAGTAAGACAACAATCTTTTCGAAATTATTAGCTCTTTAGAAATATAAAACTGAGTTCATGCCATCAAAAGAGAAACTAAAAATAATATTCTTGTTAAAATAAATATGAAAATGAAATTTATATTACCCTGTCTCTGATGGAATCGAAATGAAATATTTTCAATTTGAGTACAGCTCAGTAGTTGAAAAAAAAACGAAAAAAATTTGAAATCTAGATCATTGAACAATTCAGTTAGTGCGTAAGTCTAATCCGATTAAGGAAATACTTCATTAGGTATGGCTAAAATGTATTAGAATATGCTGACGATAAATTTATATACCTAGCTTACCTATATTTAATTATTTTACAAGAAATGAAAGATTTTTGAATGAAGGGGGTGTAGTGTAAATTACATTAGTCGAACAATTATTATTGTTGCCGCTTATCATGGTTAGCACAAAACTTTTTCTTTATGTTCACAAACAGAATATGTATACGAAACTAGTGGAGTATATTAAATAGAAGTGGGTTTAAGTTGTGCTTAATTTTACTACACAAAAATATGAAAGGTGGATCAAATTAAAAAAAAAACACACACACAAATCGTAAGATAAAAATCGTTCAAGTTAAAATGCAAAAAACATCTCAAAGAAAAAGTCCTCAAAAACTTAAATTCTTAACAAATTAAATTCTAGTTATTAAAATTAAATATAATCCTCCTAATCAGGGAGAAGGACAAATGATAGCAAAAAATAACACCGTTTTTAAAAGGTATAGCTTTTAAAAGGTTGATAAAAACCTATAGGTTTTACGAAAAAGCACATCTTTGCCTTTTTCAGAATTAGAAAAAAAAAATTGTCTTGATTTTGTTTTTGGTGATTTTTTCTTACAGACTTTGGCATGTGAATCTTGACGTAGGAATTTTGCCATGGGAATTTAATCTTAGGGATATCTTACCCAATCCAAGAATTATTAACTAATGTAATGTAAATTAAAACTTAAACGGTAGCATTGCCGAAGAGGTTAGTTACAGTTATTATATTAATTAAATTTAATTTTAAATCAATACTATTTGCATACGTTTTCTTGCGTTTTTGTCAGTAACCTGATTTTCCTATATTAAGTGCCGTAAATCAGCAAATTAAATGTGGAAAACTATTGCTATTTTTCGAAATAGTTATTCGTCAATAGATTAGTTCCATTTTATTTAAATTATTACCAAATTAAAATTTCAACAAATTTTGTTAATTTTAACAGTGAATAATGAACAAAAATACAATTAACCATTCAAACCTTCTAAATAGTCGTTAGATGACATAACTTCATCATGTAAATTGGTAAATATTTATATACAATTACACGCTAATTATTGTATTATTATAATATAACCTCTACAAATTTGCCAAATAATTATGATTAAAAGAGGTAGTGGTTCCGGTTGTATCTACAAGCAATGATAAATTACAGAGTTGCTGTCAAATTTAATTTTGTTATCGATAGTTAGTAATTAATTTTAATTGAACAACTATCAGTCCTTTCGTTCAATTAAACTTTATCTATTATTTTCTTAATATATTAATTACAGTTATTTACACTTTCCTATATAGTACATAGCTAGTACCCATATACCCATGTTATTTTTAACATAAACTGTTTTATCTGTCAATACTACAATGAAATATTATGAATATTAAAAAAATAAAACAGTTAGCAAGTTAATGAATTTTACATAGCATATAAATTTTTAAAAGAAATTTATTAATTAAATAAGAATTTTTATTTTTATTTTTTTTTTGTGATGTAGTTCTTCAGAAATTCTTTTCTATTTCTAATGTCTATTTGAAATCTCTTAAAAAACAATTTTAAATACATACAGCACACCACTCTTTTGGTCATTATCCTAACACTTTTATTCAAAATCAAACGTCACAGATTGTTTGTACTAGCATTTACAACTGTATGGGCTTAGTTTAAATATTTACATAAGAGTTTTATAAAGGTGATTTCTATTTTTCTACAAACATCAAAATATGTAGAAATAATGTTATGATCATAACATCAAAATTGACATTTCAAATTAACTGTCAATAACTTGCTATGTATACTACGTGTGTAAATATAGGATTTTAATGTAACTATGTGTAGGCTTTTATGTAAATGGTATAAAATTTATTTATAATTTTTTTTTTTTAAATTTAACCAGCTGGACATCAAATAACACCATTTTTTTTAACAAAATAAGGGTAATCATTATTGTAGCTGTTGTAGATTTCATCAAATTAAAATAGTCGTGTAGTTTTTTGTTCAAAATTTATGATGGATAAGAATTGAAGCGCGTCAATAGAAAATTTTTTAATAAAAAATTCTAACAAATAAAATTTAAAAATTAACTCAATGGACATAAAATATGAAAGAATTTGAAATCAACACTTAAAAAATTTTATTTGATGATTTTATTTACTTATTAAATATTGTCTTTTTACACCTTTCCAAAAAAAAAAAAAATTATGGAAAAATATACATACACTATGTTTATCAGAATTGAAAAATAAAAATTAAAAATGAATTTTTGTTTGAAGTCAGTACCAGATTAATACGAATACAAAAAAACAAATTTAATTTGAAAAATAATAAAAACTGCTTAAACTAATGTAATTGCCTATATTGTGTTGAATGTTGAGAGTTTTAAGAATCGCTTGGGCATTTTTAATAAAAATGACTAAATGAAATAAAATAACATGATTGAAAGATTTGGAAAACGTTTTTACACTGTCCGATACATGAATAATTTAGTTGAATAGAGGAAGGTTATTGACCACTGGTTTTTGTTTTTGTAATTATCAAAATTAAAAAGTTATTATTTCTATAAATCTAATTATTATTATTATAGAACTTTGTTCAAACTATTAGATATATAAAGTTAGATAAAGTTAAAATTAGAGTTCTTATTTCGTATGCCTCGGTAATCTTTGAAGAAGCAGAAAAGGTATTAACTACTAGAAAAATAGTAGCAAAAAACGAAATCAACTCACCCCTCGTATAAGTTCTCATATTCAATATTTTATTTCAGATATTCAACTATTTTTTACCATAACAAATTGATTAACACTTATTATTATTTTTACAGTTGCAATCAACCAAAATATTTTGTAATAAGGAAACATTAAATATTAAAATTAATTGTAATCACTTCCTTTCGTAAACAATTCTTTGTTCTAAATAAAATTTGCAAATTAACACTTTTCTTTGTCGAAGGATTATTTTGCAATAAAATTATGTTTTTAATTATTAAAATTATTTTGTAATAAATTTCAAACTTTATCGATTTTTGTAAGGATATTTTTAGTATAAATACTTGTAAAAATTAGAATTATTTTTAAGTCAAATTTATAACTTTGTTCAAGAAACTCCAAATCCTGGTCTTTAATCAATTTGTTAAAAAAATATAAGTATTTTTTATTTTAAAATTTTATCAAAATTAAATAACAAAGTTTAACTTATACAATGATCTGAAAAATGCTGGTCGATTTCTTGCCGAAACACATAACTGAATCTGTTTCAAATATATTCATTTAATCAAATCAATTAATTCTAACAGATTTGATGGTGTTTCTTGGTATCAATAGAGAGGAAAATAGTTAGCGTCTGTACCTGATTCCGAATATGGCACACAAAGCTTTTTACATCACAACCAGCTCCACTGTTACATATAGAATATCCAGAAGTAAAATATGAACAATGAATTCGTATTAGCATTCTCATAAATAAACCTCACTATGATTTATAGGTTTGAAAATAAGTACGTAAATAACTAATTATAAGCATTCCTCGGAACTAATTTAAATTAATTTTGTCAGATAATGTAATTCAATATTTCTCATGGTTGAGTAGATATTTTAGGATTAAATATCCAGTTATCAGAAACTGAGATTGTCCTAAAAATACCTTAAGGAGAAAATAAACTATGATAAATAACTGAATAGAAATATTCCTGAAGAAAGGAAGTTATGGAATATAATTAGGTTAACAACATAAGATCAAATCGCATTAAAAAACTGTGCTGTAATTCTTTAAACAGAAACTATAACCGTATGAAAATCGATATGTTACCGTGATTTTTTGAAAGTTAGTACAGCGTTCTTAATAAGTGTCATCTTTTAAAATGTTATTGATTTTGTACCTAAGTATGAATATTTTAATTTTCTATATAATTCAGCCATAATCAACACAGTAAAACACAACAGGAGAGATACATCATACAGTTATTCGACATTATTCGAACATATACCCATATACTAGCATATTATTCAGATATTGCTTACAAGACCTGTAAGAATAACTCTTATACCTTGCTAATCCGGTTAACAAACAAAAATGAGGCGGACTAATAATTACGACTATATGAATGTATAAAAAAAGGGCAAGAATCGCTTCACCATGTAAAAAATCCATATAATACAAGTAAGCAAATATAAAACGTCAGAAATGATAGGATATTTTAAACGTAGAAAATAAGGGCTGAGTAATAAAGTGACAAAATTATGTGTTATACACTCAGTTTTTTGTGAATAATACTATAAAATTCTAATGATATGAAGAGTATCGATAAGAGATCGCTACACTCTCATATCAGCATTTTTAACATTTTAAAGACAGTGTACTAAATTTTAATATAAATAAAGTTGTTATTTAAAAAAAAAAGCAAAAACAAAAATCAAAAAATGGATGAAGGGTTTATTGAAGAATGAACATAAATTCATAAGCTACAAAAAAATATAAACTTAGATGAAATTGGTTAGTTTTCCAAATTAAATTTTATATTCAAATCTGTACAATGATTGATCTGCAGTATTTTCTTCTACTACTATGAATATTTACAAACATACATACAATATTTTTTAGTTTAAAATTATTACATTAATCTTTATTTATTAAAAATTGTATTTATATTTTAAATATATTATATATTATATATTATTTTTTATTTAAATTTTTTATAGTACATACAAATTTGGTACTGCGAACAATTCTATTTTATATTTCTATACTCTAACTTCGAAATTTAGATTGAGTGAAAGAAAGAACTTTGAGGGCTCTTCTGAGGCAGATGTTGTGTCGGCGTAGGACCTAATGACCATCTCCCAAGGATAGATAAAGTTGCGATTTTTACAAAGTAATGTTTGTGTTACATTTACTTTGAAGATTTTTACTTCGTAAAAGGCACATTCCTAGTTTTATATAAAAAAAAAGAATAAAAAAACATTTTTTTTATAAATTCTTATATCTGCTAAACTTTTCAACGTAGACATAAAATATGTATGTAGGAGTTATAGAAAGAAAAGATACCTTTCCAACATTATATAAATATTTGTGGTAAAAATCTTGAAGTATATTTGGTTTTTCAAGAACGAAAATAAAGATTGTTTTGTTTTCCAAAATTTTCTACTTTGATCTACAATATCTCCATAACGGCAGCACCAATCATTATAAAATAAATGTTAAAATGTGCTCCAGACCGTTATCTTTTTAGAATATATAACTGTTTATATATCTATATATATATTTAATAGATCAACAAATATAACGATTTTTGCACGAAAACATCAAAACAACAAGGATACTTTCAAATATGCTTTTCGTCCTTAAAGGATACGATCCCATTAAAATTATATATTTTTAGAAAGCTAAAAATTCCAGTTACGCCGATACAACATCAGAAACCCCACTTTAAGTAAAATATTTAACCACACCAGATTGCGTAACTCACTCAATCTAAAAATTTGCTATACTCAACAAATTTTATTCTGAGTACAGGCTCAATTTTTTGTACACCATCTAATATCTACTGTAATGTAGAAGAGTCAGAAAAATTAATTGAGGCTTAACAACCGACAGTAAGCAAACAATAATATAGTTTTGATTTTATTGTGTTAAAATTTTACACACCAGCTACGAAGCTCTTTACGTGTAATAGAAGATTTCCATTTCCATCAAAAACACTAATAAAAATAAACAGTCAAACTGACAACAAATGAAAATCAGATTATTTATTTCATAAATTAAGCAAAAAGTAAAATACCGAAATCTAATCAAAGACAGATTGAATATACTCTGACAAAAATATTATTTATAACTAAATCAGCTCATTATAAACTCATTCCAAAAAAAAAAAAAAAGTTATGAGTTTTTAGTAAACATTTTAAAATTTTTATATTTTTTTGTTTTTGTTTTTGTTACTGTTCTTATTGCTCATATTGACATTGTCTCAAAATTAACGTGGTGACATATTGTATTAGGTGATTGCGCCTGACCATTTAACAAAAGTTTATTCGTCGTTTGTTTTTTTTTTTGTTTCTTTACAATCTCTTAGGTGTTGATGAGGAGGAAAATGATCGTCTGGGATCATTAAAAAAAAGGGATAATTTAATGACTTTTGACGACATCTTTTTCACAGTATTATAGTTTAAGTAAAGAATATAAAAACTGTTTAAATATCGTATTAGTCCTATCATTGTAGATTATCACTGTGTCTAGAAATCTTGAAATTTAATAACAAGAATTAATATTTTATAATATTTAATAAGACATTAATACAAAATGTAATATTAATTGATTTTAGACAATTTTTTTGAAATGTGAAACTTTGCTTTTTGGAAAGCGTATAATATAATTTCAAATATTAAAATGCAAAGACATAGCTGAAGGCCTTATATATGCTAGTGTTAATATTAAATTTTTTAAGACAAATATAAATTAATTTTCCAATTTTTTTTTTCAACAAATAAATAAATAAAATGCAAAGACGTCAAAATAACTTGGACACATCAGGCAAATAAAACTGTGGAATACTGTAAATATATTTTAAACGGGGCTGAAAGTGGACTTAAGGTGAAATATTCTCAAGCAATTAAATTAAATTTATTCAAATATGCTAACCAATTTCAGTTGCTATGCAATCAATCTGTTACTGTCTATTAGGCGAAACGACCTAAATAAAATTTTAATAAATTTATGTAAGCAATCCTAGAGTTTTTATTTTATTAACACTAGTATGCACTCGTTGAAATGAATGTACTTTTACCAAACTACAGTACAAATGCAGCAGTTCTCCTTACTCTGCAAAACTAAATGACATATTAATCATAGTAATAGTAATAGTATATAGCTATACGAACAAAAATTAAAGTTGACACATTCACTCGGCAGGAAAATTATTAGTTTTTCGAAAACATTTTCACGTAGTGAAACTTGTAATACAGAAGTAAAGTTGAAAATTTATGACTTTAATAATAAAAAAAAATTGTTATTGCCTTGACGAAGTTTTGTAGAGACATGGTCATATTTTATAACTCAGCAAATATAAATGTCATAATAACTGATAATGATTACAAGCTAATTATTGAGAACTGTTCAATTAACTCACTGAAATAAGCCCTATACAACATACATCAGTGACACTGAACTGAAAATACTTATTTAAAATATTAGACGAAAGTCAATAAAATAAAATGCAAAACTGACACCGCATTCACTGAATATGTTCGAACATTCTTACATAGATAAACATTTTTGTATGGCTCTTTTCTGCTTATATTATTCTACTTTAAATACTGGTCCATATGTATAAAGGTTCAAGGCCGATAGATTTTATTTATAATATAGAAATCAAGTTAAATTGGATTTAAATTCGTTTTAGGCGAGAATATTATTTTTGACATTATATTGAATGCTGTCACAAGCTCCATTTTTTCGAAAAATCATCTACGAAAAGACAGTATTGATGATTATAAATGTTTAATCATTATCAACACTTTTCGGGCACTTGAACTGAAACTCTAGAAATAGAACTTAAATAAAAATATAATTCTTCTACTTCTTATGTACGCCAACAACACACACTAAATAATTGAAATTATTATAAAGAGACTAATTAATTCTTTTCAAATTTGCATTCCAACTTAAACCAAAGGAAATTAAAAATGAATTCGAACAGATGTTAAAAATTAATTAGATATTATTTTAAAAGAAGCTATGAATTGCTTTGCTTCGGGCCCATATGTTGTAAGTTCTTAAGAATTGGGAATTGGAATTCTTTAGGATTGGGACTTAATTATTAATTATTAATTATAAATTATAACATCACTAAATCAAGTTTCCCAGTTATACAGTCAAAATGTTTGTTTTAAACTTTCAAAATAGAATATGTACCTATTATCATTGATTTAAGTTGATAGTTTTTTTTCAATTGTTTGATAATAGAAATTCTAGGAAGTCTTGAGATGAGATTAAGAGATTTGGTAAAAAGTTCGGCTAATTTGCTTTTTCCGTAATTACAATCATAACTTGCTATGAAAACATTATATCAAGCTGCGGTTCTAAAGTTTATTTTTGTAGTTTTAGTACGCTTAAATTAAAGGCAAATATTTCTAAAAAAAAAATTTTTTTTTCCTCATTTTATTTTCGACTTTTTAGTGAAAATATTTTTTTAATGAAAAATAATATATTTTCAAAGAACAACACATATAATCAAATGGCACTAAAATTCACTCTAACGCAATTTGGTTATTATTGCTCATACTTCAAATGTGTAATTATATTTTATATTACTGTAACAAACTTTATAAAAATATGTAGGTAGGTATATTTTTAAAAATTTTTTGGAGATTTTTGATTAGATACCTTTGAACTTTTTAATTTACGTATTAAAAAATTTTCATCAATAAAAAATTACACGCTTTAAAAAAGAAACCCTGTTAAATACAAAAAATATTTGACGTAAAATCGTAGATTAAATCTGAGAAAAAGTCTGAAATGTAAACACTCATCCGACTTTATCTACGATAAAATTCGATTTTGTCCGAGGTGTATACGCTGCCTAAGCATAAATTGGCATATAAAAGTACATATACATGCATAAATCGAAATTGAACTTTTTTTACATGCGAGAAGAGTAATTTGTAACTGAGTGATAGATAACTGATACTTGATTGGTTCAAATTTTGTTTTCTTCCATAAAGAATGTTTGCACATTATTTTCAATTAAACTAAGCCATATGATTATGTATGTAACAAATGCAAGCTCTATATGACACATGTACGTTACGTACATATACTTAGTGAGAGAAAGAGAAATAATAAAAGAAAGAGATTAATAAAAGAAACCAAATTAAAAACAAACAAAAATATAATGAAAATGATGATTGAAAATAATTGAAATTGAATAATAATAAAAAATGATTGAAATATAATGATAATGATTTGTATTGCACACATTTATTTGGTATTCCTTTTTTTTTTTTTTTTTTTGCTTCTTTACACCATAGAAATGTCAATAAATATAGTGAATTTAAAAAGAGAAACCAAATTTTAACTTTATCAAATATCCATATTCCATTATTAGTACACACACATATGTAAATTTCACCTTAGTTGAATGCAAAGAATATCTATAATCTATATTAACAAGAATATACACTCCCATTTTACGTAAACCTAGTTTTTAAGAAATACCAAACCGAGCAAAATATCATTAGTTAAAAGAGGTAAAATTTACATTTACTTATCGTATACCAAATTTATTATGAGAGAGAAAAGGTACAAAACAGATGTTTGCCTTTTGCTTTATACTGTAAAATAATTTTGCGTTCTCATTATTCTCCTTTAGATTTGTTTACGTTTCCTCCCATTATTTATATGAGGCAAAGTGGCAAAAAATGTTAGTTCTAATTCAGTTTGTTCCCTTATACGAGGATTAATTCTGATCTTTTATTATTTTAATATTTTCGTTTTAAACATTATTATTTTCGTATATACCTATTAAAAATATTAAATTATAATTACATTACAATAATATAAAATATTATTAACATTTTTGTCAGTAATAATTTGGAGTTATAGTTAGTTATATACATTAGTTATATACATTATTATTTTTTTATTAATTATATTAAATTATAGTAAACCTAAATATTTATTATATTGTTATACGATTATAAAATAATACTGAGGACAACATCTATTTACAAATCACAGAATTTAAAGAATATGATAACGCTGTTTTAGTTAAGTCTCCTAAAAATCTTATGCATAGTTGATACAATTTAGAAAATTATATTTTTAAATATTTTTTGACGAAAATTTTTTTCAAAATTATAAACTTTCTTTATTTAATTTCAGCCAACTTTTTTTGTTACTCTCTTTTGCTTACTATATTTTTTCTTTTTCTTACACGTAAAATTCTTATTGTCGTCTATTTCTGACAATGTTTATCAAATTTGCATATGAATTTGTGTGCAAACAAATGAATACATACATGAGTTCATACTCTTTTTATGGATATACTTTGGTTAAATGGTTATTGAAATGGGTATTTTGTTGAATTGAAGCAAATTGAAACAAACATATAAAGTCCAAGGCAAGTTAATTAAGGCAAATATAATAATAGTAATTAGGAGTAAAATTTTGTAACAAGTTTTTAAAAAAATAGAATTACGCTATTTAAAAAGATTCGGAATACCAAAATATTACCTCAAATTAAATTGAATTGTGTCGTTAAACATCTAAAAAGCCAAGTACAAGATACCTCTGAGTGAACTGAAAATAAACATTCGCTTACTAACTGTCGTGAAATATGGCTGCATTTATGCATATTCGTGCTCGAAAACGTTATCGAACAAAATTAGGTTGTGTAGAAGAAGATTATTTTATATTACATAGATTTAATGAAAATCATGTGATGGGGTTAGCAAATTATTTTCTTGGCTGTAGCAATGAGAAAAGAGGTGCTGCTGTGTCACCTGAAAAGAAAATTTAAAAAGTTTTTCGTTTTATAAGCAACTCTGGCTTATATAGGGCAACGGTTTCTAAGATTATACGTACAGTAATTACAAAAATTTTATCTAAAGCGCATATTTGGATTAAGTTCCCTAGTGTCGAGGAAATAATAGAAGTTAAAAATCAGTGGTGCGAACGGTTTAGTTTTACCTGTGCTATAGGAGCCATAGATTGTACAATGTTGCAATACAAAAACCGTCACATCGTGGTGATGAATATTGTAATCGTAAAGGATTTTGTAGTATAAATGTTCAAGAAACAGGCAACGCAAACAAAATTTACTATAAATAACTTTATTAAATATGATGATGTGCATGACATCATTTTACTCTGACAACTAACAACTTATAGATCAACAAAAAACAAAAAACTATAACAAAAAATCATGTTAATTCGATACTGATAAATTCCATTTTTTTTTTTTAGGCGAAAGCTAATAGCTTTCACTTAAACTATATAGCCAAAGCTAGTGCTTAAACTAAAAACTAAAAGTTTTAACTTGTTTTTTCTTCACACCACCCAAGGTCTACATTCTATGTTAGCCAACTATATAAGTAAATAAGTTGTACGTTTTATTAGCATGGTAAGGTAGGAAGGTATTAGTTACTGCCGATAGTACACCGATACACTTATATCAGTAAGGTCCATTGTTATACTAGGGAAAATTTCCTCACAGTTTTTTTTCTTAGCATATCTTATAATAATTATCACTTTAAAAAAAACCGTTGTCTTATGTATACTAACATTAAAAGATTAAAGTATTAATTAAACTAAAAAATCTTGTATTGATATAATAGGTAGGAGTTTTCCGCATTTAATGAGTTCATATTTTCTTATTTAACAAGTTGATATGCCACAAATTAGTTCCCAATTTTTGTAACAAAAATTACAGTACCGTGTACTTAATGTTCGAATATGTAATTTTACTTATGAGAATATAAAATAAATTATTATAAGTTGAGAATATAAAATAAATTATTTTGGAGCGTATTTATTAACTAGACTGGGGTTTAGCATCAGAAACATTGAAAATATGCCATTTCCGTTGTAAAAATTTATTTATAAACAAATCAAATAGATACTATCGAAAAGATCCTAAATAATCTTCTACGTTTCTTTTTGAAATGCTTTAAGTTCAGTTTCTCATTCCTTAACAAAATTTCGCTACCTACCCATTATATGCGAGTGTACTAGGTAATTCACACAATTTTGACCATCTCATAATTTTCATCTTATAATATTTTTTCAATGTAATTATCCTTTATGTCATCCACCACAAAATTCACAATTCCAAAAATAATGCAGGTATTTCTTGGAAATTTTTTGTTTTTGTTATTTTTCTTCTTTTTTTTTTGTTTTAGTTAGTTTTTAATAATATCAAAAGAATCTAATCTTTAAAATTTTATCAAAATGAAAACTTCCTCTTTTAATTAAATTTTTTAACAAAAACAAAAAAAAATTATTATAAAAAATTAAACAAAAAAATAAACCAGAAAAATTGGTCACATTTAATTATCCCGTCATCCCATATATAGAATCCATATATTCAACAACTCAGATATATCAAAGAAATTTCAAAAGAGTAAATCGGCTTCCTTTTTTACATTTTATATGAAAATAATTATTGAAGTCCTTACAATATCATAAATTAAAACTCCATTGGTGGTCATAAAATTTTATTGTATGTATACTAAGTTGGTTTCCAAATCTTAAAAAAAAAAAAAATTAAATCACTGAATTCAAGAAGATCTGTGTGAGCATGTAAATGAGGCCCGATAAACATTTAAAAAAATAAGAATAAAAAAAAAAGGTGATATAAAACTGAAGATGACCAAAAAACTCTTTAAATTTGACCAGTAACAAAAAAAAAAAAAAGTACAAGTGTATATACTCGTATACAGATTTTTAGGTTGAAATGTAAAAATTACTTAAAATGTGTGAAATTCCAGAAGGATTTTTGGTTTCAAATCAAATATAAAGAAAGAAAACCAATTCAAAAAAGAGGATGCATTTCAGGTCAGAATTTTTATTTTTGTTTTTTTCTTTTTTTTTTTATATTCTTTACTTTATATTTTATGCAAATTAAGAATCAGAGAAATCGGTAGTCTTAATCTTCACTTTTTTCATATTAAATTTTGATTATAGTTAACCTCTCTCTCTCTCTCTCTCTCTCTGTCTTTCTTCGTGGGTATAGTACTCTTTTCGGATATTTGAATGAAATTTAAATTTTTGTAAAGTTCTTTCGCCTCTGGTTTTGTGTTGTGTAATTTTTTATTTTTTCGATATCTGATGACAAATAAATTATTTAATTAAATTTCTTTATTAGTAAATCTTTATGTATATGGATTTGAGGGTTCGATTTAATCAATGAAAAAGATTAAAGATTAAAAATCATTTATAATTATGGAATTTTCAAATGTTTTTAAAGAGGTTTAATTAGATATCCATTTTTTTTTTTTTTTTTTTTGGTTCCAAAAATGATTTTTGATGAACATTTTTTAAATTTTTTAATAAAAAAACACACAAACGAAAAATAATTAAGTTTAGTTTACTTAAAGAGTTATTTTTAGAGGGTATTAATTTAAAATAAAAGTTTAGTTTGTTTTATAAAAATTCAATTTGGAATTAGGGGATTATTAAAGTGAGAGAATTAAATAGCTATATAGGTCGAAGTTACAATTCCAGTTACTTCTTGAAAAACACTTAGCACTTGTGATTTGTTAATACGACCAAACAAGCTGTTGTTAGTTATTTTAGAAGATTATTTGAACAAGTCAGTCAGTACTAGAAGCATTCTGTGTGATAGATTACTAATTTTGATATTACTAGATTACTAATTTAACTTCTACGATAAACCCTATATAAAAACTCACCTAAAGTCAGGACTCTGGCTCTAAGATCGTAATTGCAACAATGGAGGTTGAATAGAATGCATAGCTTACTAGTGTGACTTTCTACCGCTCAGTGACCCATAATGGTCGATATTACTCACGATAATATCAGTTTGATATATCAGAGTTCATTAGAAGTTATTTAATTTTATAGATGTTATTTAAAGGTTAGATTTTCTAAAAGTTAGCTAGTTAGTTAGACTATGTCGTCTGTTGTTTACTCTAACTAGATAATTTGAATCAATCCTTAATATGGTTCTCATTGAAGAGTGAATATCAAGAAGGCTGTTGAAACCCTACTTGGTCGGTTTACTTAACACAGGGGATTTGAGTAGAAAGGACTGAAAATGACCAATTACGCCTTTATTTTAATTTCGGCATTTTTTTAATAAAATTGGCTACATTTTCTTTAGATCTCTGTCAGTATTGATTTCGTAAAGATTAATTTCATTTTTCTTATTATTGATATCGTTTAAATACTTGTGATGAGTCCTATTCAGTTCAGATCTTACACATTGACATTCCCTGCATGATGTATGAAGTATGAAGTATGAAGTATGAAGTATGAAGTATGAAGTATGAAGTATGAAGTATGAAGTATGAAGTATGAAGTATGAAGTATGAAGTGTGAAGTATGAAGTATGAAGTATGAAGTATGAAGTATGAAGTATGAAGTATGAATTATGAAGTATGAGGTATAAAGTATGAAGTATGAAGTATGAAGTATGAAGTATGAAGTATGAAGTATGAAGTATGAAGTATGAAGTATGAAGTATGAGGTATGAAGTATAAAGTACAAAGTATGAAGTATGAAGTATGGAGTATGAAGTATGAAGTATGATAATACCGCAGTTCAATCCATTACTTAAAAAAAACTATTTTTTATGTCATCAAACAAAAATTATAGTGATTTGTTGGGCATTTCAGTTAAGTCAGTTTTGCATTGCAAAATTTTATAAGCACATTAATTAAAATTAAAATTCTAACTCATGTTCAGTTTCTGAAATTGAAAAAGCCGATGATTCCAGAAAAGAGCAGAAATGTTATTTATTGAACCAGAACCAAAGTTTTATCAAACACTAAATAAAGTAAAAAAATAAGAACGTAGGCATGCTCTGGCTAAGCCCCAAAGTGTTGTGGGAAGCTAAAAACGATTGTGTTGAATGATGAAATGCATTAAATACTATAATAATTGATAATTTGATTAAAGACCAAAAGCATCGATCCATAGGTTTTGTTTTGTTGGGGAAAAAAAAATAAAAATTATTAGGTGTTTCAATTAGGTAGATACGTATTAAATTTTAGTTATGTTAAACCAATTTGAAATAATGAGATTTTAGCTTTGGTCTAAAATGGCGAAAACATGCCATATCGGTGGGCCACAATGCCATATAAAATACATTTTACCATTTTACTTCTCCTATATAATCCTATATAAATTTAATTAAAGCAAAATTAACTTAACGAAACATCTTAATAATAAGTTCAAATCTTCAATAGTCAAATGTGTCATATATTTTTAGGCAGTAGGTGGGTCAATATTTCATTTGAAATAAACATTTAATAAATTTTATATAAATTTTATTAAATACATACTTCCTTTTGATTTATTTATAGCATAGGGACAATATGTTCTACCCCAGTTTTACCCCAACCTCAGTTCTACTCCAGCCCCAGTTCTGCCCCAATATGTTCTATCCCATATTATAACCGTACCCCGTTCTACCACAATATGTTCTACGGTCCCTTCAAGTTTAGGCTTAATATTAAAATATTGCATATTCGAATAAAGCCAGAATTATATTGTTGTTCTGTTAACCTAGGAATTATTCAAGGCTAAAATACATGCGTATTCATTCTGGTCTAGGTGCAAAAAAATGTAGTTGTTCAATTTTTTATCTTGACAATAATTCAAGTTGCAGTTCTCTTAGGACATAGTTAGGCTTAATTCTTCTTAAAAACATAGCTTTTATATTTGAACTAAATACTTAAAAATTACTAACTTTTGGCTATAATTAATTTTTTTGAGGTATAACTGTATAACACTACTTAAAATAATTCCGAAACTACTGTATGAACTCTACCATCGTAGAATAGATTTTGCCTGTAAAATAATGCCATTGAAATAAAATTAAACATAAATCTAATTGTAAATATTTATTTTAAAAGGGACCTCCAATTCACTAAAAATGTTCAATTTTAATCGAAATTTAAATTGAATCAAAAAGCAAATATATTTGATGACATTTTTTTCTTATCTCTTGTCTGTCTTATCGATCCCATAATATGTTTACACAAAGTTTGATGATTTTTCTTTCGAATTTTTTTTTTTTTATTTCCCATAATGAGTTTTCATGAATTCAAGATTCTTATAAAAGTGAAATATTTTTATTGGATTTTGATTAAAATTAATATACTGACATTTTGGAAAAAAGGGACAATGTTTTGAGCTTATCTGGTTTGTTTACTATTTATCTGGATATTTATAATGTTTATAGTTTTGTTTGACCATATTTCGATTCTTCTTTTCTCGTGTCGATTGAATGTGAAATTAAGAGTGGAATATTCTATTTCAAGAAATTGAAAAACTGTTTTTACAAAGTATGTCTTACGCATAAAATAAGGCAGGGACGCAGGTACGAATTGATTTAAGATCACGAAATTTAAAAATATGAAATTTTTAGTTTTCTGTGTGCTTAATACTTCTGTAATTTTAATATTATGAACAATGGTAGTACAAAATGACTGCACCAGTTATATTGCAGCAGCTAGAACTGTACTTAGAGTAAGAACAGAAATGATTGCAGCAGTTATTGATCAATTTAATCTATAACCTACTGTTTTTGATTTAAAAAGTAAATTAAGAGTCAAAATCTACCTAGATAGATACTTCTTAATCCATTTAGATCCTGTTTCATTCTTAAAAATTAGGTTTAAAGTTTAAGGGAAAAATTTGAAGTTAAACGGAATAAAATATTTTAATCATTTGGGAATTCCATGAAAATATTATTATTTGTGAGTTTTTGATCAAGCATTCAGTGATATATAAACACAGATATTCAAAACGTTATATATACACATTTAGGTGGAAAGTAGTTTGCTTGTCATGAGAGAGAGTTAATCCTGTGATATCGAATATAAGTTTATCAGAGTCATACGGTCATAGAGTGGATGATATCGTCCAAAATCTTTAAAAATGAGAAGGTCTCGGTATCGAATTACGTCCCAGGACTTCCTGTTTCAATACGTATTTTTATATTTTTCTTTGAGATTAATAGGGCTTTATTTTCACCAAAAAAATATATAAATATAATAACTTATCTAAGTAGAAGTAATACAAAAATAAATGAAGCTTTCGTTTACAAAATGTTAAAGTAAATCAGAAGATAAAGGATTAGAAAAAAACGAAGTGATATGTTATATTGTACATAACCAAGATATTTGGCACGACGCTTCCTTTTCGTTTCGTCTATAATTATTATTGTGGAATATGTTCCTCTTATAATTATCGTATGCAGACACGCGTATTTCGTCTGATATTTGCAGACTTCTTCAGTAATTTTTACTCGATTTTCAAGTTTCTGATGTTATTTACTATTACTACTATGTCTTATTTGGAAATAATATAACTCTCTTGTATGATGTGTTCCGCTATTTGCATCTGAACTCCATTAAATTCTTCTTCCTGGATATTTTTTCTAATTTCAGGCATTACTTAAGACATATTTCCCCTAAGTTGTCCTGTATAAACTTAATTGCAATGACTCAATCTGTATATTTTCGTCTATGCTATTTGATCAAATAGGTTCATTTTTGGTCTTATGAGAGTCTTGCGCGGATTGATTCTACTGATGATTGGTTTTATGTGCTATGCCTAAGCCGTGCCATTATAGTTTGGCTCTCATGTGCGAATGCAATGAAATGTGTAAGCCTGTCCAATATTTATTCTAGCTTTTGACAATTTCACTTGCATCAGGCCCATATAATGCTTTTTCTTTCCTATTATATTAGGAGCACCATCTCATCTGTAGCAATCCCAGATAAAACAGTTGGAACTAAATTATTTTCAATAAAACTCTCCCAAAACGCATTGAATGTATTTATTAATTTGGTTGTATCCTTGAGGGTTTTTAAGTGCAAGAGCTATTTCAACGAAAGCACAACAAATTCAAAACAATTAATTTTATATTTCACTAAAATCCCAAAATTCACAATAAAAAACAACATCTTATTATCGGTTGCGGTTAGCCATAAGCAAATTTTGTTTTTGATTATCATCTTTTGAATACATTATCATCTTTTATTCATACTAATTATAGCTTTAAATTTAAAGCCCTTTTTGATATTTGGTATATTTTACATAAATAATTATAAACTATTTTGTGAGCCCCAAACTATCTCCCAATGAGCAGCGTGATGGCCATGCCCGTTTTAGACTGTTGATTGAGTAGGTTGGCGAAATATTGCCGCTGTCAAGTTTCTTTGCGTTTGCTGAATAAGTTAGTGATGGCTTTTTTTGGATATCCGTTGAATATCCTAATCTCATCTAAATGTTTAGTCTCTTTTGCTACAGATTTCGGGCAGATGGAAAGGGTTAAAATGACATTTTATGCCATATTATATTAAAAAATAGCATTTTATGTTGGCAGGAGTGTTTCGAAATGTTTGTAATAATTCTGTCAGTTTATATTTTTGAAAATGAGGTACATGTATAATTAAATCAGGGACACTAAAGAAATATTTATTATTTTTAGAGTTTTTGCGAAAAAATCATTTAGAAAAAATCGTCAGCATTTTAGAAAGAAAATGAATGTGTTTCATAGACTCAACTAAGATTTAAAAATTGCAACTGATAAAACTAAAATCTCTAAGAAACTGTTAAAAATCAATTATTTTTCAAAATTTCATCATAATATTTATTTTTCAAATTTTTCCATATTATAATTAAAAATAAAATACATGTTTTTATTGTTTGCAAGAAATTTGTACTCTAATTTTGGTAACATCTAGGAGTCGTTTTATATAAAAAATAAGTATCTAAAACTTATGTTAGGTATATTTTCAAGTTATTATATTTTTACGATCCTTCCCTATTACAAAATTATTTTTATCAATAAAAAAAAATTAAAATTGTAATGTAATAATATGTCACGTGATTATAATATGAATGATAAAATTTGAAGATGAAGAGATTATGGAATAATCGATATTTGTAATTATCAATTTTAAATGTGACAAGCTATACCTTTGGACAAAGAAATTAAAAATTAAACTCAACGGGCTAAAATCAGTAACTGCAAGTTTGACAAATAAAAAATTAATAAATCAACCATCGGTAAATTGGAATGAGGTGAATATACCCCAAGAAAACAACAAAATACCTAGGAATGATATTGGATATCAAACTTAGGTGGAAAGAACACGTCAAAAAAAGATTTGAGGTTGATAGTAAATATAGAGAAATTTACTGGCCCCTATAGGTCGAAATTCGAAATGCCTATATACATAAGAAGATATATTGTTATATAATCAGATAATCAAACCGTTATGGTTGTACAACATGCAAATATGGGGATGAGCCAACCAAACACCTGTACTTTGTATATAAAAATTCCAAAATAAAGTCTTCCGCAACATGGTAAATGTCCCTTTATGTGATCGCAACCTTGACTTGCATACAGGTCTAAAAATTCCTTGTATAGCAAAAATGAAATAAAAAGGTATGCTGCAAAGCATTTGGCTCGTCTGGAGGGCCATGTTAACATGAGACATCAGAAAATCAAAATGGTACCAGAAGGCTTAAAAGACCTAAGGGACAAGATTTAATACGATAGAATTTATTAATTGCAATAAATTAATTATTTGTTCGCCGGACTAGTTTTAATGGAAGAGTGTGGTCAATCAGTAAAAATCTGTCAGGCAATTTGGCTCGTCTGGAGGGCCATGTTAACATGAGACATCAGAAAATCAAAATGGTACCAGAAGGCTTAAAAGACCTAAGCGACAAGATTTAATACGATAGAATTTATTAATTGCAATAAATTAATTATTTGTTCGCCGGACTAGTTTTAATGGAAGAGTGTGGTCAATCAGTAAACATCTGTCAGGCAATGTAAGCTATATAGTAGAGGACTCATTGTGTCTATGAAGATTCTCACCAATCCACACAAAAAAAACAAATTAATTTTGTCAATCTTGAACTTTTTTGAGGAGGTGGAGGGGAGACGGTATATGCCGTCAGTGCGTTCCTGAACAAAGTATTACTCTTGTACTCTTGAACAAGTAAGCAAATGACGGTATTTACCGTTCTGACGGTATTAACTTGATTGATCATGATCATCACTTTTAAGCTCTGAATCGCTCTAATCTTCATCTGAATCTTCTCTTTCAATGCCAGTATTTAGATATGGAGGACCATTTCCGAATTCCTCATCATCACTTGAAAAAACTTTTTCTCACTCAGATCCAGAATAATAATTGGGCTTTATCTTCCTCAAATAATTCTAATATTTTTTGTTGTTCTCTTTTGTAACGGTCCATTTTACTGAAACATATTTATAATTAATATATTTTTTATTATATCATTTAATACAGTAGTTATAGACTATATACAATGAAATAAAACAAAAATTTTTTTTTTAATTGGACTTAAAATGAAATTGGACAGTTTATACACCACTAATCTAATTTACATAAAAGTAAAATGAAGTAAAATTTTTGTTGAACCATTTCACACATTCTTAAAATTATAATCTACGCATTATAAATACTACTAAAATATCAAACTGTATACTACGTCATTTTTATTTAAACAAATATTAGACAAAACAAAAATACTTGATCAATCATAACAATATAGGTTTTTGAACGAAATAATAGAAGTACAACTTAAGACGGTATTTATCGTCATTTGCCACCAGACTCAATTTTTTGCGACGGTATATACCGTCATTTCCGTCAAAGGGCTAATATATGTTTTTTATTCAAAAACATATAACAGTTGGGATCTCCAAAATAAATTACATTAATTTAATAAAAATACAAACTAATACCACTTCAAAGAGCCAAGATAGACATAATAAAACTGTTATATCATAACACTAAAAAGTCTTATTATCTTTATTCAAAATTAAAGTCAATAAATATCCCATTTAATAGAGTTAAATACCCAAATTAATATAAATTTATGAAATATTCAATAAAATCCGTGATATTTTAGGCAAAAGTTAATTAGAAACCAGATTAATGTTATGAGAACAGGATCAAATAAATAAATTAGATAAAAGTTCACAAAACTATTCTCTCTAGAGTGATAAAAAAAATTAAAAATCTTAATTAATTAATGAATAATCAACGAGAAACCAGTTCCTTTTATGCAAATATTTTTTACACCCACTCTATTTTTAACATTAATCTATTATATCAGTGTTCTGCAATCCTAGATTAGTGTGCCGGTGGCAGATTTTCGTTTTGTATAGTAATTCCAAGACAATGGAAGTCTTAACTATTACATAGAGATTTATACACAATCAGATAAATTGTAAATGTCAAAAACTACTTCTAGAGCCTGTTGTAGAAAAACCTCGTCTTCATTATAGCATAGTGCAATTTTATTTTCAGTCTTACCTACCTACATTGTATTTCTGAATAATTCCATAGAATATTAAAAAACATTTTTGCCAAACAAAATCCATATTCTGAGTGCCATTTGAATATCAGACCTTATGATTAGTCTTCATATTAGTTGGCTGACCTGATGAACTGTAACTGAGCGAAAAATCAAGCATATCAATTTTGTGAAAACGTTTTTTCAACTTTTGACTAACACAAATTTTTACTCAAATAAGAGACAATCCAGTTTTCTGATATTATTGATCTTCTGACAAAATATATCTTTAAAAACAAAATCCTGAATTCAGAAATCTTAAATAGATCTTCTCCTACTTTTGTAGAATTTCCGGGAAAAAATGCAGATGCTTTCAATATCATTGGAGGTTACTTTTTTCCTGATTTTTTGATTCGGGATTTTTTGTGTGCAAAGAGCCATAGCCCCAGATATTTATAGATTGAAACGTTTTCTCATTGGAAATTCTATTAGAAATATTAATTAACAGTTATGGATCAATCATTTTCTATAGTTTCGTTATTACCACATTGCTTATACTGCTAATTTATATTTGTATACCGTACGGAATACTAACACTAAGAAGAAATCATTAAGTTACTAGTATACTAGTTTTCGATCTGAACAATTTAAGCAAATAACTGTCCACTAAGGTGTGGAGTAGAGCAAATAATGCAACATTATCTTTTGTGATGAGAGCTTGACGTTTGTAATAATAATAAATAAAATTTGTTTAATCAAAAGAATTCTTATATAATTCATCGCAAAATCAGGAATAACTTAGACTGCAGCTTTGCTAAAGCTAACTGGTTAACATTCAGATTTAAGACAAACCTTCATTAAAAATTTAAGTTAATTATTACATAGCTTGTTTCTCTTAAATGCATTTGTAATACAGAGAAAATTCTGGGTGTCATATGCTTTGAAAAATAGTCATATTGATCTCGGTCTATCTCTTGCTCTAATTGACGGTGTTGCGTCTAATATTATTTTGGCATCTTTTGTTCATCATACATCCTTCCTATCTTAGTCTTTATGCCTTAGTCAATTCTATAATATTGTGTCCATCAATTAGTGATTCTAGTTCTCGTTTGATCTTATTTGATATTCACCCTCGTTATTAATTTTGGGGCTGAATATTTTTCTCAGTATTCTTCTTTCTAATACTTTTAATTTGTTTTCGTGCAGGCTTCGTAGCTGAAGGTTATGACCAATTGTATTATGATCTTGTACATTCTTAATTTAATCGGTCTGTTAAAAATTTTTAAATCAGAAAAGAGTCCCTTTGTATACGTCGAACATTTTTGTGGTGGATTTTTTTATTAATTGTCAAATACATTTATTAAGATGTTTTCTACTGATATATAAAGCTGTTTATTACTTGAAAATTGTAGTTATTTATAGTTATACTTTTGATGGATCGTTTTGTTTATGTGCGCGCCGCGCCATTCTCATATATTTGATTTTATTCTCGTTAATTTTTAATCCTACAATAGCAGCTGATTTTTCCATAGTTCCGCCATCTAGTTTCCACCATCTTTTTATTGAGCCGTACGCCTCACGGTAATCAATCATTAAATGGTGAAGGCTTTTATTGAACTCACAGCATTTTGCCACGCTATTCATCATTAAAAATTTGTTCGATTGTAGATCTCTTTGATCAAAAACCACTTTGTATTGTCCTAGGATGTTTTCTACACGCCTCAGACTATTATTTATAATATTGGAGAACAACTTGTACGCTGTGTTTGATAGTGTATTGCCTCTATGGTTGACGTAATCAAGGTTATTGCCCTTTTTGTGGATGGGGGCAATGATGGCTTTTTCCAATTAGCTTGGCAGCGTTTCTTTACCCCATACTAAACATTTTAAGCTCAAAAATTGTCAAACCTATAATTATAATGACAAAGCATGAATCAAAAGTTAAAATTGTAATACAAAAGCAAATAACCCGTGAATTTAAAATAAAAACGGGAGTACGACATGAAGATGCCTCATCCGCATTATTATTCAACTTAATACTACATTTCGCCATAAGAAAATTAGAAATGAAAGGCAGTATATTGAAGATAACAACCCAAATATGGCGAAAATTACAGATATATGGCAGAAGTATTTGTACAACTATAAACCGAGACAAAAAAAGTAGGCTTAAAAATCTATGAAGACAAAACAAAAGATCTCAAAATGTCAAGATATGAACAAATTAGAAGTAATCAGAATATAACAATCGGAGAGTACAACTTTGAAGGAGTTATAAGGTTTTTATATTTCGAGGCAACAGTGTTGTACTCATAACAGAATTCAGGCCGGAAATAGATGCTATTATGCAAACAGAAAGTTTATTGAATCAAAACTAATATCAAGAAAGGCCAAAACGACGATATATAAAACTCTC
This sequence comes from Argyra leucocephala, assembly GCA_963942445.1. Classification (NCBI taxonomy): domain Eukaryota; kingdom Metazoa; phylum Arthropoda; class Insecta; order Diptera; family Dolichopodidae; genus Argyra; species Argyra leucocephala. Next base: position 138,168,322 of record OZ012677.1, read on the forward strand.
ATACGAGACTTATGGGTGAAAGGTATGGACTGTCAACGTGGCCGAGGAGAATAGGCTACGCATATTTGAAAGAAAAATTCTCCGAAAAATACTCGGTCCAAAAAAAAATACAGAATAGAGAATATGTAATCCGAAGCAAAGGCGAGCTCAATAGTATTATCGATAGTGAGGACATTGTACGGTTTTCAAAGGCCCACAGACTAAGACGCGGCCATCACACGTAAGTTGAATGTACGAAAGTCGAAAAGAAGCAGTGGTGCTGAATAGAAAGCCCGATAGTAGTCATGGTAGAGGAATACCAAGAAGCAGATGGGCAGACAACGTGAAAAACGTTGCTCAAACCCTGCGCATCCCAAATTTGCAGAATCCAAAGATCGACCTTTTTGGAGGAGCATAGTGATGACGACCAAAGCTTACCCAGAGCTGTAGCGCTATAAGATAATGATGACGATACATTTTAAGCTGTGTAACTTGTTATCATATCGCTCTTATTATTATTATATCATTAGATTTAACTCTTACTAATTTTATAATTGTTTCACTTCTTCTGCAATTTCTTTATATATCACACCGATTCAATCCGTTTGAAAATTTACTAAACTTTCTACTTCTCTATGCTATTTAGCACATTACAGATAGATGGTCAGAGAAATTTTCCGTCTTTTTTCTATTATTTATTCTATACGAAATCAAATCAGTGTCAAAAAGATTAAAACGCTTATACAACACTATTTCTATAATAAATCTGTATACCTCATTATAGTATAATTTATTTGGTGAGAATTATAGGCTTTAGTCAAAAAATATTCTCATAATAAATTTTTTTATTTTTGATTTCTAACATTCTACATTAATTCAAAGATAAATATTATTTATATAATTTGAAATTAAACTAATAAAAATATCAAAGAGGTAGATAAAAACTGAAATTTAAAAGTCAATATTGAGCAATTAAAAGTGTTTCAAGCTTTTTTTTTTATTTTTATTTTGTTTATCATATTTCATATTAATTAAAATCAAATGCTTATCGGCTTACGATCACTATTTGAGTGATCAATAAATAAAGAGTAAAAAAAAAAATTAATTAAATAAATACAAAAAAAAAGAGAAGAAAAAAAAAACTCCGCCTAATCTAATTTAAAAAAAAAAAAAACAAAAAAAAAAACATAAATAAAAATAAATTTCTACTCGCTTATTTAATTGAATAGAAATACTCTTTAAGTCAACTTTAAAGTAACATCTTATTTAACCGCCACACAGCCGCGCTTTACCAATATTAAATCATGTAGTTTGAAATTTAGTTGCTGCACAATCACCATCTGATGTTAAAAGTCCAATGAATGACTTCAAAATGCCAATTAGAAAATTGCACCAAGTAGCTGTGAATTTTTTTCAATTAAAAATTATTATGCGTTACGTTACCGCAAATTTACCAATTTAGAAAAGATAATGAAAAAGAAACGTAAGTACAACCACAACCATATTATACAGTTAATTAATGAGAACATTATTTTATGCTAAGATTATATGTACATCACACAAATAATGTAAATCACTAAAATAACATTTCATTAATCTGTAATGTAGATTAGCTGAATTGATAGAGAACAGGTATTGTGTTGGATAAATTTTAATGAAAAAGTAACAAACAAAAAAAAAAAAATATGTAAAATTTTAAATTTAAGATACTAACAAGTTATATACATTTAGAAAAATTATTAGAGGTCGTTAATTACGAATTGGTTAGATTCAATTAAAAATGTTTTTTTTTTTAAAGATTTTGGTGTGATTTTTGGAAGAGAATTTATAATGAATTTGATAAGAATTAATGTAAATATCTTAATTTAATATAGGATTATTATTTTCATTGCATTTTATATTGGGTTGTAGTTGTAGATAATAAGTGGTTGTAAAGTAGTATTATTTTAGGGAAAATGTTCTAAGAATTTTTTTTTTCAAATTACTGATCAATTACTGATTTTTTTCAGAAAAAATTTTATGGCTGATCCGGTGATAAAAATTGATGATAATTGAATAATATAAAAAGCTAATCAATGAATATTTTCAATAATATCAAAATCAAAACCAAAATAATGTGATACAGAATAATTTTTACACTCAACATCTAGGTACTTACAATTAATAGGAACAATAAAATCACTCAACAATATAAAATCACCTGGAATTGATGGAATAATAAAACTACAAATTGTTCAACAACATATAATGAAACACCATTTACTCATAATGGAAAAAGAGCATCGCAATCCATATTTTTAAAAAAGTAGAAAATAAGGATGCAAAAAAATTACAGGTGGAATAAAGTTATCCTTATCTGCAGTTCAGAAACTACTAAATGTGAAATTGATATCCCAGATACAAATTGGTGAAGAACAGAATGATTTTCGGAATAATAGATCCACCACCATAGTATCGGTGGTATTTATGCTAGCTTCTCATTCAAAAGTCAGTCGAATTTAATAAACCTATCTTTTTTTTTTTTTTTTTTTTAATATTCATTTATTTAGTATTAAATACTATTTAATTATAATTTACAAATTTTAAATTAAACCTTATGTTTAAATTCGATAAAAAAAATTAGAATGAATTTAAAAATTTCATTAAGAAAAATGAGCAAAATAAAGTTTGTAATTACGAATTAAATAATTTTACGTTTGAGCTGACAAAATATATTCTGTAACTTTAAATTTGAATTTATTGTAGTTCCTTTCCAGTTTCAGATCTATGGGTAATTCATTAAATATCTTTTGACCACCATACATTAATTGATTTTTCGCAGTTTCACTTCTAAATAAATCTAGTCTGAAGTTGAATATATTTCTTAATCTATAATGTTGAACATCTTGAACATATATGAGTTTGGAACTAAGATAATTCGGCAACAATCTATTTTTCATCTTAAATACAATAAGTAGTACATGTAGACGAAGTCTTTGCCTTATGTTGAGCCATTTCAACGTTTTTAACATAAAATCAATTGAGGTATACCTATTGCATTTGAGTATGGTTCTCATTCCACGGTTTTGTGATATTATTTCATTATTTACAAATAGGTACACAATACTCAAAATGGGGCTTGATCATGGTGCTGAAGATCCTTATAGTACTTATAATAGACAACTTATTTCTTATTCGACTTAAAAACCCAAGTTTTTTTGAAATTTTCTTGCACATAAATTCACCGTGTCCTTTGAAATTTAATTTATTGTCTATTACTAGACCCAAATATTTGATATGCTCAACTATTTCAATAATATTTTGTTCAATTATGATATCATAATTACATTCACCATTTATAACCGTGGCTTTAGTTTTGGTAATGTTAAGGCTCAGTTTGTTGTTTTTGAACCATTCAGTTAATTTTTTGATCCGGGTTGATTTTCCGGTCCGAGTTGATTTTCCGAACACATTCTTCTACAGAATCATCCATTATAAAGATCAACGTATCATCTGCAAACAAAGATATTTCCACAAAGTCTACAACCTTCTCAATATCATTTATGTACAACAAAAAAAGTAAAACACCCAGCACTGAACCTCTTTATATACTTCGTAGATTTTCGTTAAGCCTTTGACAGAGTAGTACAACTGAATGATTTGCTCCAATAATAATGGAAGAAAAAAATGTCAATCACAGATTAATAGGACTAATATAAGCTTTATATACAAAGAATAAACAAAAATCAAACCACATCTACATGCTGACTGAAGATATCGCAAAGTCAAGAGGTATTCGACGACAAAGTGATAAGTTAAAAATAGATTAATAGATTAAAAAAAATCAGAAATATATAATTAACACCTATTGGACATATCGAATTGACGATAAGAACGTTAGAATAATATGTTATGCATATGACCCTGGTACTACTCAGTGACAATGACTGATAAATTATACAATATGGAGGAAACCAAATCCATGACTTTTCGATAGAGCTCATTTAAATGCAAAATATCCATTAACAATAAAATTATCGAACAAGTGCTCAATCTGGTTCTCGCAACACAACAACGAAATAAGAGCCCAAGCAAGCCATAGTCATTTCAGTTTATATTTAAATCGTTATATGCAGAAACATATACACGTTAATAGAAAATAAAACACGAATATACAAAAGCTATATTTGGTCAATACATAACGTATTGAGACAACCGCGATAACAGCTAAATCCAAACAAAAAACTCGAAAACTTTGAAGCAAATTTATAGACGTTAAGGGATAAGCCACGTAGCAACGAGTCAAGGACGTATTTGACGATATTCAAAATATTGTCCGGCAAACGTTTACCAGAAGGACTTCCGTAAAGATGGTATTAAAGCTGGACGATCACAAAGTTATTGAAAAAAAAACAAGCACTAAACGAAGAAGAAAGAAAGAATCAAAGAAGAAGAAGAATAATTTTTATGACAACGAAAAAATATGTCTCATTTCACTCTTTTCCTTTACAAAATTGAGTTCGTCGCAGTCAGTCACAGGTACTTCTTATTATTTATTTATTTATAAGATCTTTATTATGGACTTATCAACCACGTGGGTTTTGTCAAGCCCTCAATCTTTAAAGTTTTTTACATAATTATCTTAAGTTTATTTCATTATTATTTTTTAACATAATGTTGTTTTAAATTTAGATTTTTTATTAACTTTTTGTTTCTTTTTTTGTATTGTAATTTCAAATTAATTTTTTTTTCCTCTTTAAGTTTATAATTTTGATTTTAGCCTAGTTTATATTACATATATTAGAAAAATTAAATTTTTTTAATGGTTTTTGTTGAATTTTATTATATTTTATTGAAAATGTCAATTTCCCTAAGGAATGCCATGATATTAGTTGTTGCTTCTATAGTATCCTGTGTGAGTATATCAAGTCCCGTGATTCCAAGCCTGGCTCTTACATCAGTGTATAAAGGGCAAGCCTCAAATGTGTGCTGTATATTAATTGGGGTATCTGGAACACAGTGACATGTTGGCTGTGCGTTTTGGGGTCCATCAAGGAGATAGCTGTGGGTGTATCGTGTGTGTCCTATTCGGAGTCTAATCAGAACAACAGCGATTTTCCTACTGGCCTGGTCTAAACTATTCCATCTGGATACATTTCTTTTAATGTGCCTTAGTTTGTTGGTGAGGGGTTCATTTTCCCAACTTGTGTTGTGTATGTCCCATAAAGTTCGATCGAAAGTACTTCTTATCCATATGTTTATAAGTCTTCTGACGATATTGTGCTTTGAAACAGATTCATTATTCACAATATGAAAGTTTATCCTATATTTTTAGAAAAAAAAATTAAAAATACTGGAATAAGCTTTTATTTTCAATTAAATCTTCTCCTGACGAATAGAAGGATATACGTGACAACGGAATGACAGAGTGAAGCGAACAAAATATATAATATACCAGCATAGTTAAAATTCAATAATCATATATTGGATTTTGTTTGATGGAGAGTTCCATGTAGTTACTACCTCTGCAGATCTACTGTAGAATTGCAGGTCCATGACTTTGATAAACCTAGATGGATGACTTTGGCGATGTATGATGTACCTAGAAATATTTATATCGTTTGCTATAGGTATGATTTCGCAAACAAATAGAATATGAACATATAGAAATTTTCGATTCACCAATCTTGAACATATGTTTGATAAATGTATCATAAACTGTGATAAACCATGTCAGTGTTCTAATATTGGATCTATTTGTCTTGATGATTACCTGATTTAATCTGTGAATATATTGAAGTTAGTTAACCAAATGCAGTTCTGGCCTTACGTAGTCTATTGTGAACATCCACTTCTGTTCCTCCGTTTTTTATTAATGTGTTGCACGAGAAGCTTTCAACATGTTTGATTGGTTGGTCTTCAATTTTAATGGTGTCTGTAATGAACTAATATACAAAACTCTAAAATCTCATTTATGTAACACAGATAATTACCGTAAGAGAGCAGATTACCAGTACTCCACATTTCAATATTTCCGTCTTGTTCTATCTTCAATACTGAATTATTATGATTACAACTTTTACAATTTAATATTATTAATAACTATAATTTTATTCTTTAACTGAATTTGCAATCATATTATTTTTGAATTTGCACAGATTTTTCTAATTGGTAAAATTTTTTTTTTTTATTTTACAGTATTGCTCTACCCATATTGAACGAATTTAAATTCACTTTTTTCACTCTATAGCTTTTATTTATTTTCTCAATTATCAAAATCAAGTTCTTCTGTTCTCATTGCTCTATATAAGACAAAAAGTCAACAGAAAAAAACATAACAAATAAAACACCATAGTCGAAAAAATTTTATTTGAAAATTTACCCTCTTAATTTGCACAATCTGATTTTAATGGTCGTAAATAGACATTTTATGGTGTGTTCGGATAATATCAATTAAAGTGCACACATATTGCTCTCGTTTTTTATTTTACACAATTATTATTATATACCTACAAGCATTTCTACCAAATAGAATCAAAGACTAAGTCTAAATACATATTGTCGGTCTAAATTACCATCATTACATCAGGTATACAAAAAACGAAAAACAAAAAACAATAACAAAACAAAATACGAATAAAAAATCTAGAAAAAAAATAAAAAATTTCAGATAAATAATTCTAAAACTTACTTTGGTGTACACGGCAAACTATAATAGCGTCACATAAAATGTACAACACACCAACATTGGAAAATGGAAAATATTAATAAAGTGTGAGTTTTGTGTGTGTGTACAATTTCACAAGATGTTGTCTTATTATTATTTCATTATTTTTATTCTTCTTTTTTTCTTTTTCTTTTTTTTTTTTACTTTTAAATTCAGATTCTAAAGAGATTATCACAACTATTAAAATCAAGAGGGAGCTGTTGCATAGGTATTATTATTTGCAGTTGGGAAAAATCTGTATCAAATTGAAATCGTAATTGTAATAATAATAATAACAATAATAATAATAATAAAAAATAATATTTACAAGTGAAACAATTTTAACGACTGTATAATTTCACAGTCTGGAATATTATCGTTTTTAAAATGATTACGAATAATACACAGAGACTACTTTAAAATAAAACTATCTTTAGATTCTGCAGAATATACGGTATCATAGCTGAAGATACAAAAAAAAAAAAAAAAAACATTGGTTAAGGTATATAAAACTTGTTAAAGATGATCGCGTAATAATAATTTAGAGTAAGAAAAAAAACTTTTGTTTAAAAAAAAAGCAGAAAATATTGAATAGCAAAAAAAAAAAAACAAAACAAAAACAAGGAGACTGTAAATTTATATAATTTGTATAAACGTATATGTATATAAGATACATCTTTTACATAAGGATATGGTATTATATCGGATTTAAATGGTGTACTACGATACCGATGCCAATGATATACAAATATAATGACCATGTTGTATCTTCTAGATTTAACGGAATGTTATTATTTATAATACAAATTATCACCAGATAAAATAAACGAGAGTTAGTTACAATTTGAGACTTGTGAAAAAAAAAAAACAAAATAACGATGATAGAACAAAGTGATAAAATATTAAATATAAAATTTATTTGGAAAATTTCAGTGTCATCTATATAGATACATAGAATACATATATATATATATCTGAGTTCATAGCATGTTATTTAAAGTTTATGTTTTGGTCAGTAATTTGTTGACAATTTATTTGTATTATTTATTTGACAAATGAATCGATATTTTGTTTCATAGCTTAGTAAAAACCAATTTAATTACTTCAATTGATTTTTTTATTTTTTATCTATCTTTTTTTATGTTAGAATATTAAATTTTAATTCTACATATATGTATTGAAAATTTTATAAGGGGAATCTTATAAAACGATAATAATTAATTTAATGTGATTTTATGTAATTGTATATTTTATCGAATATAATGTTTTGATGTTGATGAAAAAACCGAAATAGACAAAGAGGTATTTAAGTGTTATAGTAAAATAAACCTAGAGTTTTGTTTTAATATTAGAAGCTAATTGTGTAAATGTGTTGGACATGACCAAGCTGTACTTAAAGAATTATAATTGATTTTGAATGTACAAATATTTTAACAGAATGTTTTCTGACCATATTTTTACCTCTGTTTACCTCTTTATCGAATCATTTATACCAGGTGTTAACAAAAAATATTTTATGTTACACTTCGACTTTAAGTGTACTTTCTTCTTACTATTAATTTCATATTTCATTGCAGATATCGATATTTTGTAAGCAACAAAATAATACGGTTAAAAGTGCTTGCACCTACAGGTTAATTACTTGTATTTATAATAATCTATACTGTAATGTAAGAAGTCATATGGCAAAAAACTTCGCAACAATTTACAAGCGGGCACATAGAAAAAATAGGAGATTCTATTTTAAGAAAATTACCGAGATTAAAACGTTAGCAATTATACACCACCTAAACAACATTAACAGTTCTGGCGTTGATGGTATTCAAACGAATATGGTAAAAAAATGTCAAAATGAATTAGTAAAACCTATCTGCGATTTTATCAATGCCTCACTTCAGCAGTCCAATGTCCCTGATTGCTTAAAAATAAATAAAGTGATTCCCATTCATAAATCAGGGGACAAAACTGATTTAAATAATTACAGACCAATATCCAGAGCTCCTATACTCAGTAAAATCTTAGAAACATATGTCAACAGTCAAATTACAAGATACTTTATACATAATAAATTAATAAGTCAATCACAATATGGTTTTACAAAAAAATCAAAGACTCAAGCTGCCTTGTTCGATGTAATAACATACGCTCAAAATACCATATTCAATAAAAAAAAAGCAGCTTTAGTGTTCTTCGACCTGACTAAAGTATTTGACTCAATTAATAGGAAAATGTTGTTAAGAATCTTATTTGAATTTAGAATAATGGGTAAAGAGTACAACTGGTTTGCAAGTTATTTTAAGGACAGAAAACAGTACGCAGAGTGTGGGGATATCAAAAGCACTATCAAAAATATTGACTACTTTATATTCATAATTGGATGTCACTGCACAAATTAACAGTGAATGAGTCTAAATTTATGGTGATTAAAGAAACAAATGCAAATTTATCTATATTCTACAATAATTGTCAAATAGTAAAGCAGTATAAATACCTAGGTACTGTTGTTGATGAGAATTTCAATTGGAACTGTCCTGTGGATGAATTAATCAAGAAAACACGAATAATAGCTGGGATATTAAAAAAAATTGGAAAGCGGGTTCCAGAAAAGCTAAAACGAGATATCTTTTTTAGTCTATTTCACAGTATAATATCCTATGGTGTAGCTATTTGGGGAAACACATATGCTAAGAATATAATTAAATTACAAAAGATTCAAAATAAGGCAATAAAAAATCTTTATGAACTTGGTCATAGAACCTCTACCAATCGTATACATCAGCAATACAACATCCTTAAAGTGAAAGACAGCAGAAATTTAGCTCAAACATTAGAAATACATAACATGCAAATAAAATATATAAAATCGAACACAAAGCTAATTACTAACAATGAAATGCATAACTACAACACTAGATCGACAAATAATCTGCGTATGATCTCAGGACATAACTCAATAATAAACCAGTCAACTAAACTCTATAATACAGTTCCAGGTGACATTTTAAGGCTTTATCGTACAAAAATTTTAAAAATTCAGTCAGAAATAGGTCTAAGTATAATAATGAGTAAATTCAATATTAAATATCAATATCAATCCTAGCTCAATCATATTAATGTCAACTTATTTCTCTTTCATTGCTTCTTTTTATTCTCTTTCTTTCTTTTTGTATATTATAAAATTAAATCATTATAACCAAAACTAACTTTATTTTTACTTTTATATTGTTAAATTGCACTGAAAAAAAAAAAAAAAAAAAAAATCGTTATTGTTTGCGTCAATTGTAAAACCTAATAATTATGTACACCTTGTACGAGCCATTAGGTTCTTTCAGGTTATTTGAATAAATAAATAAAATAAAATAAATATTATTGTCAAAGTGAAATCCTTAATAAATTTAAAATACAAGTAGGATGCCAACAAGTCACTTAGGATCCATATAATCATTGGAATAGTCCAGAAGACCCAGTAAAATTAATAAGTGAATGACAGGGCGCCTAATAAGTAACCTTTAAGACAAGGCGCCTGCCTTTCAACTTAAAGGTCCCGGGTTCGATTCCCGATGAAGCAAAAAAAAAAAAATGCTTCATTGGTTTTTCGAGCTGGTCTAGTACCCTTTGTCATTGGGATATAATAAATGACAAAAAATAATTGAGAGTTAATCTGGTAACAAATTGAATAAAATGAAACTTGTCTATTTAAGAAGGCTTAGTTCCTGACAATAGTAGTAGTTTTCTACATTTAATGAGTAGATAAGCCAGTTAATTAAGCACGAAAAGGTGATTCTACCTAAGTTACTGTCAAGATCTTTAAAAAAAAAACATACTTAATTATATCAGCAAAACTTAAAGAACTGTGTTGAATAAACACTTACTATTATTGAGTGGTATACTTTATGGAATATTAAACTTTCAAATCAGTTACAAAATGAATCTCTATATTACTAAGATCAGAAGGATCGATGGTATGCAGGTACCAATAAAAGATACAGAATCAAAAATGGTTACAGAAGAAGAAAAGCATACGTTTATTTGATGTGGCGCAACATATCGTAAACAAAACAGTCAAGTAGACAAAACAAGTAGATCACTATTAAAGTGCAGAAAACTAAATAAAAGATTAAAAATACTTATGAAATCTGAATTAAGTTTTGCAACTTTTTTTTCAACAATTTTTGTATATATTACAAAAATAAGTATTATAAATTTCATTTTCTAACGGAATATCATGCAAGTCCGGTACGATTTTAATAATTTTTTTCTTACCATATTATATAACAAGCTTAATTTCCAAGATGAGCCATATGTTGCGTAAACCTTGACAACACATTAGGAGAACACCACTGTTGATTGGAATTCACAAGGAATTAGGGCTATGGGTAGATCACGCAACAACAGAAAAATTACTATCTTACTTGAAATCGATCAAAAATCTTGGACAGAAATTGAAGCAATCTCACACCATGCAGAATTACCTATGTTGATCCACGGAATTCTATATTCCGATGATGATGAATATCAACCGATCAAAGTTTCATGGTCAGTCATAGAAGCTTTTACACAGATTGAAGAGGAAGCAGGTAAAGCGGGCTTCTCATAAATGAGAATAAAACAAAATATATGCTGTCGACAAATAAAATGTCCTCACAACATCAATTAGGACACAACATCACTGTCGGCTCATATAATTTTGAGGTAGTTCAGGAGTTTATCTACCTTGGAACCAACATCAACTCCACCAATAACATCGATTTTGAAATAAGACAAAGAATTACCCTTGCAAGCCGTTGCTACTTCGGATTGTCCAAACAACTGGGTTCAAAGCTCCTATCCCAAAATAAAAAGGCACAACTATGCAAAACGCTCATATTTCCGGTGCTGCTATATGGTTCTGAATCGTGGACATTACCAAAAGCAAGCAAGCATGCACTTGGTATCTTTGAGAGAAAAATTCTTCGTCGCATTTATGGTCCTGTGTCTGACAAAGGGGTTCGGAGAAGAAGATACAATGTCGAACTATACCAGCTGTTCAACGACATGGAACTAAAGTCAGAATAAGACGGCTTCATTGGCTAGGTCATGTAGACCGTATGGATCAAAATGCTCCGGCTAAAAAACTCTTCGAATCCAAGCCCCCAGGGAACAAGTCGTCGAGGGAGGCCACACCTTCGTTGGAGAGATGAAGTATCGGCATATATGAAAAAACTTCAAATCACCAACTGGAGAGATTCCGGTCGTGACCGAAGTCAGTGGAGGGCAATTTTGCGCCAGGCCCTTCAAGGTCTGTAGCGCCCAGCAAGTAAGTAAGTAAAGTTTCATGGTACTCACAGTTTTCTGTTATTATATTAAAATCAAAATCATAGAAATTAAAAAATCTACTTCATTTATGTACGTATGTCGTATCATATTTTCAAGCTATATTGACATTTGCAGTTATTCGCATAAGGGTGTTTATTTTTTGTTTTTGTTTTTTATCCGTGGACCGATATGGTGAATTCGTTAAGTCATCTGACCACTAACCAAAAGTGATAACCTTGACTTTTGCTTCAGACACGGATATATTAAATTGTAAAAAGAATAATTGCTTATGAGCATGATTTGGTAATTAAATTCAAAATAGTTGAATTTAATTCGATTGAAAAGATCGTAGTTACTGAAAGTAGTAAACTTATCATATTCAAAATTGAAATATTAAAATTATAAGTCTGTTTGATCATTAAATTTTCCCAACCATGTAGCGTGGAATCTTCTAGTTTTTATCTGGTATTGAGCAGATTAAAATGAAACAGTTATGGTAGTGTAGATGTGGATGATCTGAGTTGATGTCTAATCACAGTTTGTTGGATTTGAATAAACATTTTTCTAATATCGAATAAGTGAAAATATGGCATCTTCTTATTCTTATGTTTTTTCTAACAAGTTCCAGTACCGCATTTGATAAAAAATTTCTTCAGCTTTAACAACCTCAGTAATTGTTAGATATTTTTATCAACAATAGTTTTTATAACAATGTATAGGTAGACAGTTGCTTTAAATTTGACAATTTTTAAAACAACAAATATATATATAAAACAAATTGTAGTTTACTTCATCAATGTGTATGCAACATAATTAAAGTATTGGTCTATAAAAAAATGGTCCTGTTTTTCTCATACAATTTAGTCCTTTAATGAATTCAGTATCATTTAGAATTGAATGAAATCAGTGTCATGATACATTTTATAATTACAGTACTGTCCAGTCATGATACAGTATATATCTACTAACCATACAAAAATAAATTGTTTTATGAACTCTTTCATAATATTTCTATCGAAATTTCATCGAATAAAATGAGAAGATCAGTCAACACTACTATAGGGGAAGGACAACGTTATACAAATGTTTAAAGAAAAGATTCTCATTAAAAATCAATTTACGTTACTTCGTATTTTTTGGATCGACCCGTACATAATTTGTCACCGCTCGTAAAACGTATCATATAACGAAAATTTCATTCAAAATGTTTGTACCTAGTCGAAAGTAGTTCGCGAGCACTAATCTGTTAACCACTGATTAATAGATAATGAATTAATAAATTTTCTCTATAATACAAAATTTAATTTTTTTAATTTAATTTTTGAAATAGGAAACTATAACATTAATTTTGATTTATTTGTTTATATTGTAATAATATTATATTATTTTTATAACAGTGTAGATGAAATGTATTTCCTGCATTTGATTGAAAAGAAATTACATTTTTTTTTCTCATCATTTCTAATAACATTCGGATAATCCCATGAATTCAGATTCACTGATCAACAACAGTCATATGTCGAGTGTGTGTGTAAATAAAAGCACATTGCAAACAAATAACTATTATGTCATAATAACTCCTGTCAATATACAATAATTTATTTATCTTAAAACTTCCAAAGACATAATATTACTCTCTGATATATGAATTATTAAAATGTATGTATGTATGTAGGTATCTATAAATGAAAATTATCATTAATTTAAACTAGGGCACAAAATGAAAATACCACCTTTGGGCAAATTTGAAGTTTTTAATATAAATTTAGAGCGTATTAAAGAACTGATATTCGTTTCATAACAATCTGGTTGATTTGATAATGTCTAGTGAATGGAATGAATAATGTATTGAATTTCAAGTTCTTGTTATTTAGTTTAAAACTTATCCTCATTTTTGTAAGTATTGAAAATGTAAAAAAAAAAATGTTTTTAAAACATCTTTCCATTTTATGTACCCTTAATCCACTAAGGATGATAAGTCTGTTGAACATTTCCTCACTATAATACAAAACGTGTTTAAAAACATGATCAATAGCACCAGAGGCATTTAATTTGAACTCAATTAAGAAAGACAATACGACATATATTTATTTATTTATTCTTACTAAGAGAATCTTCGAATACAGAACCGAAGGTTCAAAATGCCGGGACAGGCCAAACCTGAGTTTGAAAGACGAATTATCAGCAGATTTACAACAATTTGATTGATGATACCTACATGGTCTGTTGGCTACTTAATTAAGTAAGTAACTACTTATTTACTTCAAATGTTTACATATTTATAATATTAAAATTTGCAATAAAATCCAGTTTAAAATAAGAAAATATAAAGCTATACAATTATTATTATCATCATCACCATCTATTGGTTCAAGATGAGCCTTATTAGTTCAGGGTGAGCATCATTTACAATTTTATTCCATTTTGCTCTATGTCGTGCAACTGTCCTCCATCCGATTTTGTCTAGCCATCTTGATTTTGGTCTATGTCTAAACTATGGTCAGCAAAACCAGAGATTACAAAAATTATACACAAGCACAATGCAGAAAAATAATTTCTTAAAATTAGGAAATTGATTAGAAAATTAAATCGTGCTTTATTGTGTTAATTGTATTTCTTAAAATGTTATCAATATAGTTAGGTATGTATCAATGTGTTTATTGAGTACATGGATTATAAAAACAATACCCAATACAGTTCTTCTATCCTCTGGTATACCATATTAAACAATTTAAGACGACCAACGTAAGGAAGACAGTTAGATGGAATTATTCCAATTTAGACCTATTAAAGCAAACCGAAGAATATTTGTTTCAATTCTTTCTATTCTATTGAGAAACTGATAATAAAATAGGTACCAAACTTGGTTAGTATAGTCAATAATTGGTCGGACTGATGTCGTAAATAATGATTTAGTAACATATAAGGATCATCAATTTACTTAGACCATCTTTTTACGATATAAAACCAAACATTGAGTTAATGATCTTATTAGTATATGCATGTTAAATATGAGCTAGTTGGGAGGTTGGAAGATTGTTTTAAGACCCCAAAGTGTTTAGTGACCGGAAATTAGATTAGTGAGTAATATCAGAACCGGTGACTTACAATATAAATAGATATATTTCCATATTAAATATATAGAAATAAGATATTTGGAGTCTAAGCAATTGTAAAATCATTGAGACTAATTTTCAAAATCCCAAATAAGAAAGTACATTAAAAAAAATTTCAAAATCCAGTTCAACTTTAATAACACTAGTATTTGCAATCTAAATTCGACGAAGTTTGATAAAAAATTTAACTCAATTTCATTATAAGTTATTTTCCATTATTTCAATTTATTTTTTTTACTAACTATTTATAATTTATTTTTATTGATTTATCTTAGACAACAACCGCATACGTAATAATTTATTTAAAAAGAAAAATATAAATTTAAATTTAGTTCTGGCGAAAAAAAAAATTAAACTCTGTACTTGGGTGAGTTACGGCAGTTTAATAAATAAAAATGTTTGAGTGTTAAAATGTCTATGTACTTACTTCTACAAGGGGTAAATTGAAATTTCTAATTGAAAATTAAATTTTTTTTTTAAATCCATCATTTAATATCCAGCATTTAAAATCATAATAATGGAAATCGCTTGTTAAATAGTTCAGATATTTGTACCGTACTTACTTTTACCAATTTACAGATTAAATGTAATGACATAAATTCTAATACGTCATAATGTGCATCGTATACAGTCGACTTATCAAACCAATTTTTTTTATAATGCGATGGGCTTAAGCGTAAATACGTATGATTGTTTTGCGAACTTTTTATTTTTTAGGTGAAATAAAAATACGTTATAATAAGAAACAGGGGTCTGGTTTGGGATCGACAGGGAAACATTTGATCGGTCGCTGACCCAGATGCGCAACTGTCGAGTTCCTATTCAAGTGCTTACACTACCTCCACGTGGTGACCCCTGGGAACTGTTTTACATAGCATCCGCTAGTAAGCAGGCCAAAATTGTAAGTGCGCCAAAATCCTCAAATTTTGAGGTTGGCGTAAGGCTGACTCCCTTACCCGTAAAAATTACATAGTTTTGAGAGACGCAATTGAAGCCTCGGATACGATCGAAATTATTGGAAACAGACCCGGCAAACGTTTAAAGGACTCCGATTTAAGAATTTGCAGTTGGAATGTAAGAACACTCTATCATCCAGCTGCATCTAACAAAATTGAAAATATTCTCTCGCAGTATAAATCAGACATTACTGCGATACAGGAAATCCGATGGAAAGGATCTGGCATGTTAAAAAAACGAACATGCGATATATATTACAGCTGCCACGAAAAACATCACATATTTGGATGCGGATTCGTAGTGGGAAAACGGCTTAGAGGAAACGTCATTGATTTTACACCGGTTAATGAACGTCTAGCCGTCATCCGTATCAAAGGCAAATTCTTCAACATCAGCTTAATATGTGTGCACGCACCAACCGACGAAGCGGAGGACTCAATGAAGGATGAATTCTACGACATCTTAGATAAAACATATGGGTCCTGTCCTGAGTACGATGCGAAAATCGTGCTTGGAGACTTCAATGCTAAAATCGGTAAGGAAGGAATTTTCGGCAAAACTGTTGGTAACCATAGTCTTCACCCCACCACCACAGATAATGGATACCGAACAATCGATTTTGCAGCAGCTCGTAATATGGTTATAAGTAGCACAAATTTCCCCCATAAAAATATCCACAAAGCTACCTGGCTATCTCCGGATGGACGTACAGCGAATCAAATTGACCACATTATGATTGACGCCCGACATGCTACCAGTGTGTCGGATGTACGTACCTATCGAGGAGCTAACATCGACTCTGACCACTTCCTAGTTGTCGCCCAGTTCAGAGCACGAATTTCCAATGTTAAAAAAGGACGCACCAGCCATAATAGGAAGTTTAACATTGGAAGACTCCAAACACCTGAGATAGCCTTAGCATACAAGGAGCGATTAAGTAATATACTCAATACCACACCTCTACAACATAATCTCTCCGTCAACGGAAAATGGAAACAATGCGCAAACATCATCACGATGGCTGCTATACATACCGTGGGTTTTGAAACACCTCGCGTGAGAAACCCATGGTACGACGATGAATGTTTAGCAAAGACGGTAGAGAAAAATGAGGCCTACAGGAAAGCGCTGCAACGTAAAACAAGAGCAGCTCAAGAAGAGTATAGAGCGAAAAGAAGAGACGAGAAGAAAATTTTAAGGCGCAAAAAACGTTTATTCGAAAAGTCTCAACTTTTGGATATAGAATCAAATCGAGACAGAGGCGAAGTACGGAGCTTTTATAAAAAAGCCAAGCAGCTTGCAGCTGGTTTCAAGCCCCGTACACACGCGCTGAGGGATGATTCGGGAAATTTGGTAACCGATACGCAAGGGATATTAGAGACATGGAAACAGCATTTTAAGAACCTGCTGAATGGCGCAAACATAGAAAACACAGATACGCCTCGCCCTAACCCAGTCAACTCCGAAGATACAGATACACCCAGTCCTGCAGAAGTGGAAGCAGCCATCCGAAAATTAAAGAACAACAAAGCTGCTGGACAAGATAACCTGCCAGCTGAACTTTTTAAGGCAGGAGGTGAAGTGATGATTGAATTCATGCACCAAATCATCAAACAAATCTGGATCGAGGAGAGCATGCCTGATGACTGGAATTTAAGTTCAATATCTCCTATATTCAAAAAGGGCGATTCCATGTCCTGCGCCAACTATAGAGGAATATCCCTATTAAACGTTGCGTATAAGATCCTTTCCAATATTCTGTGCGAACGTTTGAAGCCCCATTGTAACGCTGTGATAGGAAACTATCAGTGCGGCTTCCGTCCTGGTAAATCAACCACCGACCAGGTGTTCGCATTAAGGCAGATCCTGGAGAAGGCCCTCGAATTTCAAATCGATACGCACCATCTTTTTATCGATTTTAAATCTGCCTATGACAGCATACATCGATCAGTGCTTTACGAATCAATGTCGGAATTTGGTTTCCCAGCCAAGCTTATCCGTTTGTCAAAAATGACCTTGGAAAACACCCGGTGTGCTGTGGTGATTGGGAGGCACATTTCTGATTCATTTCGAACGTGCTCCGGATTTCGACAAGGCGATGCGCTGTCATGTAATTTCTTTAATCTGGTGTTGGAGCATATAGTGCGACGTTCCGGTGTGAACACGCAGGGCACTATATTTTACAAATCGGTGCAGCTCCTGGGTTTCGCTGATGACGTCGATATTATCGGAACATCACGACGAGCAGTCATCGAAGCCTTTACACAGATTGAAGAGGAAGCAGGTAAAGCGGGTCTTCTCATAAATGAGAGCAAAACAAAATATATGCTGTCGACAAATAAAATGTCCTCACAACATCATATAGGACACAACATCACTGTCGGCTCATATAATTTTGAGGTAGTTCAGGAGTTTATCTACCTTGGAACCAACATCAACTCCATCAATAACATCGATGTTGAAGTAAGGCGAAGAATTACCCTTGCAAACCGTTGCTACTTCGGTTTGTCGAAACAACTGGGTTCAAAGCTCCTATCCCAAAATACCAAGGCACAATTATACAAAACGCTCATCCTTCCGGTGCTGCTATATGGTTCTGAATCGTGGACATTACCAAAAGCAAGCGAGCATGCACTTGGTATCTTTGAGAGAAAAATTCTTCGTCGCATTTATGGTCCTGTGTCTGACGAAGGGGTTTGGAGAAGAAGATACAATGCCGAACTATACCAGCTGTACAACGACATGGACCTAGCTAAAAAAGTCAGAATAAGACGGCTTCATTGGCTAGGCCATGTAGAGCGTATGGATGAAAATGCTCCGGCTAGGAAACTCTTCGAATCCAAACCCCAGGGAACGCGTCGTCGAGGGAGGCCACACCTTCGTTGGAGAGATGAAGTATCGGCAGATGTGAAAAAACTACAAATCACCAACTGGAGAGATTCCGCTCGTGACCGAAATCAGTGGAGGACAATTTTGCGCCAGGCCCAGGACCTTCAAGGTCTGTAGCGCCCAACAAGTAAGTAAGTATAATAAGAAACATAATATTAATTGCTAATGCTGATTCCGATTACAATAATAGCCTAGGTACAATAATAACAAAAAAAAAATGTTTGAATCGATTTAATTTTTTATGGTTTCTGTCTTGAACAAAAATAAAAACAAAAATTTAAAACAAAAAAGATATACAAAATTGACATGACCAATTTAACATGGTTGGGTGTTCAACTTTTAGTTTTATTATTTCTAATATTCATTTTTAAGTAGTTTTGTAGCATTATTGTAGTGCTACTTGAGTTTTTTTTTATTTTATTTCTTATTTAAAAGCGTACACATTTTTATTTATAAGGTTAAAGGGAAAACGTGACCACCTCTGAGTATTCTATAGAAAAACAATAATAATAATATTGGTCTATTGAACTAAACAACACTGACAATTTACAATAATAAAAAAAAAAAAAAATAAAAAAAATAATTGGCGAAAGTTAAAATAATAAAAATAAAAACAAAAATGGAAATCACTATTATTAAGAGTCGATTGATGAAAAAATGTTTTTCTTTTTATTTTAACATAAAAAAGACAATAACTTAAATACTACAGTAGCAATTAAATAATCGATTTTTAAGATGATTTCGATTATTTATTATTTCAATAGGAAAACAAAAAATATAAAACACCATACTTAATAAAATGTTTAAAATTTGAAGTGTGTACCAAACAATCGAAAACAATTATTAAGTTTTTATAAAGCCCCTCTTTTTAATTGTTATAATAATCGATTTGATACAGGGGTTTTGTGTTTTTTTCTGTTTATTATTATTTTTTTTTTTAATTCAGTTTAAAGGATTGAAATTTTTAGTAAAATTATAGATGAATTTTACAAAAATAAAGAAAGACGCATCTTCATCATTTTGATACAATATAAACCCTTCAGCCGTTCCGGTTGTTGATTTTGATTTCTTTTGTTGTTAATTGTAAAAATATAATTTGTATATTATGCAGTATTATGTGATAAAAAATTAAAATAATCGAAATTTTTGTAATGCATTAATGAAAAGATGTAAGTGAATTTGATCTTCACCAACAGGTTCAATACAGGTAATAGCTTGGTTGCTGGTGCAGTATATAGGGCAGGTAGAGTTCGATTCAGCTCATAAAAGTGCTTTATGCGTTTTTTCAACTTGATACTGATCCTTTGTCATTGCGATCAAATAATAGATAAAAGGTCGCCCACATCTCGAAAGGAAAAAGGGTCTGAAAGTAAATATCTGCATATCATAATTTATAATAATTAATATACCCTAATATTATAGAGAAATAAATATTTTAGAAATGATAAGTATAATATTAACAGTATAACTTTGGCTACCAATGTTTCAGCAGTGATTTCCAGTAATACTGAAAATTTTCACCTCCCAGGTACAAATTCTAACATTGTAAATATTTCTGGTGATCATGAAAAAATTGGTGATATATTGTACCTGGAAGGATGAAAATCTGAATAACATTGAGGATAGTGGTATCTAAAAGTGTTACAAATAATTGAAATTTTGATCAAAACTTATAACCACATTGAATTTGATAGTTAATTTCGTTTCCCCCAAAACATGGCATAAATCTTAGTATAGTATACGTAAAGAATACAAGATTTGTTTTTGATGTTGTTGTTTTCTTTTTCTACTTGAAAATAAGTCTAAACACTGTTTCAGAAAATCTGTAGCCGTATATTATTGTAATATGTGCGAATGATTTTAAAAGTCTGATAAAACACCTTTCAGCAAACAACTTTCTAAATCTAACCATCAGCTTTCGTCAAAAACCCAAACTTGGTCCAGTAGTATGCGATATACAGTTATAGTATAGCGGTTATATTTTCATCTGACTTCTATACCATAAACATGCAGATCATGCGCTCGAATCACTCTTGTGTCATTGATCTCAAAAAACACCTTTTTTTTATTATTATTTAAATTTAGTTGTAAATAAACTAGAAATACAGCTTTCTTTTAACTGAAATAAAATCAATGAATAATATTCTGATATGAGATAGATACTCTGCAACAGATGTATAGATTTCTTATCTAAATAAGTTAATTTTAGCACAAATTTCAAAGAAAAAAAACTATTGTGCCATCACTTATATTTCAAAGCCTTGTGTGAGCATGTTGGTGTCTTGACAATATTATTTTAAAAAAATGTGTTTTATATAATGTGCCAATTCTGAAATATTGGTTTGTAAAGTTCCAAAATTATAGCAAATTACTATTATACAATTTTTCCGTTTTTGGCATAGCTCAACTAAATCCAAATCTAAATCCAATTTTGTTCTAATTCCAGATTACGATTTGATAATATGTTTAACTTACAGCTTCATAGAACTAATTATGATGGGCAGTATGAACCATTAAATAGGATGATATCTTCAAGTAACTCATATATTTAATTCCCACAATAACTTTAATAGTCGTCAAAAGTCGTCTTTAAAAAATAATTTCTATTTGTGTCAATGACCTTGGCTATCCTATGATATCCGTTGGCCTAAGTATATTTTTATATATTAAATTATATTATGTTATTGCAGTTCAATTTATATTAATTTATTATTTTTTTTTATATATTAAATTTTAACTCAATTGTTAAATATTGTGATTTAAATAAAAATTAAAAATTAAAATTTAATACATGTGTTCATATCATTTCTATCATTATCATTGTATCTTATATTTAATACACAAGATCAACGACATTGGGAAGTATAAGAGCACAACCATATACACCACAAAAATATTAAAACTTTAGCAAGTTCTTAAGCCAAAAATAGAAATATGTAAAACTGTGTTCTTAAAGCATTTAAAATGGTTAGGTACACATTCCAGAAACCAAAAATAAAAAGTATACAAAACGTTGGCGAATACTGGAAACATTTAAAATTAAATATTAACAAACCAAAAAAAAAAAATAGAAGTAATAATTAATATACAATTTTATATTTTACGTCATTCAATCATGCTGTTGGTAAATATTTAAAAAAAATGAATTCTTCAATCTGTGGTACATAGGTAATACAAAATTACAAATAAATTTGCTCTCTAAAGAAGTAAAAAAATAAATAAAATACCAGCACATTAAAATGATCAGATTGTTTATTTTTATAATTTCGAGGCTGAACGATCAATACCCTAACTGCTTCAATAGCAACAGGACATGGCATAGACAACATCAACGTTATATATTTATCAATTTTTTTTTTAATTTTTGGTATAGCAGCCAATTTAAATGTGGAAAACTACATATGTACATCTATTGTAAAGTAAAACTTTGTCTTCATAATAGAAAAGTTAAATTTTATTTCAAATGACAACGAACATGATTGTATTCCAAATTAATTTAAAAAAATAATAGAAAAACCGTGTGTGTATACATACACTTATGACGTAAACGAGATTCAAACTCGAAATTATCCTTTTACTATTACATAACATAATGGATAACATAACCACTATACTATTTTAGTCCGTCTAAATTTTAGTCTTCAATATTGACGAATATTTTTTAATTATATAAAGAACCAAATCTGATGAATTAATTGTTTAAATCTGCTTCAGAATATATTCTATAATAAAATCCTATGACCAACTTTAATATCTCTGCGAAAGGACTAATTTGTCGATCTACTACGTTAAGATAGTAATGGCATTTTATTGTGTTAAGTTATAAGTATTCATTTCGTTATAAAGTATTAGGTATTATACTTTGATTTCATTAAATATAATAGATTTAGATTTTTAATTCATTTATTCATATTATAGTAAAATACAATACTTAAAAATATACATTTACTAAATAAAAATAATAAGAATAAATATAGGATCATTCTGATATTCATTAGAATATGTGATGAATGAAACTGCAAGCAAAAATACAAGCATTAAAAATATAAAATATTGTTGGGTACATACATAGTAAAGTAGAAAATTAAAGCTAAATATGAAAAAACTAAAATATCTTAAAATTAAAATTATATAATGAAAAAAATAAAATTTAAAATAAAATTTCATAAAATTTAAAGCAAAAATTTAAATAATAAACGAGAGTAAGCAGAATTAAATACAAAATTATAACAAGAATAAAAAGTAAATTAATAACTAGAAGACTGAAAGAAAATTAAAAAAATTATAGTTAGAAAAAAAACTAAATTAAAGTTAAAACTAAATAGTATTACAAACAGATTCAATTTGAAGGTGATCCAGTTCAAAAAGCCAAAATCGAAGATTTTTGCAAAATGAAACAGGTGATCTGTCCGATCTTAAAGAATAAGGTAACATATTAAAAAATTTTGGAGCTATATAATCATAAAAGTGGCAAAAATGAGAGGTACGGGCTCTTGGAACATTTACAAGGTATAAATTATTAATTCTAAGATGATATCTAGTAACAAATCGGTGAGCGAGATAGCCCGACCTATTGAAAAAAATTTTCAATGTTTCAAACAGATATAAATGTCTAAGTGGTAGAATATCCAACTTTTTAAATAAAGGAAAACTAGGCAATAGTCTATTTTTTTTTAAAATTATCCTTATTCAGTGTTTTTGAGCGATGAGAAGAGGTTGAATTTTATTAAAATAAGAACCACCCCAGCAACTAATTCCATATTGCAGCTTAGAACTGAATAGAGCAAAATACACCATTAGCATAACTTTTAAAGAACAATACAGATTTAAGTGGTAAATTTTTCGCAAAACATTCTTAAAATAATTATTTAAATAGGAAGTATGTGCAGACCAATTCAGTTTATTATCAAGTATAACACCCAAGTACCTAAACGTATCTACACTTTCAATGTTAAAACAAGAAATACTACAAGGCGAAGAGAAGACAAAAGAGTTTAGAGACTGGATAGGAAATAAAGGAAATTTAGGACAATCAGGAAAATGATACCAAATACTAAGATTCTCGAGGAGACAATTATTAAGCCTAAATTGCATAATTTTAGTTTTATTACTTATAACTAATTTATGAACATAAAACCATTTTCGAATTAGGTCCAAGTCAAAATTTAAATCGCAAAATAAGTCAAGTAGATTATTATTGTTGTATGAAAAAGCAGTGTCATCCGCAAAAGCTGTAGGTATACCCTTGAACTGCTGTTGCAATAATGAATTAATAAAAATAAGAAACAGAACAAGACCTAATACTGAACCTTGGGGTACACCAACCTTGATACTAAGAAGGTCACTGAACTTTCCATTCAATTTGACTCGTTGCTTCCTATTATTAAGATATGACTCGAACCAATTAAAAATAAAACCTCTAAACCCCGCATTATAAATTTTAGTTAATAGTAAATCATGACTTACTGTATCAAACGCTTTAGTGATATCTATAAATAAACCACTACAGAAATTACCATTGTTAATACGACCATAAATTTCACTGCAGAACTTTATAAGTGCATCCTCGGTACTTCGTTTTTTCCTAAAACCAAATTGTGCGTCACTAAAAAATTTACTTTTATCAAGAAACTGTAATATTCTGGACTTAGTAGCTTTCTCAAAAATTTTTGAAATAGCAGGCAGTATAGAAATAGGTCTGTAGTTATTAGATTCCAATACATTTCCTTTTTTAAAAAGGGGAATTACTTCAGCTACTTTTAACTCATCAGGAAAGATTCCTTGATAAACGCTGAGATTAAAAAAATAACTTAAAACATCAACAATAAGTAGCGAAATCTTCTTCAAAAAATTATTGGAAAAAGAATCGTTAGGTGCAGAATTAGATATTTTAAGACTCATAATGAGTCTATGAATTTCCAAAGACGTTATAGGTTCAAAAAAGAAGCTATGTCTCTGAAAAGGTTCGTCACATAAATTAGATACAAAATTCTCAGATGGTGCGTTCAAAGAAATTACATTATTTACTAGTTGTTCAGAAGTCTTCACAAAAAAATTATTAAAGTGATTAGCTAAGATTGATGGATCAGATACTATTTGAGAATTAATTACCAAAGAGGAAACAGATGTAGAACAATTCTTATTTAAAATTGAGTTTATAATTTTCCACTCAGCTTTACTTTTCAGCTTTAAATATTCAAGAATCAAGCGATTCAGAAAACAACAACAACTATACCAAAACAAATATTTTTTTTATATAAAATCGTGTCTGAAAGAACTATTTCTGTACAATTGCAAAGGGTATTCACTAGTAATTATTAATTTTAATTATTTA
Organism: Argyra leucocephala; assembly: GCA_963942445.1. Lineage (NCBI taxonomy): Eukaryota > Metazoa > Arthropoda > Insecta > Diptera > Dolichopodidae > Argyra > Argyra leucocephala. Next base: position 138,193,577 of record OZ012677.1, read on the forward strand.
TTTATAATCAGAGTAAGTTTTTAATTTTACTTATCTATTATTATTTTTTTTTTTCGTTTTATGTTTTTTTTTTTAATTATTCTTTTTTTTTAACTTATATTTCTATATTTATATATTTAACTTAAATTCTAATAAATAAATTTAATAGTTTGTTTAAGCTCAAAATAGATAAATAAATTATTATTTTGAATACCATGATCACAAGTGATCATTATAATTTTTGTCGGTATCGAATTAGGTATCGAATCTGTATCTGGGTCCAGGCGTAACCCAAATTTCGGTATCATTAGTAATCCACGTTAACTGAGAGGGATATTCAATGAGATTACAATTTTAATCCTGTTTTTATAGGTCAATACAATATTCTTAAATTCCTGTTAACAACTTAAAATAACTTTTAAAGCAATAAAAAGAGCACAATTAAGTGCTAATTGGTTTTCCAGAAGCAAGTGGGCACTTATACCTACACCTACAAAGCAGCTTTGGTATATTATAGTTACAGGTACAATCAGAATTTCAAATAACAGTAGATGAATACTAATGCTCCATGTTCATTCCCGTTATAAAAAAAATTTAGCTTGTAGAGTAAATTGTTCGTATTCATTTGTTATTCTAAAACTCTGCTAAACAAAATAATAATCAAAAATTAAGATTTTGTGAAATCAAATGGCGAATAATAATGTTTCCTATTCAAAAATATTTATTTTACTGTGTGAATTTAAGACAGAAAACATGTCTACAAGAATTTTATCAATAAATATTGAATCTTTAAGAGTTTAAAATTCTCTGTAACTATTTGGATATGAGAAACAAAATTCAACATAAAATATATCCAAATGCTCTATAGATTAAAGTGTACATATATATGCACAAATATAAATAAGAATTTTGTTGGTAACATTTTAAATGAATCTGCAGACAAGTATCAATTATTTAAAAAACTAAAATTAGTTCTCAATTAGTTTTGCAGCAGTAAAATCAAAGAAGAATGAAATGAAAATTCTCAGAAAAATTGTTTTTTTTTGTTTTGTTTTTTTTTTTTTTAACGACACTATCAAAGTGAGAATTCATTCCCAAATGTAATAGGATCTAAAACAACACCTAAAATAACAACAACAATGTAATCGTGTAAAAATCATTAATAGACTATTGCGAACCTTCTTAACTAATGAACCTGTATACTATAGATATATGTATATGTATATAAATATACAGAGAACACTTATATGTAGGGAACTGTTGATTAATCTGTTAAAATACTTAAATACCATACGTATATAAACTTTGATGGAATCAATGTCCATTGGGAAAAGGAATATGTATATAAAAAAAAAATTATTCTGCAGCTGCTGAAGCTCTTTATTAGACAATACTGTTTGCTAAAATTATACATATTATAGTTAAATAATGTTGTAATCAAAATTTGAAATTTATTTCTAAAAAGAAATTTAATGTAAGTATTTAAGATTATTATAAAGAAGTTAATATTTTCGAATAATAATGTGTGTTTGTAATTATAGTATTAAAGATAGTTTTTTTTTTTTTTGCAATTAGGCAATCAGTGATTTATCAGAGAAATTTGTGTAATTAAAAAAAAATTTAAGAATACTCTGTTTTTATAGATTATTTAATTTTAGTATTTTAGAAGTTTGTAGAACTTTTAGATTGCGTTGTTAAAATTATTTTTTTATATTAAATGAAACTTATATATTAAAACTTCTTCGAAACTTAAATTTTGGACCCCTCTTTGTTAATTGGCAAAATACAAAGAATGTCTTATTTTTGAAAATTTGTCCAAAACAGGAAAGGACAACTGTAATGAAATAGAAGTATATTTTATACACTGATAATAACTACTCTACTATCAGCATGTCCAAGCATCAATTTTAGTGCTATAAGACTCTTGTAAACACTCTTATAGAAGTATTAGTGTTAATTTAAGTGCTCCGTAATTGTTGCGAAACATTATAAATACATTATAGCATTAAATTGGAGAATCCTATAAGGCACCGGAGCAATTGCTATAATAATGTTATACGATGAGTACCTATACATATGTATTAGTGTATGTGTTTTTATATTGAAATGATTTACGTTCTGCGAAAGTGAGATAGGTATTATTTTTTATTTTAAAATAATAATTTTTAGATATCATAATACATAATAGATTTTATATTTGTGTGTACTTAAATGATTTATAATATAAAAAATGTCTTACTAATAAATAATATATTTTCCGGGTAAGAATAATTGTTTTAATATTTATAATTATTGTAACCAAAAGACAAAATTTGGCAGAGACAGAAAATATCATTGACATTTATTATAATAATACTTCGGAAAAAAAACTTTGTCCTTCCAAAATAATCAATTTTTAAATAATTAAATGAAAATATCTTTTTAAATTGCATCTTTAAAATGCCAAATAATGTACGCTATAATTAATGCATAACATAAAATTGATATTTAAATAATTATTCTTTTAAATAAAAATGATGTTAATATGATGCGAAAATAATGAAAAATAAAGTTTTTCAGTTTTTGTTTATTTGAAAAAAATTTACCATGTTTGTAGAAAATAATGGCCATCGCAATATATTTATTCAAAACCTACAGTAAACTTATTAGTAACATCATAGCAATACAGTAAAATAATAACACTACTACTGTTCTTCTAGCAATTATATTCTTATAAAAACACTTTTGGACCCCTCTTGTTATAATAATAAAATAATAGACTTATAACAACATTGCTGTAGCACTTGCTGGAAATCCCATTATAACAACTCCCACAACTGCTATCAGAACATTCTTATAGCAATATTAATCCCAAATTATTCCTATAAAAACATCATTATAACAGTTTTAATGCTCATATGGTGTCATATAGGAGTGTTACAGCACTAATTTTGTTTTTATAAGAATAAAATGTTACGTGGGTGTCTTCTGGTTTTTATCTAGCTGTATCGGTTTCTACTAACCTCACTGAATAATGATATATTTGATACAAAAATATAGCAAAATTTCATTTCTAACAGACGTTTGATGTGCTTGCTCCAAGTATTAAAATATGACATCAGTAAAACAATGAAAAAAGAAAAAAATGTTAAATTGATCATCCAATCATCGTAATACTACTGAAGATGAAAATTTTTGCAGATCAAATGAGTATATTATATGAACATTATCGAAAGTTGTTTAAATGTTGAGCAAAAATATGTTTGCCGATGATCTAGGATAAATCGTATAAATACCAGGGTAATGCATTGTAATCTTATTCAAATAATTTTTGACGGAATTAATAGAAGAATGAATTCAAATCTGGATGCTTGGATAGAAAAGTTGTTCTAAGGTTGTTAAAACCGGGCCATATTGCAAATAAGCCCTCTAACGTTATATAAGGCAAACGTAAGGTAAACGTAAGGTAAGTTCCGTCAATGTTGTATACTAGTTGCGCTAAGAAAAATAATCAAACTCGTACAAAGCGAATATTGTAAAAACCTAATGTATCGGTATACAAGTTTTATTTTGCACTATATCGGATGGTCCAGGCTGGGCGTTTCAGTTTTTGAAGAAGGGAAGGAACCGATATTTAACAGATTAGGTTTCATATATATTACGATAAATTTAGCAGCCATCATACGATAGGTAGAAGATTATTGTATAGGAAATATAATTGAAGCTGGGCTATTCTAAGAATCGTTAGACTAAAACTATTTTCAGTGTTATTAGCATATACAAATAATTTGAATAACAATAAAACTTGAAAAATAGAGTTTCACAACTTTATGTTGTTTTTTTCATTATCAAATTTCTATCTCAATTGCAATTGTTATAGAAAAATCTTAGACTTAATTATAGACTTCCATCAATACAATGATATTGATTTTTAATACATATGTACTTGTAATCCAATAATTTTATTTTAATAATCTCGAAGTCATGTTTATTGCCTCAATTTTTTTTTTAATAAAAATATTAATTAAACATCATTTTTGTCCTATAATCTCTCCATTCTGGAGTATTAAATATTTACTGGCTCATAACGGCTAATTTTTTGAAGAAACTCTAACTTGAAATTGAAATAAAACACGTTTAGATTTTATTTATTGATTAAGAAGGGCTACGTAAGAACGCAAAGCTTGCCATATGCTCATGATGCTCTATGGGCCCATATTTCTTTCAAAACGATACTGGAGCTAATGTTACAGTAAATGATACTCGTTACAAATCGATGATCAATGATTTTTTGTTCCAAAATGGTCCATTCATTGTCCTCCAAGATCATGTGACATAACTGGATTAGTTTCTTTTGGGGTTATGTCAAGTCATTGGTGATATTCCAGAACCGGTAGAGGCTTTGGAAGCCAACATAACCCGTGAAATAAGGCTCAAAATTACTCAAAAAATAGACCAAAATTGGTTTTATCGAATGAGTTTTATTCCAATTTAGAGGTCTATAATTCTAAAAAAAAAACACCCGTTACATCAATATATATTCTAGATATTATAGTTTTACATTGAAGGAATGTTAGGAAATCCCTGAACACTACCAAGTTAGGTGTTAAGATTTTTCGTCAAAGCAACTAAATATTATTTTCTGTTTTAATTTTTTTTTGATTTTTTGTTTTATTACTTCTACGTTTATTTACAATATATTATAATATTTTAGAAGAACGACCTGTAATATATATTCAATAAATGATTATAACAATGTATACAATTTTAATAGTATATCTTATAGCTTGCGAGGGTTAATTTAGCAAACATGCTGCTTGGATTTGCTGTGTATTTAACATCATTAAGTGGTTTACCATTAAGGCTGCTGAGAAACCTCATAATTTTCTATGCTGACTACATGTATTGTCTCAGCAATTTTCGCACAAGTGGATTTAGCCCAATATTTTTTAGTAGAAGCAGTTATTTTTTCCTTTACTGACCTCACTTGTAAGTCATTTCTTATGACTGAACTTCCAACATTCTAATTATATTTTTTTCTATTCTATAATTTCAATGTTTGAGTTACTTCATGGGCCTCACAGCTTGGCAGGAAAGGCCATCATGGTCTCAGTAAACTTTTCTAAACTAGTATCTGGCTTTCATGAGTTAGCTGCATTTTCCTGCCAATTAGCCAGTATAAATTGGAAAATTTTAGGAACAGCTCTTTATTTTTAGTTTAAATATGCTTCCTCTATATTAATTTTTGGTCCACAAGTCCCAAGAGCAATACCGAATTCTCCTTTTGTAATGTATTGTTGTTGATTTTAACTATTAAACACATTTCTCTACTAGTAGTAAAAGTTATGTGAATATAATTCTGATTAAATTGAATTCAGAAAATCGAAACAAAGAAATTGGTTTTTACAACCTGTTTTGTACAAGCTCAAAAAATTTACTTAAATTAAAATTCGATTTCCTACAACCGCCTAAATATCATCTATAGAACTTGAATATAAAAACAAAATATTCTTAATTTAAAAAATCATTAACAAGACTGAAAGATTAGATACGGAAAATAATTTAAACTTTATTGAAAATTATTTATAGTAAAATTTAAAACAAAAACAAAAATTTTCAATTCTTATTTTTTTCTTCAATTTTTTTTTATCCTTTTTCCAAACAAAACTACAGAGTAAATAAATATTCGTTCAGTTCATACTAATTTAGATGCATAAAATACATTATTAGAAAAATAAAAAAAAAAAAAAAAAAAAAAAATTATGATTACAAATGCGACAGTGATTTTATGTGCAAATAAATATATAAATTCCAAAACATAATTTCACAACATGATTATAACAACATTTTCTCATCAACATAAATGCAACTTTTTGTTTTTCTACAATCTTTTATGATAGCTATGCTTTAAAAAAAAAATGTTTTTTTTTATTTTGTTAATTATTATATTTTCAATATTTAATTTCACATTTTTATTTTTTTAATAGTTAAAAGGCAATAAAAAATAAAAATGTAATTAATTTTAGATGAAACTAAACCATAAATAGTTTACCTTCCCTATAAAAAGATTGTTTTGTGAGTAAATTTTAAATAATTTTAATTTAATTTAGAGAAGCTTAGAATTAACTATATCTGTAAACTGTTATATTATATTTTGTTGATAAACTTGCTAAATTAAATTTGAAGTTTACTCTGTTATGTCTGAATTAATTCCATTCAGAATTTTGAATGTTAGCTGACAGTTGACAGTGGACTAAGAAATGACCTAGTTAAAATTTTCTACCCAGCCATTATCTAAGTAGATTTCTTGAAACTAGCGATTTATTTGAACCTAGCAATTTTCTAAGTAGATTTCTTGAACTTAGTAATTTGCTTATCCTTCTGATTAACCGATGCAAAGTCACATTAAAAATAATTCATCTCAAGTAGATTTACTCAAAAAATACTCCCAAATTTTCATTATTTTACAGATGAGTATTTTGAAAATTTGTTTTGATGAATGAACTATGTATGAATAAACTATTTTTTCCAATACTTTTCACTTAGTAAAATGTTTTAAGGACTATACAGCATGCAAGTCAATCAATTGCTTATTTTGTAAACATTCAATCTTCAGTAGTTTCGATTGTTCATTGATCTATCACACTTCTTATTGTTTACCTCGTATTTATTTGAACGAACGAGAATTTAAAAAGTATGCCGAAATAAATATTGATATCACATTTATTGCCTGAAGTTGGATTATTTAAAATAATATGTTAACAGAGCAGACAAGTTAGCTAAAGGCTAGGATCATAATAGTTTCAATAAGTAACATTGACTTCAAGTCATTACATGAAGTTGAAGCATACTTTTCGATACTTGTATGCTGTTCACACCACGCTCTATAACAAGTTATCAGTTATAGTCGAATAACTATAGTTATACAACGTGTTATAACCATAAATTTGATATGTAAATTAAGCGGTCAAAACATGTTTTCCGGTAAAACACGAAATTATAAAAAATTGCCTTTGATAGCTATACAGCTAAATTTTTTTGATTATAGTAACATTTTTTTAACAACTCTAGCTGAAAAATGTTAATGCCATATTGATGTGAAATAATTTCTTTATTTATTTTTTATAAATAACTTAAAAAACAAAAATAAAATAATTGACTAAATATAAAATATTTGACTATTTTCACTATTATACCACAATCTTACCTAACGCTAGAAAACAAGTTTTTTTAAAAAATAATAAAATGTTCAATATGGCAAAGCAAAATGTACATATGTAGATTTAAAAGTCAAATGAAAACTAATTATCCGTAGTGTACTCTAGTTCGATAGCATGTTATAAACTCGTAGTGTGAACTGCATATTAATTGATTAATCTTGAAAAATTTAAAATTTGATTTATTTAACTTACAAAATATCTAAAAATACTTCTATTAGTTTGCCACTGTACTTCAACCTAGGTACATGTGAATTAAAAGTGCGGTGTAATAAATAAACGTTTAAATAAGCAATTAATGATTAATAAACTAAAATCAGAGTGCATAAAAAAAAAAAAAAAATTAAAATAATAAAAAATTTAAATTATAAAAACAATTTAAAAATAGTGTCAATAATAAAATTTACTTTAGAATAATAATAAAATCAAATAATACATAACTTAAAAATAGCCAAAACAATTTTTTCTTTTTTCTCTCCTTTATTCAAAATGTTGTTAACTGTTCGTCTTAGTTGACAATAATAAAATCATGATTCAATTCACATTAAAATAATTTTTTTTTTTTTTTTTTCTCGTTTTTCTTTTCCGGCTTTCTTTTTCTTCTACAAAATTCTCTCATTATGCACTATAATTTTTTCTCCTTTTTTATTTTGTTATTACCGTAATTTTCTCATTGTGCTAACCTGCAGTGAATGTTTCTGAGAGTATTTCTACACCCAATAAGGTATTAAAAACTGTTGTGTGTAGATATTGGTTTCAGTTGCATTCATTGCAGGGGTGGTATAAGTAAGTGGTACGTGGGCCAAAAAAATTTAATTTAATTTATATATTTTTTTTTTATATATATATATATTTTTTTTTTTTTTTTTTCGGTACTTTTTGTTAAGTTTAATTTATTTTCCTTTTCTCTTTGTAAATTGTTCGTTATTATGTTTAAGATAGATTTTTGTAACATTCGCGGTCTATCAACAAATTTCCATTCCGTCGAAAGCCATCTACGGCTCCAAAATCCAGCAATTTTAGCACTAAGTGAAACACAAGTTGTGAATAATGATATTAACTTTAATATCAATAATTATTCGCTTGTGCCACTTTTTATACCCCATAGAGGGATTGCTTTGTATATACGAAATGATGTAGCTTATAAGACTCTTCAAAATTTTGAGTGCTCCAATCCAATTTATCAATATAATTGGATGAAAATACACGCCGATAAGCACATCATTCACTTCTGTTTTATTTACAGATCGCCTCAAGCGAATCAGCTAGAAACTGATATGCTTATAGAAAGACTATCCAACCAGATAAACTCAATTCTGGAAACCAATCCCGAGTCTGAGATTATTCTGGCGGGAGACTTCAATATTCATAACAGAGACTGGCTTAATTTTTCTAGTCACAACAGTCCTGAAGGCAAACAAGTTGAACTTTTTTCCAATTTTTTCAACCTTTCTCAACTTGTCAAAAGCCCTACGAGGATACCAGACCGACGCGACCAGAACGGACACCTCCTGGATTTATTCCTAACTACCCATCCAGAGAAATATTCAATCTCTGTAAACTCTCCGCTAGGTGGTTCCGACCACTGTCTTGTAAGCACAAGCTTCGAAGTAGGCACAACAACCAGTTCTTCTAATTCTCCCAAAAGACTAGTTTGGCATTATCACCAAGCTGACTGGGAAGGCTTCAACAACTTTTTAAATGCATCGAATTGGTCGTTGTGTTTCCAATATAAAAATGTCGACTTTGCTGCAGAGGTGATTACCAAGAGGATTCTATTAGGAATGAAAACTTTCATTCCAAATAGCCTTAGAAGTATAAAACGAAATCCCTCAGGTTGGTTCAACGACCTCTGCAGCAAAGCTCTGAAATCCAAAGAAGAAGCTTACAAAAAATACAAGAACAATAAAACAGTCAATACGTATGAGAGTTATAAAGTGGTTAGGAATAAATGTAAAAAAATTATCAATCAGCAAAAATTCCTGCATAACCAAAGATTGAGACGAGAAATCTTTGATCTCCCCAACAACAGCAGGTCTTTCTGGACATTTGCTAAAAATGTTAGGCAAAATTTTTGCAAGTCTTCGTTTCCACCTATGATTGATAATAATAGTACTATTATATCAGATTCTGTTGGAAAGGCTAATCTCTTCGCAAAATTATTTGCAGCTAATTCCACACTCCCTCCTACAGCCCAAAATCCTTCATCAATCCCTGTTCTAAATTATTCCTTCGGAAGGATCTACTTTAGAACAAGAGCTGTAGCAAAAGTCTTGAAGAATCTCGATATAAAAAAATCTACCGGTCCTGATGGTATACCTGCAATTGTGCTGCGACACATTGCCTTCGCTATTTCTAAACCTCTGCGCAACTTATTCCATTTGTCCTTTTCGTCAGGAACTTACCCGTCCTATTGGAAAGTTGCCCAAGTTTATCCTATTCCTAAAAAAGGTGACAAAAGCAATCCTTCAAACTATAGGCCCATAGCTATTACTTCCATTATTTCAAAAACGATGGAAATCTTAATTAATCATAAGCTGAAGAAATATCTTGACAGTAGAGGTATAATTCATGATAGCCAATACGGCTTTCGAGCCCAACGTTCCACCGGTGATCTCATGACATGCCTCTGCGAGAAGCTCAACACCAGCCTGCATCAATCTGGTGAAGCTACTGTTGTAGCTCTGGATATATCTAAGGCTTTTGATCGAGTTTGTCATTCTGCTCTTATAGCAAAATGCAACGCTATAGGCCTTGGTTCAACCTTTTCTAAATGGATTGAAAGTTTTCTTTTAAATCGATCTATCATAGTTTCAGTTGACGGTTCTTTTTCCGACCAACTTCAAATCAATGCTGGTGTTCCACAAGGCTCTGTCCTTTCCCCCACCCTATTTCTCATTTTCATTAATGACCTTCTCAAATTAACTTTCAATCCAATCCATAGTTTTGCTGATGACAGCACTCTAGTAGCATCATATGATTTTCTAAAACAAACTAATGCTACAGCTTCCGCAGTCACCTCCAAAAGAACAATGATGGCCGGCGCGCTCAATCACGACCTTGCCAAAATTGTCGACTGGGGTAAAGCTAACAGAGTCGAGTTTAACACTTCAAAAACTCAAAGCTGTTTTGTTAGTAACAAGCTAACAACATTCGAACCAATTCTCCGGCTTCAAAATGAAGGTATCCAGCGACTCAAAGATCTGAACATTCTCGGAATGCGAGTGAATCAAAATATGCACTGGAATGAGCATATTTTCGATATTGCGAAAAGCGCCGCAAAATGTTTAGGATTTTTGAGCCGCTGCAAAACTTATTTTTCATCTCGAGACCTTTTAAAAATCTATAAAGCATATATACGACCCAAGCTCGAGTATAACTCACATTTATGGGCAGGTGCACCAAAAACCGCTTTAAATTTTTTGGACAAAGTTCAAAACCGCGCCATTCGTCTTATAGGCGACATAAATGTGACCTCATCCCTTATACCACTTGGTCATCGTCGTATTGTTGGAGCACTTACTCTATTTTATAGATATCTGCTTGGTGTTGGCACTTGTTCCGAGGAATTAAAATCACTTCTTCCTCCTCTTAAGCAATTCAATCGCACAACACGAGAGGCATCAAGTGCCCACCCTTTCACAGTGGAAATTCCGAGATGGTTTAAGTCCGGCTATGGAAATTCTTTTATAGTAAGAACATCCCGATTGTGGAACCGCGTCCCAATCGAAGCATTCCCAATGAGAGAAGGATTTTTTATTTATGACTTACAGAGGTTTAAGACGAATATTAACAACATTGTTCGCTCTTTCCCACAAAACTTTTCTTCTTCCTTTTTCTTTCCTTTCCTCTAACTATCCTTTCCTTTTTCAAATAGTCAACGGTACGCAAGTACTTAAAGGTTCAAAACCTAAGTTTTGGCTATAATATAAAAAAAAAAAAAAAAAAAATGTTAAGATAAAATTCATCTACAGATAGAAATTATTACTCCAATAAAACAAATGTGGGTGTAGGTGAGTATCTGCTATATCAGGTATCGGTGATTTTGTGAATATAGCAACTGGCCAAAATGAATACAAACAACTTATCTAAGAAATATGACTAGTAGCATTAAGCATGGAAGACACAGAACACTATAGACAATTTATAAAGCTTCTTCAAAAGTAATTCAAAAGTATAAGTAGTCAAACAAGGTTTTTGTAATTTTCCACCATTTTTAAAATAAATTGTAAATAAACAACAAATTAAATGATAATTAAACCAGAATAAAACAAAACATCGTATCTGATAAGCTTCTATAATCTAAACTCTATTTTAAATATGACTTCTTATATATTTTAATTTACATTAAAAATTATGTACAAATAAATTTTGTAAACAGATCTAATCTATCTATCTATCAACTTCTCGCAATTCAAAATACGCATAATTAGTCCAATTCATTCTTTAATTTCGATCCTTTTTTATGTGGTAGTATCGGTGCTTAAATAAATCTTTATACATCAGATTAGACAACATTATTTTTAAATTTTTGCATAACTATTTGAACATCAAGCTAGTCATTTTATGGCAGCTTTATCAACTTAATAAACCTGTTTATTAAAATCAATAAAATTGATTTCATAAAGCCTTTTCGAAATAACTATATTGTAATAGAAATAAATGCTTATGAATTTGTTATTGTAAGCAGTACAATTGTTCTAACATGAATAATTATTTACTACACAATTACATTGGGAAGAGTTGCAGATGAGAAAATTGTAGTTCAATTTATTCAATTGAAGTTTGGCAATAGTTCCTAAAGACTCTTTCGTTCTTCTGGTTCAATGGCTGATTCTTATGTAAAAGAATCCTAAGATAGAATTTAAAGAAAATTCATCTTGGTAAGTGCATTTGGCATTAAGATGTTAAAATATGAATCAAATATCATAACACATCAGATTTAGGCTTTTCTAAAATAACTGTAATGGTTACCTTTTTAAAATATAAAATAATTTTTCAAACTAAACCAAGACAATACACTAAAACTTATTTCCAAATTCATAATCGTATAGGCGTAATTAAATTCTTAATCTTAGTTGGCAAAAAATCTAAGTGATAATAGGACACGACGACCAAATCTAATTTTTAAATTTAATTCAAAGTTATTTAATTAACATAATAGAAACCGTTATTAAAATTCTTTATCAATTTGAAATCCTACTTTTCTCCAAAAGATCTGTCCAATTTTTTTTTAAACCTTATATCTGACATAGCGCATTCCCATATTGTGCACCCAAAACTTTCAGGATAACTTGACAAAATATACAAAATTGCACCGCACGCCTAATTGGTTACTCCATCATCCAAGCGTTGCAGCTCCCTCTATTCCTCTTATAGATATCTTGTTCGAAATGACACTTGTTTTATTGAAATAAAATCAATAACGCCTGCTTTCAAACAATTCCAGGGTAAAACTCCTAGTATTATTTAAATGCTCATTTCTATACTGTGGAATTACACAAAGGCAGATGTCCTTGCAAAAACAGGTGCGAAGAGTCAATTCTTGGGACCAGAGAAAAGTATTGCTCGTTAGAACGTCGACTTACAAGGAATTGTTTCCAAGTGGGAAACCACAGAAACCCAAAACATCGGAATAGTTGCCAAGGACTTGAGCAGTCAAAATTCATCTTTAAACTAAGTATTCATGATTGAATCAGATAATCAGGGAGACTAGATTCAATGGCAGAATTCTGACATGGTTTATCACAGGTCATGTCCCATTCAACAAGCATCTCTTCAAGATTGGTAGCTCGAGCGCATACAGATGCAGATTCTGCTTAGAAGAGGAGGAATCCTCCTCCCATATTCTATTTGATTGCGACGCTATAGCTCGCAAAAGATATAAACACTTCCAGTGATACAAAACGCCAGATTCTGAATTTGACATCAAAGCAATAATAACTTTTATCAAGGACATAGACTTGCAATTCCAAAATGGATGGGGAGGTACAATAGATCTTAAGCGGTTACTTAGACCTCCCCAATTTACAAAAAAGAAAAAACTGTTAAAATGTGGAACATGCTTCTATCTCATGTGACCTCCTCTGATCGATGGGTTTATATTATTTTTAACTTCAAAAAGAACCTATTCAGGTTCGTCTCCAACTTACCAACCAATTCTCCTCTATCATTCTATTTCCCTCTTAATCCTGTTTTGCGTACTAGAAACTACAATAAATAAAGGAATAATTGAATACTTGACTAGTCTTTGGATAGTGTGAATTAAAATAAAATATGTGAACATTTTAATGCCCCCGAAAATATTTAACTGCCACTGAAATAGTAAGTTACAATCTGTAATCGATTCTCATAATGTAATTGATCTTACAACAATTTTTCATTTCATGTTCGTAAAGAATGCAATCTTAACTTTATTTCCATTTTAAGAACATAAAAAAATTGTTTACGATTTAATAGTAGGATATATATACAAGAATCCTTACCTATAAGTAGCATCCTTATCAAAAACATTTACCACAAAAAAAAAATAAAAACTAAAACAAAAAAAAAATCTCCTTAAAACTTAAAATAAGAACCCTAATTTATTCCATTTATCTTTTATGAAAAAAAAAATCAACTTTAAAAAAAAAAAACTAAAATTAAGCTACGATCGTAAAATATTTTTAACCGAGAATAGGGAATACGAATTAAGTAAAAAAAAAAAAAGCAGAAAAAAAATTTGCGTGATTCGCGGTGTTTATCGCTTACGTTAAAATACACCGTACAGCTTCGTGTCATATGTATATAAGAATAAAGACTTAATTTCGCTATCACGCTACTACTATTTTTTTTATTCTTTTTATTTTTTTGTTTTTTTGTTTTTTATTTCTAACTAGAGAAATATTATAATATCAACATCACAATATACGTTATAAAATACATATCTAAGTATTTATAGATAAATACGTATATGAATACATTGTTATAAACAGTGGAGTTAATCTGTTATGTGATTTTTTACCCATTTACTACAAATTATATCATAGCTTAGGGCTATTTTATGTAGCTTCTTACTTTTATTAAGCAGCATTTAAGCAGCTCACAGGTGATATAATGCAAACGATACAAAGAAAATAATATTATTTTTATTCCATTCAGTACAATAAATATTTTTACTTAATATGTGTAAGTAGTCTAAGAATTTGTCTGATGGCAACAATTTGATTTGTTTAAGATGCGAGCTTCTGGTATTGAAACATAAATTGGAGGAACTGAATAATACAAAATGATGTTTACAAACTGTCAAAAATAAAAAAATTTAAGTTGAAAAAAATTACAAGAGAAAGAAAAAAATTGAAAATTTTTGATCACTTGAATAAAATTAAAGAACTGGATTAACAACAAAAATATTGGAGAGTTAAGCTTTTTAAATCTTATGTATATCAAAGAATATAAATACTCATTATTTTTTTTCCGATGGGAAGTTTTATGAAGACGACCTTTTCAGATTTATTTTACTTCACCGTTTGTTATCCTTAGGTCTGCTTTGTCCTTGGTAAACGTTATTATTGCCTTACTGTCAATTTGAAAATTAGGCAAAGTGTATTCCTGGAAATACTTATGTCTTTTGGGAGCTATGGCGTCACAAACAAACATACTGTTTCTTCCTGAATCTGTCCGGCATCTGCTCTAATTTGTTACTTATCTTCAACAGATGTGGAATGAACCATTACCAGATTTAATCTCTTAAAAAAGCTTTAGACTGCGTAAGTCAATTATCTCATATGTTCTTTGTTTCTGTAGTTGCCCATTTGGAAACATTGTTGTAGATGGGCGTTTTAACTGTGAAATCCTAGGGACTGACACTACGTGCCTGTTTTACAATCCCATCTACTTCATCATTATCTTGCATTATACTTCATGTCCAAGAGTTCATATAAGAGTATCTAACTTTGTTTTCTTCCAAAAGATTTATTAAGCTTTAATAGCAGCTATAGTAGAGTTTGGATTTAAAAGCTGGGGAACCACATCTTTTCAAATGGCTTGGTTATCTGAAATTATGTATGTATATTTTGGTCAGGGGATTTATCAATTATTTTCAATAAATAATTTTATTAATTTTTTAATGACTTAGAATAATATTGATTGTTACTCCTTCGTTGACATCAGATCTAATAATCAGCTACATTGTAACCTGTGGCATACTTCTATATTCGTTTCAAATTCTGTAGGGCGTGATTTTCCATATTCGGTTTTTACCGGTACGTTGCTACTACCCTATCGGAAATTATAAATTCTCAACAAACTAATATGAACGTACCGTGCGTGTCACTACAGACCCATACTCATGATTTAGTTTTGCAAATATTAAATAAATTATATTGGAATGCAATAGAAATGCTCGGAAAAACGAAACTAAGGTCAACACTTTTATATAAAAATCTCAATCAATCTGAAAATAATGATGTCAACTGATGCTCTGTTTCATTAGACTAGTCATTAATCCAGCTCTATTTTGGATTTGGAAGAAGAAGTAGATATTGTAAATATTTTCTGGCGGTATGAAATAAGTTCGAACGAAATCACTTCGATAAAATTTCATATTTTTTCCGACTATTTTCATTTCGCAATGAAATTGAAAGATTAAAAATAAAATACAAAACGAAATAAATTTGACAAAATTTAAATTAAAAAAAAAAACAAATTTACCAAAGGTATATTTATTTTTTTACTTCAAACAGGGAAGACCAAAATCCTGATAACATAGCCTTCAAAAACATATAATATGCGATATGCAAAAAATAAATGGAATATCGATCGATACGTATCAGTAGAAAATATATCGATTCATAAAAAAATCGAATAGGAAGACATCGTTGTATCTATTTAAATCGGAAAAATAAAAATTATATATTGAGATATAAATATGCGATTTCCTGAAAAAGCCAATAACGAAACAAAACAACCAACTTAACTAACTGAAAGACACACTAGCCAAGGTTAATATGAAAAATTTGAAACAGATACGAAATTAATGAATGAACTGCTCGACATTTCGCCGGGTGAGTTCTTAAGTGTCCAATATACCGAAAAATGAAATGGGAAAAAAACGCATTTAAAGTTTCAAAGCAATTTTTACGTATTTTTTTAAGGATATAGAAAATCAAACTTTTTGTGACATAATCTGTAATTTGTTAGCTTTGAAATACTATATTTAGATTTCTTAAAAAAATTATATATTTCTGTTGATATTCGAAATTTGAAAAAATAGCCCAAATGTATATTGGACAAAAACGTATGGGTGACAAATATTTTGAAAAAAAAAAATTTTTCAATGTCCAATATCTTATGGGAAATTAACACAGTTAATAAAACTTCATATGATATTGGACACTTAAGAACTTAAACTAAACATTTTTCTCAAGTTTTGGGAACAAAAAATAATATTAACAAAGACTTTCAATATTACTTTAGGAATTTGTCTTACCAAACCTTTCTTTCGAGTATTTTGTTTAAATAATGGAACGGTAGTTTTTTCCATATTCTATATAATCTTCTTGAAATATTATATGAAAAATATTCCTATTGTAAATTATTTCTTTTGCAGAGTTATATTTAACAGCTGAAAAATTTAGCCCAACACTAGCTGCATTATAGTTCCAAAAATCTTCCGGAACATATTGTAAAACTCTTAATTTCACCTTTAGATAATTCATTGAAGTCAGTTGTTTAAGTAACGCGAGTGGACTGCAAACACTTATGTTTTTTTAAATGGCGGTCTATAACTTAGTGAACAGCATCTATTTCCTGGATTCTAGAGTGTCCAGATTCAGAAAACTTTTGAACTACAGTTTTTATTTCTTTATTTTTTTCTATAAATTTTAAAATAGCTAATGACATTATTCGGTTTTAATTCTGGGGAACACAAGCGTCTGACCATAAAATAAAGTTCTGAATATCAGGAATATCAAGAAGAATGACTTGTAAAATTTTAATTAACGCAATGGCCAAGTCATTTGCGCTGCAACCACTCTGTGTTTCGTACCAAATGGCACAGTACGTTTTATTGTTAATATTACAATGACCAAATAAATTATATGTGTTGAATTTTCTTTTATAATAAAAATTTTCTGCTTTTCCTGTTGGTAGCATAAAAACTTTTTGAAGATCGTAGCAAATCGATCGATCGATCTATACAAAAACTTCATTTGAAATAGAACACTTAAGCACAAAATTTTAATTACTCACTCAAGTGTAAAATATTTTTTGACATTTTTTGTCCAATATCATATTAATTGCAGATTGGACACTTAAGCCCTATAAATGTAAAACAAAAAATTCACTTTGTATGATATTGAACAAAAGCAAAATTAAATATCTCAAAAACTATTATAGATAGAACAAAACTGATTAAGAATTTAGAAAGAGCGCGTCAAGTTTAGTTTAGATCAATCAAAATATCAAAAAGTGCTTATTGTATGATATTGGACACTTAAGAACTCACCCGGCGATTTGTATATCAGTTTTCAGTACTACCACGTAAATTATTTGAAATCATTTAAAAACGAACAAAATATGACTTAAATGCAAACTGCAAAACAATGTACATTTATTTTGCTGTCAAAGTGTTCAAATCTCTTTAGCGCAAAAAAAATGCGTAATTCAAAAGATCAATGCAGTCAAATAATATCGATGTACTCAAATTTTGCTAGCAAAAATATTGAATTTAAAAATCGATATAATGTAAGAAAAATATAAATTATATTGCAAACTCGATACGTATGGCATATCTCTAGCTTTCTAATGCCTTCTAGAGATACATTATTCTGTAAGAGACGTGTAACCCAGAATTTGTAGTCAGCTATAAAATCCCTTCAAATTCTGAATATCGCATATACTTACATATATAAATATTATAGAAAAAGCGTATTAACTTGATTCTATAATCAACTGAAATTCACTCCTAAATTTTTTTTTAAGATAAACATTTCAACAATAAAATTAAAATAGTGTGGACCACCGTCCTCAAACTCTTATTAATTAAACTCTAATTACATAAAATCGACGGGTGAGTTTTGTCGAGCTTATTTTATTTTCAATTTAACGAAGGTACTTCATTGTGAAATAAGTTAAAAAATTTAAAATTAAAAATGAAATAAAGTTTAAAAAAGCCAAAATTTTATGTCGAAGTTACTTGACTTTTTGTTTTTAATTTATTTTGTTCAAACTTATTTCGTACCACCATATTTGTATAAGAATTTGCAACAACAGAAATTTTAAAACCTAATTATTATTTTACATATTTTATCCCAGTCGAGTATTAATTATTTCAATCTAAAAATATTCACTTATAGCTAGGTTGATGCAATCAATATATCGTAACTAACGCAATCATGATAATTTTTTGGTCAAATGTCTTCTTCTTCTACTTTCAAAAGCCACTTTAGACTCATATTACAGTCTGACATAAATTCTTTGAAGAAAAATCATAACTCTCTTTGGCTCTTCCTTTTGATAAGTCTCATTTTTTAAACTGGTCAAACTAGTTTATAATCCCATCACTGTTATGGAACATTTTTTGAGAGAGTATTTTCCCGATGCGGAGTTAGTGGAAATTTTAAAGTTGGTTACAGAACGGGAATATGGTATACGGTAATACAGTATGCAGTAATACGGGTTTCCAGAATATATAAACGTATTAATGTATATTAGATATTGTGTTGCTATAAGTTGATTAATCGAAAAATTTAAAAAGTTTTGAAAAGTATATCAGATTTAGTCTTTGATTCATTGCGAGCTTGACAAATAACTAATTGAAACTGGCACCATTTTACTATGATTGATTTATGAAAACAACAAGGAGTTATATTAAATGTTACAAACATTTATTGAGTTAGGTTAGACAGATAAAGTTGTCAGTGTTGTGGAACACTCATATCCTAATAATAATCTTCATATTATTCATCTAAGTATGAGTTAATACATTGAATCCTGGTGTATCACCAGTGAACATTACTCAACCATACTTAAAATCTAGTGCTCACCGGTGAACATAAAAATGAAATTGCGTTCAGTCCCCCGTGTATCACCAGTGAACATTACTTATTTATTTATTTATTTCTTGTTTAGATCAAACATTACAATTAGGTCTGAAACTAAAAAAAAACAAATAAAAGAAAAGTAATTAATATTTAACAAAATTATTCTAAACTAAAGTACTCTACAATTTAAAAGTAAAATAGAAGAAAATGAGAAAACTAGAACTATGTATTAACAAATGGTTATTAAGTGTGATGATAAGAAAATGTGTCTTTTTTTTCTGTAACCATATATCTGTTCTATTAAAGCTCGAACTCAAATATTCAATTCCAAGAGAATTGTAGCAATAAATCCTTTTTGATATATTTATTGCATAACATAAACATCCTATTAATGGGTTCATATTTCCCATAATTTGTTCGATGATAAAGGGCATTACTGAATTGTCTACTATTTGGTTTTGTTGTGTTAAAAATGGTTTTGAAACAAAGTAAAAATAAAATTACTTTATAAATAAATGATGTTAGCTTTTCTCTTTTTTCACAGAAATTATCTTTTACCGTTCCTTTAGCTATACAAGTTTTTGAAAACCTTTAAAAAAGCTCACCGGTGATACATTGGGACTTAACGTGAGGATTTTGGGTACAATTGAGTATATTCACCATGCATCATTAGGATTTGACGTAAGGTTTTTTTTATACTCACTAGTGAGCTTGGGACTCGATGTGTTAATCTATGTAGATAATTAATACTCGTCACTTCATCAAAAAATTAAAAACAATTTACGCAAATATCTTTTATTTTGTATAATTCGATTTCGATTTGACTTTCACTTTTAAAATTGCCAACAGTATGGGATAGTATTCTTTAGAAGTTTAAGGTCGAAATCGCATATTATACAATTGATTTTCTTTTTGAATTTTTGAATTTTCGGATATAAAATATTGTGAAATTTTTAGGACTACAAATCTTAAAAATCTACATTATTATTGCAGATTGATTTCGTCATTAACAAAATATGTAATTTTATTTTTCAGATAAGTAGTATTGGTGGTACATCGTATCTTGATGATATCCAGAAATGGTCTAGGATAGTTAAAATTTTAAACACAAATTATTTTAGAATTAAGAGGCAAGCTTTTCTAGCTAGCAAGTATTTTCCAATTAAGATTTATATTTCACTTTATTTCAGAAAATTACCCCTGAACCAAAACACAAACAAACAATGACTTAAAAAGAATCATCAGTTATGGTTGTTTATAAACTTTGTATTAGTGTCAAGTTTCCTCTGAGATACATTGTATGCATGTATATTAATGTTAATTAAGTTCAAAAGAACAAAACAAAAGCTGCTATATGGATTTGATTTTATTTAAATTTTGTATTTTCTGGTACAGAAAAAAGAAGAACTCACATGCAGAGGTACCTTTATTGCGTTCCGTAATTATTATAAAATAAAATGTTTTTGTTATTTTCTTGCAAATTTATGACAATGAAAACTCATTAGAACTAAATTGCTAATGAAACTTTCTAATGATAATTTTATTTTCAAACAGAATGTGGGCCTTTATGGAATTGTAATGTAATGAAATGACATACAATAGGAGTTAAAATTTGGTTTTGATGAGTTTTTATAAATTTTCTTTATTTTTATAAAAATCTTCAATATGTAAGTTAGGAAATACCTACACTGCCTATTTTTGCTTTTAAAAGGAATAAAAAATTATGAATATTAAATATATGTATGTATAATATATATATAATAAATATGTAGGTTAATGTTTTATAAAAAGTTTACAAAAATAACGGTATTTTTTTTTATTTTGATCTATTATTTATTAATTATTGTAGGTTTAATGTTATTTATAAAAACAAAAAATTTCACTAACGGAAAATTAGTGGAAAACGGATGCAAATAACGGTAATTCCAATATACATACATTTTCTTTTATTTTTAAATTATCATTTATTGGAAAATCTGACATAGATTTATCATTATAGTGATTTCCGGAACCATTGTAAAAATACTTAAGAAGACCACAATAAAAGAGATTATGGTCACTCTTTTTTTTCCATTAAAAATAGTTGTGTTATTCTCTTAGAATTTAGAAATATAGATACAATTAGATATGTACATTTTTTTTTCATTCCTACGGTGTTATCTTAGCGAAGTGGTAAATTTTCCATCAAATTGAATATAATTTACGAACGATGAGCTGTGGGTGGTAAGGGTGGTTTTGTGTTAATTTTAATATTTTTCAGCTTCATCTCTTGAATTTGTTTCACTCACATGAAAATCATTATTAATACAAACACTCGCTTCTGTCACTCAAATTATTTTTACAATAACACTAATACAAAGAGTTAATAGAATGTTAGTAGCTAGTAATATATGAGAAAAATGCATATGAGTATATGAGATATGAGAATAATATAAATTTTTCAGTCCCTAAAGATATTTTAACACAAAAATTATAGGACATTAATTGTATAATTTGTTTTCTAGATCTTTTTAATTATCAATTAGAAAAAAAATATGTACCTTTGAATTTTACTGTTGAAGTGTGTAGTGACTTCATCGTGCAAATGTACAACTTCATCCGGAAAACAAATCAGTGTGTTTAAGACACAATACGTCTGTAATGTTTTTAATCACTAATAGTTACTTTACGAACAAAGTAATCTAACTTTAAATCATATTTACATAAAAATTCAATTTAAGAATTTTTATTTTTCATTAAAAAACAAAATTTTCAATCAGAAATTTATTATTCCATTCATTTATTGCTCATTTAGAGATTTATTTCCTGTCAAAAAACTACATTTCCAGTAGTTTAAAATTAATTGAAATTAAAATTTTCTAGTTTACCACTTAAATTACTGAACCGGACTCTTATCCATTATTGTGAACATCTCAATTAAAATTTAATAAAAACAAAAGTTATTTCTTTTTCAAAATGTTTACTTTTACCAAAGCAATCCATTTATCAAGCCTGTCGATTTAATTTTAAATTTTTTTTTTTTTTTATTTCAATTTCATTAACTTTAAATTTCCCAAACTCCAACAGATTTGGACAATTCTAATGGTTTTTTTTTTGGTTCAAATGTTTAATAGTCTTAAAAATAAAAATAAAAAATAAAAACTAATTCTTTTCTGATCCAAAGTCTCTAAATCATTGGTTCGAATAAAAAAAAAAACCAAACCACAAAACAAAAAAAAGCGAAAAAAAAAAATTAAAAAAAAAAACAAAAAAGAAAATATACAAAACAAAAAATTAAAATAAAAGAAGATGAAAGATGGTAAGCACTATACATAAAAAGTAAAATAACAAAAAAAAAAAATAAAAATAAAAAAATGAGATCTAAAAACAAACCTCTTAATAGCTAACCGATACCTTATTATGCGGGGTGTTAATTAGCTTTGACAAGCGATCTAGATAAATCGTTAAAGTCAGCTTAAAATAACCAACCAAAATAATAAGACTTCCGATATATAAATATATGCATATTTATAAACATTTGTAAATGTATGCTGTATTATGTTATGTAGATAGAAATGCTCATATATGTACAATCACGGAAATTAATTATAGACACCAGCATAATTATTTTTAGCTTTCTAGCAAGCGGTGTTTTTTAAAGCATACAAATGAAGTTACATCATATTAGGTTATTTTGTCTCTTTTTCTCCTTCTCCTTGTATGTCTCTTCGTTTCTTTCACTTTTTTGGTGTTCTAAACCAAATTTAAAATGTTCTGGTTGAAAAAAACATTTGGAATATTTTTTTCACTATTATAATTGGAATAATCAATTCAGAAGCTTTGAGATGTTCCACATTCAATTTCACCCTACATAATAATATGTCAGATTTGAGCTAATAATTACTAGAATACTTCGTAAAGTCAATTTTAGTTAAAAAAAAATTTACCACAATGCAAGAGTTAATCTTTTATCTCTTATAGTATGAACTGCCTTCTTCGTGTGTTTGATGTAAAGTCAAATTGGTGCGCACTATTTTGCAATAGAATACTAAACGCAGAGCTGCAGTGCGTCGAGACTCTGCATTAGCACCCCAAAAAGTAACAGTTAACTTTTGTATTATGTTGTTACGCGTTATGTCAATCAACTAATATTATTTTATTAAAGGTTTTTAATTTTTTATTTTAATGCCATTTCCAGAGAGGAGAGGTGACCAACATTTGACCCACAAACACTATTGCTATGTGTAGTACACTTCTATAAGAGAAAATAAATATTGTAAATATTTAAAAGATAAACCTAATATTTTCATTCAAGAAACGGACATTCTTAAAGAAGAAAATTTCGTTTCATTATCAAGATTGTGTCTTTGATTAAATGTCAGTGAGTGTATTTGTATATACATATTATTATATTATTCCTTTCATTTTCTTTCACCAAAAAAACTAATTCTAACCTTGTTATTTATGCAGAAATGATTTTATGCTCTTCTTCTTTTTCTACTTCTATGGAATAAAAGAATTTCATCTTATTAGTACAATGTTTAAATCTGGACAAAATATCTTTAATGTGCAACAGCAAATAAAAATGTTATACAGCAGTTGGAAAATTAATATAAGACACTCGCTCTATGCCATACTCTAAGTGTAAATTGGTTAATTTAGGAGTGTTTTTTTTTTTTTTTTTTTTTATTCTTTACTTTTCTATTTTACTGATGGTGATGATGATGGTGATGGGAATGATTCAGGAAAATTTTCACTCTAATAGACCTAAACTATATTTTTTTGGTGTTTTGGTTATATTGCTAGTTATTTTTTTATTAGATATTTTTTTTTTTTAAAGTACAAAATATAATGTTGAAGATATATAAATGAAAAAAGGTATTCTGGATCGTTAGTTGCTTTTAGAGTGATAATTTGTCGAAAACTAAATTTTGTTAAGTAATGTTGGAATTGAAATAAAGAAGAATATCGTAGCTCTTTAGTTCTGTAAGTGAATTAGTGCGATAAAAATGGCATGTGAGACTCGAGTAAAATGCCCAATGCCATGATATATCTGTAATAATATAAGTGCACATGTATGATATTATCGTTAGATTGCAGATGGGTAGATGGTTAAAACCAATAAATTTATAAATTTCAGTTAAATTTTTAATAGAGAAGATTCAGAGGCAGGTCTCGTTTGTACCAACGCAACATTCAGGCCAATAGCATTCATGGATAATTAATATCATATTGAGTTTTACATTTAGAAATGATAAGTAAACAAATTACAGTCTAAATTAGGTTGTTGAACTAAAATCACTCATCTGCATCTCAGTTGATTTGTACTCACTCAGGATGCTCGATTAAGGACAGAAATCAAAGTTTTTAATGAATAATAATTCAGGGTAAATTTAAAATCTTTTTTTCTAGTTTTACTTATATTTATTAATTTATTTATTCCGAAATATTACTGTCTGAAATATGAAACTCTAGGTCCATTGAAAAAAAAACAAAAAAAAAACAAATAAATAACAAAAAGCTATCACATAAAGCTATTCTCATTTTAGAAAATAATTTTTCCAGTAATATTTTTATCTCGAAAAAGTTAACCGTGATATGTTAGAGTTGAACCTTCACTTACTTGGTTGCTATTAAATCATGTACACGCTAACCATCGAGTTGTTTCACAATTTAATTTTGGCTCGTACAAGTACAGTATCATTAATTGGCCAATACGGTGCAGTGGGTATATCATTTAATTATACTGATCAGTAAGTCTCCAGTTCGAATTAAATTCAATGCACGGATGTTGAAAAAATCTTTTTCAATTTTGTTTCAAAGTAATTTTAAATACAATTTCGCGATTACTTAAAATAAAATGAAATTATGAAGGCGAAGCTATACTAAATAAGTTGATATATCAAAAATTGAAATTAAAAATATTATGTAATTATGTATCTCAAAATCTCTATGTAAAAATCTTTAGATCGTATTCTCTATCTTGGAATAAAAATTAGTCTCCAAGCTCAATATTTAGTCTACTATCATTGCTTTATGAATTATTTTATCTAAAGCCTCCAATACATTCAATCAAACGTTATGTAACAATACCTACACTACACAATACACAAACGTACCCTAGGTTCTAGAAAATATTTTTGCAAGATTTAAATATTAATCATTAATGCTAGTTAATTACTTACACTAATTTAATGTATACCACTACTACTACGGAATCTACATCATGATAAAATAGTGAGAATAGACAATTCTTCTTTAATATTCATTGAATGGTGGTCGATAGATTTTTTTAGCCCCTACCTGACGAAGCATCTCTATAGGTTACATGTGTAAGACCTATGTATGGTCCCCTTATTACTTGACTGAAATTAATCGAAAAAAATTAAGATAGGTTTATTGAGCTACAGTTAGCTAAAATTAAGCTAAATTTTTACGTTTCACTTATAGTCCAATGTAATTTTACTATCGAATCACAAGTAATGTTACTTTCGAATCATCCATTGTGACTTCCTCCTTATTCCAACCATCTTAAACTTATTGACTTACAGTCACTGTCATTGCAGATATTTCTTTTATTTACGATATCTTTTTCGACAACACATTAGCCCCTGAAATTTCAAATTATTTGGTGGAAAGAACCAGTTTGAATATTCACAGCACAGTTCCGATATTACGCATTCCATTTCACCTTACTAAATACTACAGATTTTAACCAATTCACTAGAACGTTCCAGAAGTAAAAAAAAAATATTGCACAATAACATGTATGACAGGTATGACTGAATGACTGACGAGATAACTAAAACCTTTTATTTTTTTAGTTTTGGTATTCACTAGTTTAGTACTAGTCTAGTAGGTGTGGGCTTTTTCGAATATTTTGAGGTTAAGTATAATTACTAACAAATATAATTTACTCATGATTTTTAATTCACTTCTAAGAACATGTATATACTATAGTTTGTTTTACTAACCTCACTAGATGATGATATATTTCACAAGCAATTGGAACAAGCTTTCGCCTAGTAATAGACATCTGATGTGCTTGCTCTAAGCAATTTGACAGTGTATATAAAAGAGTTAAGTTATGCTAAGTATCATCATCGTTGTCCCGCAACCCCATCTGTGGGGCATAGGGCGGAATACTAAGTATGGTTAAGTGAAATTATACAATTGAAGCATTCGGGTGCATACTAAGTACTGCATTATTTGGAAAGACATCAAATATTATTATTAACAATTTTTATTTTATTTTATATTCCTAATAATTAAATCTTTTGGCTCCAAAATATACTTTATTCAAATTATCATGGCTCATGTTAGATATTTACCACTATTTTGTTTGTTTTTAAATTGAATGATTTTTAGTGTTGATCGTTTTCTTCGATTCAATTCTTTAAAGTCATGGTGAATTGAATAAATTAATGGGATGAGAATTAAAACAAGAATAAGAAAAGAAAAAAAAACAATTTCTAAATTAAAATACGCGCCTATCTTTAAATAATTTGTTGTTGTTCTTGTTCCTCTTTTTTTTTTAATAATACAAGTTACTTTACGTATAAATAATGAACTATGCTTTAATGTTGTATTATTATAAATCATAGGTCCCATCACTTAAAATAAGATTTTAATTCAATTAATGTTTGACAGTTGTTGGACGTTCGCTTTTCTATTACAACACTAAATTGCGCATCTATACACTTTAGATACTGGTTAATTTTAGATAAACCATGTTTTGCCGCACTATACACTCTTATTTTGAATTAAAAAAATACGAAAATACAAATCGGTTTTTTTTTGTTTGATCAAAAAACCCCTTTAAGAAAAAGCCTCTGAAGAAGAAGAAGAAAGTCCAAAAAAAGTATAAAATTGTTTTTTATTCATTTTGAATCGTTGTTTTTATCGATGATTTTTAGCTTCCGCATTTATTTAATTTTTTTTTTTTCATTATATTTTTTTTTCTTTCTAAATTTATAATAATAAATTAAAAAAAAATAAAAATATCGCGGTAGATTCCAAGACTTACGATTGCAATGGTGACTCAACGATTCTGAATGATTTTTTGTTTTTTATTTAAAATTTTTTATTGTTACTATTTTTACATTATAATTCAATAGCATCACAGCTTTTCATATCGAAATGATGATCACCCATATTATAGTGTTGTCTTTTGGAGCGTTCTTGCAGTTTCATCATCAAGATAACAATATAAATAAATGAACAATTTGTTACAAAAAATATTGAACACTGTGAAATTGTATTTAATAAAATTTTATTGAATTGAATAACATTCGTTAAGTTAGAAAGCTACACAATTATATATATAATTTTCTGCATTTATCTGGATGTTTGTTAGTTCAACGAAATACTCCAACACATATACAAATTATAATATATATACAAATTGTAGCATCATGTAATTGTCATAAACATAGTAACTGTTTTTTATTGCTTATATATGCCATCTGTCATCTCTCATTTCTCATCTGTCATCTGTCATCTGTCATCTGTCATCTGTAATTTTTCATCTGTCATCTATCATTTGTCATTTGTCATTTGTCATTTGTCATTTGTCATTTGTCATTTGTCATTTGTCATTTGTCATTTATAATTTGTCATCTGTCATTTGTCACATGTCAGCTGTCATCTGTCATTTGGCAGTTGTCAGCGGTCATCTGTTATATGTGTCATTTGCACGTCATTCAAGTGTTAAATTTAGATGGCGCCATAGAACTTTTTACTTTTATTATGTCTTATTTAATTTCATTTTACAATTTTAATTTTACACACAGTAGAACGCTGATATGATTGTAAAAATCTAAAATTATTGTAAGTTTATATAATATAGTTAGATTTTGTTTTCATTAAAAATATTATTTGAATTTAGTATTTCTATATTAATTTAAATTTAAATTATCTTTTTGACTAACTTATATTATAAATAATTGAATACAATAGAATGTCTAAGAATAGTGATTATTTAGAATTATTGAGGTTTTAGGATAATATATGTTTAAATTTCCAATGATGGCAAATAAGATGTCGTTAAAATGATCGAGTAAATAACCCTTAGGGAATTGAAAATTTTGCACCTTACTACAAATATTCTTTTTATATGGTGATTAAAAGCATTCTAATAATTAATATAAGAAATGCTAGAATTTATTTTGCTCCCGTCATTTATGGCGGGTTACAAAACTAGTATATTATATTAATGTTTGGATGGTTTCAATTAGTATAAACTTAATCAATGAATCTCACTAGTCTGAGTGTGCCGGCGTATTGCCGGCAGTCACTACAATATACCTTTCAAACTCAAACCGTCTTGGTAGATAATTTTGAGACGCTATACAGAGTTATTTTGGATGCCTGTAAATTCTTATATACATCAGTATAATGAAAGGGCTGAAGTCAATATACCGGGTGTTAGAGGTCAGCTTTTTAAGAGGAGAAGGAGCCGTTACTTTAAAATTTAAAAAACGCTTGTTAACTAAATCGAGGGTGCTCTATCGATTGGTGGTATTTTCAACTTTTGCAAAGAACCGAAAATTGGTTTTTAGCACCAAAAATCGCCAAAACTGGCCGAAATCGAGATTTTCAAATGGGAAGTGGTACTTTTTAATGCAAATTCAGGTTCTACGACAAAAAATAAGAAAATTATGTTAAAAGATTTTTTTTGTTTACTTAGTATTTTTCTTTAAAATTAATAACAATAAAACTAAAATGCTCAATATTTTCCTTTGGTAAACTAAAAGTAATGATAATAATTTTTATAAATAAATTTGTTTTTATCTCAGTTTTTAGTTTAAACTAAAACAAAAAAAAAAAAAAAAAAAATGTTCTTTACAAAAGTTACTTATTTTTTGACGTAGAATCCGAATTTGCATAGAAAAGTACCACTTCCCATTTGAAAATCTAAATTTCAACCAATTTCGGCAATTTTTGGTCTGAAAAAAACCGATTTCCCTTCCTTCCCTGAAGTTGAAAATATCACCAATCGATAGAGCACTATCGATTTAGTCAATAAAATTTTTATTTAATTTTAAAATAACTGCTCTTCCCCTATTACAAAGCTGATACGCATGGTCTGGAGCACCCGGTATATACAGCGCATGCAAAAATCCATATAACCATATGATAAGTTTATTGCAATATTTACGCAGTTACGAAAAAAAGTTGACTCTGATTAGATTTGGTCGCACAACATGGAAGGGAAACAAAGAAATTGATTTCAGCTTAGTGGAAAAAAATTTAGGACAGTAATAAGTATATTGACAGGTACGTATTTATTTTACAAACATGCAATTTAATTAGTAAAGATAACTTTTGGATCTGCGGGGGCCAGGACAACTTAAAGCATATACTCTCTGTGACTGTCCAGTTCCAACCAAAATCATACGGAGTTGTAAGGTATCTCAAAGGTTCATTTTCATGATATCCACAGATTTGTCAAAAATGGGGGCTTTATGGGAGAACTGTCTACTGTTGTTGTTCTAAAGCTAACTCTAACAGAATATGTGTTAGACTGTTTTGCTTACCAGCAGAGATTCGAAAGAATCAATAATCTAATCTAACATAATTATGTGTAATATTTTGATGGCATACATTTTTTTTTTTATGTTCTTGACAGTAACTTAGGTAGAATGACCTAAGAGAGTAAGTACGACAATTACTTAAGTACGGTACTGCAAGTTTATACTATAATATCTACAATGTTTTTCGATAATTTATTTGTTAAATTACCGGCTTTTCAACTCAAATGTGGAAAACTACTACTATTGTCAAGAACTAAGCCTTCTTGCTTGTAGCGGCTTATTAAAGCTACAAGAAGAAAATACAGTCATTATTATGTGGATTTCTAGACCTGAGAGAATATAACAAAATGAGAAATAACAAAATGAATTATAAAGCCACATAAGTCCACCCGTATAATGCTAAATTTATTTTAATTTTATTTAATTTTAAACTGGATGCAAACTCTTTCTAATAAGTGTATATAGGCAGTTAATAAAATATAATACGACAGACTGACTGCTTCGGATACTTTGATATTTCTATATGTATATATATATGTATATATATATATATATATATATATATTATATAGATACATGTGTATGTGGCGGGTGAACAAGCAAAAGCGTTTTATATTGTGTTATAATGACAACATATTAAATAAAGAAAATCTTTTTATTCACACATACATACATACATACAAATAAAAAAAAAATAAAAAAAAAACAAAAAAAAACTAGAGAAAGAAAAATGTGGGAGTTTGCAAAAATGGATTACAATGCAAAATTGACAATTCAGTTCATTTTAGTTGTATATGAGAGGATCCGAGTCGAATTGGATTGAATTAGTTTGTTTTTTAACAATTACAATAGCAATAACAATAACAATAATAATAATAATGTGGTATTAGGATATGCTGGTTGAGACATACATATGTTTTTTTATTATTATTATTATTATTATTATTATATTGTCAGTTTATTTTACTTTGAGATTTTTTTTTTGTTTTGTAGTTTTTGAAACGATTATCATGATGATTGTCAACAGATGTCAACAAAAATTTTTATTGAAAATAATGAAATTATGAATACTCATTATAATGCGAATAAAAAGTTTATATATCCATTATGGGTAAATAAGGATGGATTATTAAGTTAGTTGGTTGTTAACGAGTTACAAGTATTTATTTATTAATTGAATATTATATGCAAATAATATATATATATACAATAAGTATATTATATTATAATATTATGTACTATCAAACGAACTATACTCTATAGTACGTATGGATATTAATGAAGACCAAAAGATATGAGAAATGATCGTGAGAATCAAAAAAAAATTTAGAAATAAGATAAGAGAAAAATTATTAAAATATTTTTGGAATTAAAATATTTTATATTAATTTAAAAATTATTAAAAATTACGAAATTGAAATATTTTTTGGAATTTCTATTTTATATTTTTGGTATTCTAATCAAAACATATTAATTGTGTAAAATACGAGTATAATACAGTTGGCCGAATTCGACATCTCAAACCTGTGTTTTCTTGAAGTTTTTTAACGAAACTGATATATTTTTGAAATATGACTTTAGAAGGCTATGGCTACAAAAGTACTTAAATCATCATTGAACAAAAATATTTTTCACCACTTCAGGCATCAATTTTACATATTGGTTGCATCTATATACATATTAACATTTAAGTTAACTGTAAAAAATATTTTTATTCTTACAATTACGAAATACGCTTAAATCTTACAATTTAACTTAAAGTTTAATTTTACCTGGGACAAAAAAAAACAAAAAAACCCCTAACTTGACTTACATCTTAGTATAATATTCATAGATTAGTGATTGAAGTACTTTTACCCGGAACCAATAGATTATATCATGATTAGATATTTTGATAATTACAGTTTAATATTATTCAGAAGGAATTGTAAAAATATTATTTCCCTGTAAATTGTCTTAATTAATAATTAATTTTGTGTGCAATCTATTTCTTGGCGAATACATATCAAACATTATAGTTACAAATAGATTTGGATTAAAAATTCATTATAAGATCTAATATTTAATTTGGCACATACATCACTGTCTTTCAAGCTGAAATCTATGTCATTGAGATATTGGCATTACAATACACTAAAAGAGGACACTGTTATCATATATATGTCAATAGTTAGCCTAAACTTGACTTGAAAACCCTGGATTCTCCAATTTTTAAATCAAAAACTCGATTATAGCTTGTAACGGCTATAATATAGCTTCCAGAAGAAAACATGGTGACTATTATGTATTTTTAGACATGAGAGAATATTGAAAAAGAGAAATCAGATATTCATGCAAAAATAGGTACGATGGGTTAATTTTTAGAAGCAGACCCAAGAGAGAAATGAGGCTTAAGTGCCTACAAAGAGTCTTTATATACAAAGAATCTTTTCCAAATGGATAATTGACAAGGGTTTTACAGTCTATTTTTGGTTTTGAAATTACTTACAAAATTTTACAGATTAAATTAGATAATCAAGGAAGGCAGTTCCTAATGTCATAACACTAACATGGGAATTATCACTGACCTTTCAACAAACATCTGTCGAAGATTGCTAATTCTAACACAAACAGATGCACATTCTGCTTAGACAAAGAGGAATCCTCTCCGCACATTCTATATGAATGAGACGCCATAGCTCGTAAGAGACATAAATATTGCCATACAATATACATACACATCGTCCAATTATTCTAAAACTGAAATTAAGGCTATGATAGCATTCACTAAGGATGTAGACTTGCAATTTTAAAGTATCAAACGGAGAATTACAATCTCCGAAATCTTAAGTACAATCTCTCTACAAGACCTCTCTAGAAATCGCCACCGATAAAAAAAAAATATTTAATTTAATGTCATAAAAATTTCAAAAACAAAAAGACAGGTTTATTCTGTTGATTTAATAAAGAAATTTATGAAGTTCATCTCAGAATTTAATCTCAGAGACATACGAAGTTATTTTGTTAATGTGATAAACGAATATTTGCTAAATAAATTGAAAATAAAGATTGAAATAAAATTAATAAGTACATTAAAAATCATTAAACCTGATTACGTTGAAACTATTTGATTTTTTACATTTTTGATAATTGATTGAGAATTGAGATGTTGATGCAAGTTAAAAATTAATAAATATTTTGTCTTTAGTTTTTCGAGAAATATTTGATGTCCTATTAAAAGGATAGTAGTATATATTTAACTAATCTTTCTAAAATCAGAAATAATTTTTTTTTAATTTACTTTTTTGTGACAATTATTACCGCATAATGTTTGCTCTCATTAGACAATAAGAATTGAGATGATTGGTAGATTATATAAAGTGATCTGAGCTAAGGTTAATTTTCTTTATTGATCTAAATGTATTTTTAAGTTTGAAACAACCCCCGTGCTATAGTGAGTCTATAACTGAAATAATATATTTTGAATCTCAATTATGATGATGTTGAATCCTATATTTTGGTTTGTTACATCATCACATTGAATAACTAATGATCAACACTATTTTTATTACAATTCTATATAAACTCTTATTATAATTAACACAATCTGCACTTTGTGGGTGGTTCCATTGAAAACTTACAATATTTCATAGTGCAATATGTTTTTTTTTAACAATGTTATGTAACATTTGAAAATAGAAATTTAGGAAAAGCTTTTGAAATCCCTATAACTACATTGTGGTAACATTTTACTTGCATACAAAATATCACACCTCCACTTCATATGACTAAAATGTGATATATGACAGCCGCTTTTAATTTTCATTTTGTAACACCACCCCCAATGTTAATACTTAAAGTCAATTGAACACGCACAGTTTTATTGAGTTTATCTGGCAGCTACTAGTTCAAAACTGAGGCTATGTCTGCGAAATTTCAGCTCTAAAAACTTTGTTGGAGTATTTACAACCTCAAAGTAGTTTTTAGTACTAATCGTTAAGTGAGATAACCCTAATGTGTTAATCACAGTTGAAAATGTATCTGCGATAACCGATAATTTTGCGGTTGCAATTCCTAAAAAAGTTCGGTTGTGATTGCTTCTGATAATTGGCTATGATAATCATCGCTTATATCTTCGAAAAAGCCAATATAACCTCAAATAAAATAATTGTTGTTACAATAACAAACATTCGGATGTGATAACCGACTGCTACAAATATTCGATTTTGATAACCCAATGCTGGTCATAAGAACAGAATGCCAGTAGTTTATGACTCTGAATGAATTTGTATTTCATCTTAAATATTTTATCAGTGGCAATTCAGTTATATTTCATTTTTATTCAGTTGCACGCATATCGTTGTTTCAATTGCATCATTAATTTATTGCAGTAGAAATATTTAAAGTAGAAATAGTTAATTATTAATATTGCACAATACCTTTAAAAGAATTGTATTGCAAACAGACATCACAAATAAATTTAAATGGATTGGTGATCAGTATGTTATTTGGAATAACTAGATTTTAAGACATTTAATTTGTTAAAAAGATTTCTTTTGATAAAAGTTATAATAATGAAAAACAAAAAAATTATTGGCATTATAATTTTATTTTATTTGTTTTAATTTATTTTACAGTTTTTTAATTGAAAGGCTTAGTGTTTAATCCACAAAACAGATAAAATACACCATTCTACGATTGAGTTGTTTTCTTAAAAAAGAGGTGGCATTCTATTATACTTAAGTAATAACATAAATGAACTAAAAGTGGTAATAAAAAATAAATTAAAAGTCTGGACACCACCTTTAAATACCTAAATGTAAAAATTTTCTCAAATATTGTCATTTCTCTAGATAATTGAATTTTTCTACATATTAATGGATAAAGGTATTAGTGAGTGACTAAAAGCCTGCTCTTGGAAAAAAAAAACATTTTGGCTTAATTTTGCTGGTTGAAGTATAACCAAAACTGCAGTACAAAATTGATATATAATACATTGAATAATTTTAGGGGTTGATTTATAATATGCGAACAAAATTTTCACTTTGTACGGTTCAATTTTGTAACTTGTCGTTTTAAAAGGCCGATCGCATAATCCAGAATAAACTGTGAACATGTTACTGTTAGTAGAGAAATCAAATAAATGAGTATTTATTTAGAAAGTACATTGTAAGTAATTATACAAAAATTTGTTTTAATTTACACAACTAAATTAATATGTAGTTAGACTAAAAATTATATCAGCCCATCATGCATGCATTATTCCACATTCTGTATTTTTATAGTTATGTAAAAAAGACTTACTAAACTGAAGCTTAATAAATTAATATTACTATTATTATTATTTATTTATTTACTATAATTAAAATTATAATAAAAGTAAGCACTACTTACCAGGCCATCGGTTTTATTTTTTGAAAATAATTATGTAAGAACGAATAGAAATATTATCAATAAATTTTATATAATTGTAAAATTGTTTTTACATATTTGTTTTTTATTTAAAATAGCCCCTGCCTATAACTATAACTGCACAACTCTAAATGAAGGGGTTAAAAGTTTATCTCTCGATTGCAGCTGCACCAGTGGAAATTAAAGAAAATCCCAAGCTTGATTTGATAAGTACCTATTATTCATTTGTTCATACTTATTGCTACTTATCCCTTATATGTTGATAAGTAAGATAGTTAAATATTATAATAGAAACAATGTTTACTTTGATTTCTGGATTAATCAATTATTAACTTAATATGCGTTTATTTATATTACAAAATTATAATTTCCAATGAAAATAAATTTTTAATTTTGTTTTACTTATTTATTTTATTATAAATAAAATAAATAAATAAATAAATTTTATAATTAATAATTTTGAATAACTAATTAAATTACAGCTAATTACAATATGTTAAATACACTTATATTTAATTTAATTATTATCTGTTTCAATGGCTATAAGTCCTTATAATAAGATTAAACTATAACGTGCTATAACCTAACGGATAACTAAAATTTATATGGAAAACATGAAATACAATTATTACGCTGGGTGGTGCAATAGGTAGAGCGTTTGCCTTTCAGCCAAAGTCCCAGGTTCGATTCCCGATGAAGTAAAAAAAAATGCTTTATGGGTTTTTCGACCTGGTCCAGTACCCTTTGTCATTGGGATAAAATAAATGGCAAAAAATAATTGAAAGTATAATCTGGTAACCACTTAAATAAAATAAAGCTATTTCAGAAGGCTTAGTTCCTGACAATAGCATTAGTTTTCCACATTTAATGAGATGATAAGCCAGCCAATTTGATAAATAAATGCTCGAAATATTGTAGTATAAACTTGCAGTACCGTACTTAAAGGAAAAATAAAAATAAAACTAAAATAAAAAAAAAATAAAGAAAAATAAAAATAATACGAAATTACTTCTTCTTGTTCTTTGTACTTTAATATTAGAAGGGGTTAGAAGCAAAAGGGTATAAGTGGTTAAAACAAAAATGTTCAGAATATCATGTCAAAATTGACACGCTTTCAGTAATTCTTAAGGAAAGTTGCAAAATTGATTTGGTAGGTGTTTTATGTAAACCGAATGTAGGTTCTTAAAGAACCTTAACCTGCTTTTGTGGTATGTGATGTTTAGGAAAAAAATGTACTTATACCCATTTGCTACCAAAGTAATATGCATTTTCTGACATAATAAATCATAATTTTTTTTTATTAAATTTTTGTTGTAATCATAATTTTATTTATAATCTAATTCTAAAGTTGTTCTTGAACTTTCATTAAATTTTCCTTCCTCATCCTCAGGCATTGTTTCACTTTGCATATTTTTCCTTTTAGCAATTTTTGTTGAAGGATTTTCGTATGGTATATGGTTTTATAAAAATCCTGGTATTTAGGAAGTATATATGCCAGAAGATCATTAAAT
This sequence comes from Argyra leucocephala, assembly GCA_963942445.1. NCBI lineage: Eukaryota > Metazoa > Arthropoda > Insecta > Diptera > Dolichopodidae > Argyra > Argyra leucocephala. Next base: position 138,230,191 of record OZ012677.1, read on the forward strand.
TTTTGTATTTCGCATAAGTTATATTAATTAGAGAAGAACGAAGACCTTCAGAAAATAGGTCACTCAAACTGAAGTGAGATTTTCCAGGTTTTAATTTTGAACAACCTTCACTCTTTTGAAATGAAAAATCTTTATTTCTAGTATTTTGTAACAGAAAGCGAAACAAAAGCTCCTTCTGGTATTTTCACCACGCAATACTTCGCCATTTAAGTACCATTTTCTCAATATCGTTTTTTTTTGTCAGACAGCTGTAAAGCCAAGAAACAGAATGAAGCAAAATTACTGTTTTTCATTTCATAAACTATGAAGTTTTTTTAAGCTTTTTGAATTACAGATGCCCAGTGAGCAGGAACAAAAACTTGAAGTATCAGAGACTGCATATAAGAGTCACCAGGCTAGAAAAATTTACGATTGTGTTAATGTTGGTGGCCTGTACAATAAACTTGAATAATTTCGCCATATTTTTGTTTTTATTTTGGCCACTGTAACAAATTAGATGATCCACTTTATTAAGCAAATATTTTATGAACTGCAAAGTTAAAGATAATTTCAAGTCATTAACAAAAATAATAATTAGGTATGTATTAATATTGTAGATTTTACTTTTATCAAACAAGACCCAATTTCTTAAAATCCACGAGAGGCCTTAGTCTCATTTCGAATATCCTATTAATACATTAAATTACTCAGTATACAAAAACGAATCACAAATAGGGATTTTCCCTGTTTTTACTTTAATGCGACAAGTGTCTGATGTTAGAAGTTAACCGTTTTATAGTTAAGCAGCACAAGGGTACAAGTTATCATAAATCTTTTTGCCTCCAAACAAAAGTTTCACTTTGTTCACTAGTTTTTTTTTTCCATAAATAGATGTCAATCAAATTGTTATAATCACTTACATCTCTTTGCTGCTTTATAAAATGGAATCTTTATTCAAAATCTGCACTTATCTCCTATGTTTTAAAAAAGTACACTTGTACACTTTTGCTTCTAAGCCCTTCTAGGACCTGTCGTTTTATTTTGTTTTTCAAATTCCATGAACTGAAACTGAACTGTGTTACTGGAGTTCTAAAACTGCATCTATCTTTTAGGTAGTCGTACAGGTACTGCTAGTTAGTGTTCGCATTGGTATATGCGGCTTCGAGAACAATTTTAGAATGCCATTTTGCACCCATTTTCATATTTTCTCAATTTCATTTTCACACTCCATCGAAGTACATCTCACTCTACTGAACATGGTTATAAGGTTCTTATTTACCAATTACAAATTTACTATTTAAGAAATTCAAATATTTTCAAATTTAATTTAAAAAAAAGTTCTGAATATGCTTTCAATCCGAAAATTAAACTTCTCACGTTCAATAACTTAATTGACCTTTAACCTAATCCAATTTAATTGATGATCGATAGTGTAAACTTTATTTTAATCTAAACGAAAAAAAATGGTTTGTAATTATATCAGGATTATATTTCAAATTTAACATTCCAGTTTTTTATTCT